>SNQJ01S0000308.1:205535-232729 GCA_010110895.2 Picea sitchensis
AAGCTGATGCTCAAGCGAATAATGGTTCCCTTCTGCGCAAAGGACTCTTAAAGGTTAATGAAGACATGTCCTTTCATGCCATTCCATAATCCATCCGGTTCCCGAGCTCTGAAGCTCCACGTGATCAACATGAAGTACCGGCCGATTTCTAGTCCCTCCATCATGATGCTGGACGAGATATTTTCTGCCCAGAGATTGCAATCCAACTCGGGCTGGGCGGATCCTCGGGGAAGAGTCTCGGTTCCTCTTCTTAAGTGGAATCCTGTTGAGCCTGTTCTCATCTTCTGGTGTTTACTAGTTCCTCTCTGGCCTCCTCCTGTGTGGACTCACTTCAGCGCGATGGACAAGAAGGCCTCTGCGTCCAAATCAAGCCTCTCTCCTCAGGAACGTATTGAGTTACTCCGGACGGAACTGGAGAGAATTAAAGCTACCACAACCAAGAACAAGTGGGAGCTGCTTGCAATAGAGATGCAGGACATCAAAGACGACCTATCGGACGAAATCCAAGCTGGATTGAAAGATGCTGCGAATTTAATGGGAGATCTTGGGAAAAGGCTTTGTGCGCTAGAACTCCAGCTGGAAAGGCTCACCTCTGCCCTTGGCAAAATCTCAGATGCCATGGCTGAAGCTTCTTCCAAGAAAGGTCATTAACCACGTTCGTGACTCCAGATCGAAAGTTTCAGGTTGGTATGAGGAGTATCAGAAGCCCATTTGTTTGGCTAAGTTACAAGTAGAAGCAGGCTATCCGGCATGTAATCGAGTCAAGTATGAATAGGTTCACTATTAAGAATCTGGATTTCTGAGCAATAGCTCACATTTTGAATATGTAAGGGTTGGCAGCCCTCTCTGCCGCTATGCAAATAAAAACCTCATAATCGATTTTGTTAAAAAAAAAAAAAAAAGTCTTCATGGGGTATAAACACTACTGAAATAAAAGACCTATGAATCAGGAAGATGATCAGGCTCCACAACCAAAAATCGTTGCTCCAAAAAGTACTTCAAACTGTCATGATCTATTTTGACCTTGAAGTGTCTTCCTATTAGGTAAGGGCGCCATTTCTGAACTGCATGTATTATGGCCAACATTTATTTTTGATAAATGGGTTTGACTAAGTTTTTTCCTTTAAGTTGTATGCTTTCAAAGACAATGGGTCTTCCTTCCTGCATTAAAACTGCACCAATTCCATGGCCTGAGGCATCACACTCCACAATAAATGTTTTTGTGAAGTCAGGTGTGTTCAAGATGGGAGTTGTACACATATCCTCCTTAATTTTTTCAAAAGCTTTGGTTTCTTATTCTTTCCAAGAAAATGCTTCCTTATTTAATAATGTTGTTAGAGGTGTTGTTATTTGACCATAGTTATTGACAAACTTACGGTAATAGCCTGTCAATTCTAAGAATCCTCTAAGTTTTTTCAAGGTTTTGGGAGTTTTCCATTCCCTTATAGATTTAATTTTGTTAGGGTCCATTTTTACACCTTCATGAGATACAATTCGACCCAAAGATTCCACTTCTTTAACCCCAAAGCAACACTTGGAAGGCCTTGCATAAAGTTGTTGCTCTTCCAATAGTTGTAATACTTTGTCAACATGGTGTACATGCTCTTCCCAAGATTTGTTGTAGATTAGTATGTCATCAAAAAATACTAACACAAATTTTCTAAGGAAGGGCTTGAAAACATAATTCATCAAGCTTTGAAATGTTGGTGGTGCATTAGTCAGTCCGAATGGCATAACCAAAAATTCATAATGACCTTCATGTGTTCTAAAATTTGTTTTATGAATGTCTTCATGTCTCATTCTGATTTGATGATATCCCGAACGAAGATCCAAATTAGTAAATAATTTTTCTCCATGTAATGCATCTAATAATTCATCAATGACATGGATAGGAAACTTATCTTTGATGGTCATTTTGTTGATTTGTCTATAATCTGGACACATACGCCATGAGCTGTATTTTTTTGTAACCAACACCACTGGTGAAGAGAAAGAACTTTGGCTATGTTGAATGATGCCAACCTCTAACATTTCTTGGATCATGCGTTCAATCTCACTCTTTTGTGCATATGGATACCTATAAGGCCTAATGTTAGGCGGTACACTTCCTGGTTGCAAATGAATAGCATGGTCATGGTCTCGGGTAGGTGGAAGACCCTTACACATTTCACCAAATACCTTGGAATGATTATTCATAATTATTTGTAGATCTGATGGAGCCGGGGCTATAGATGTTTGAACATCAAGTGAGCACAATTTTGCAATTACACCCTAGTGTCCATTTTTGGGTATTTTTTCCATGCTATTAGAGCTTATCACTTTAGAGGGTTTCCCTTGGATACCTCTAAGCTCAATTTCCTTACCATTTGAGGAAAATATCATAAAACTATTTTGAAAATCAAAGGCCACTATTCCCAGTGATTGCAACCATTGGACCCCTAATACAACATCAACACCCCCCATTTGTATGGAAATCAATGGAATATCCAGAAAATACTCCCCCATGTTGAGCTTAATACTATGGTGTTTCCCTGAACAATTTATGGTACCTCCATCTCCAATCATTACTTGAAACTCTAGTGCAGGATATACAAAACAATTGAGATCTTTTGCTAATTTGTAATTGATGAAATTATGGGTGCTACTTGAATCAATCAATATTGTTACCTTTCTCTTTTTGATGTATCCTTGTATCTTGAGGGTTTGTGGAGTAGTCATTCTAGACAAAGCATGACAAGATATTGTTGGGGTATCCTCTTCTAGATTTGGGTCTTGTGACGGTTCCAATTCTTGATCTTTTTCCTCTTCACAGTCTATGTAGAATAATTTCTTCTCGCCGAATTTATGCCCCTTAATGTACTTGTTGTCACAGTTGAAACATATTCCTTTTGCTCTTATTTCATCCATTTGTTGAGGTGTCAACCTTGTTGGTTTAGGTACACTATAGTCTTCCTCCTCACAGTCTATGTAGAATAATTTATTCTCACCGCATTTATGCCCTTTACTGTACTTTCCATCACAATTGAAACATAGTCCTTTTGCTCTTCTTTCATCCATTTGTTGAGGTGGCAATCTTGTTGGTTGAGATATGGTTGGCTTATGACCCACAAAATGATCTCTTCCTCCAATGCTATACTTGTGTGTAGCCTTATTTTTGGCATGAATATGACGATCATTTTGCATAGCTTCCATAATACTTGTAGGTTGTCTTAAGAAAAGTTCATATTTAATGTCTTCTTTTAATCCACCCATGTAAGCTTCCAGCAAGTGTTCATCACTTAGGTTATCCACCCTTGTGGCCAGTACCAAGAATTATGAATTATATTCTTCAATATCACCTAACTGCTTGATTCTGGTCAATTGACTGAAGTAGTCTTATTCCCAAACTCTCCCATATTGTGCTTCTAAGTCTCTTGTAAATAAACCCCAAGTGTAGTGATATAAAGGGGGTTGACTTTTCACTATCCATTGATACCACTGATATGGTTTTATCTCAAATTTCAAGGTTTCTACGTGAATCCTTTTCTTATAATCCATAATAATATGTAGTTTGAAATATTTCTCTATTTGGTTCACCCAAGTAAATACCTTTGTACCATCAAACTTCTTTAATTCAATTTTGGGAAAGTTGAATTTAGGACCCCACCAGAATTAACTCCACTATTAGAGTTAGATTCACTAAATGGATTATTATTGGAATTTTGTTCAACATGAGTACTACCTTTTTTTCATGAGTCCATTCCTTTTTTATGTCTCCTTTAGGGAATCTCTCATCTATAGCTTGAAATATCAAGGAAGACATTTTCAATTTCCTTCGTGGAATTTTTTATTTCTCTTTTTATGTCATTCTTACTTTCTTCCATCTTATTTTCCATATCATCCATCTTGTTTTTCATACCCTCCATATTGTTTTCCATGTCATTCATCTTCCCTTCCATTACTTGAATTTTTCTTTGTGATTTTACCCAATTATTAGACTTTTCATTCACATTCTTAATTTGTTCCTCTAATTTGTACAACTTGTTATGTATGTCCTCATTTTATTCTAGAGTCATAGATGATACTTTTGGAGGCTTAAGTGTTGTCACCTTTTTTGGACCCATATGGAGTAATAATAATAATACTCCTCTATTCTATATTTATCACAAATTTCAAATCACCCGAAACAAATATTCCAAAAATAATTATGCCAATTGTAAGTTACGTACCTTTAAAAACCTTAATTTGGATTTTGTCCTCTTGGATGGCCTTCCTTTTGGTGTATCTCTAAAATTCTATCCCTTCTAAGTCTTCAGTTTCGACTTGTAGTAATATGAAATTTATTTTCTCCAATGCCACAGGTCTGACCAAAATTGGATGTGCCAAGTGAAACTTATGGTAACTTCTCCACACCTTGCTGAATTTTGTCCTTTCCAAGAGATCTCACTTGTATAGCATGCCCCACACTAAATGATTGATATAAAATTCTGAAATTTGTACCCAAGATACTACAAACTATGCACTATCCAATGCAACTAGTCTCACTCAATTTGGATACTATAGGAATAAGTTATGACTGTTTTTCCCAGAACACATGTTTGAGAGTAGTCAATAGGACTAGTCAGATACTCAATCTTCCATAGGGTGTATCTACAAACGTAGGATGAACCAGAAGCTGAAATTTTTATCACTTATACCTTGATAATTTCTATGAATAGACTTCAGATTTCAGGGTCTGAAACATTACAGAAAAATATTTATAGCGAAAATTACGCAATGACTAAATTTAGGATGATTCCAGAACCCTGTCTTACACAGGCTATATCTCCCAAAGTGTAAGGCCTCAGGAGCTGAAATTTTAACCCCACGTACCTTGATCCATCTACTAAATATACTCCAAGGGGTTTCTTATGAAACCTCCTAGAAAAACTGTTATAGTGAAAATTCCAAGGTGTCTCAGATGTAGCAGTGAAACCCCAAGACCTTGAGCTCTGATACGAAATGTTATGACCCAACGCCTTAAAAATGATAAGATATCAATACAATTCAGTCCACTTTGAGGGGGGAACCTAATTTAAAGTATATAAACTTCATAACACAATATGAGATGAGATAAGATGATACTAATACTAGATATCCTTGATATATATATATATATATATATATATATATATATATATATATATATATATATATATATATATATATATATATATATATATATATATATATATATATATATATATAGGGACAAGGGGTTACAATTACAATGAAAGGGTGCAAGAAGGGTTCATTTGACCTATTAGAAATGTAATAATTCAATATCTAGAGATAATGGGGTTTATACATATCATGGAGGTTGTCTAGGGATTAACAAAGGTACTCAAAACCCTTCAATGATGCCTTATGGATCAAGGTGGAAAGAGAAGTGATAGGGGAGAAATACGCTAGCGGCATAAAGGATTCCATACTGAATCCACATGTATGAAGAAATAGATAGATTAAATGGCCCAAATAGGGAATAATAAGGGGTTTTATACATATCATGGAGGGGTTGTCTAGGGATTAACAAGGGTACTCAAAACCCTTCAATGATGCCTTCGGATCCAAAGGTGGAAAGAGAAGTAAAGGGGAGAAATACACTTACTGGCATAAAGGATTTCATCCAGAATCCACATGTATGCAGAAATAGATAGATTAAATGGCCCAAATACTTCAACAAAACAACCTTGGATATCGCATCCTCAAGGGTGCCAAGAAGAAGAAGCTAGAAGATCAGAATCCCAAGAAAGGTAATTCTATCCATGCTTTGATTGCCATCAACTCCTCTCTCAATGCTTGGATCCTAGATTCAGAAGAATCACACCACATGGTAGCCACAAAAGATTTCTACTCTTCATTCAATGCATGCAAAGTTCCTCATATTATGATGGGGGACAACTCTCGAGTCGAGGTCACTGGTAAAGGAAGAATTGAACTCACAAATGGAAGCTTTGAGAATGTGCTACACGTTCCCAAACTTTTTGTCAATCTTCTCTCTGTGTATCAGATTAAAAAATCCAGCACCGGAAAGAGAGTCATATTCACACCTAATGCAGTGGATATCTATGACATGCAAACCAATTCCAAGGTTTCTACTGGTGAGGTAAATCAACAATCCAGACTCTACACATTTTATGAATTTATTGAACCAGATTATGCATTACTGCTTACCCATGCTAATGAAAGAAGTAGGATATGGAACAAAAGGTTTATGCATTTAAATTTCAGATATATGCAATAGCTTAGAAAGCAGGGAATGGTTGATGGTCTACCTAACATCCACTTCTCCAAAGGAATTTGTGAGGGATGTGTTCTTGGAAAACACCCTCAAGATAAATTTGAAAAATGAAAGACTCAGAAGGATCCATATCCTTTAGATCTGATCCATAGTGATCTAATGGGACCTTTTCCGCATCCATCAATCAGTAAAGCAAGGTATGTGTTCATTTTTGTTGATGATTTATCATGTTTCACATGGATTTTCTTTCTCGGGAAAAAATCAGAGGTATTTCAACACCTCAAAGATTTCAAAGCCCTTGTTGAGACACTGTTAGGAAAGAAATCAAAGTCCCTTAAACAGATAACAGGGGGAGAGTATGTCAACCATGAGATAAAGAATATTTATCATGAGGTCGGGATTCATTTGTAGCACATGGTTCCTTATATTCCACAAAAAAATGGAGTTGTTGAGCGGAAAAATAGATCTCTGAAAGAGATGACATCTTTCATGCTACATGCAAAGTCACTTCCACATAGATTATGGGTTGAAGCACTTAATTGTGCAACCTACATCCAAAACATATCTCCCCATATATATATCAAGTATAAGACCCCCTACGAGGCTTGGAGCATCCTCAAACCGGAAGTGACCCACTTTTGTATTTTCGGTTCACGTGCATAGGCCAGGATTCCCTATGAGAAGAGGAAGGCACTCAATCCAAAAACCACATAGTGTATCTTTCTTGGATACCCCAACGAGGTGAAGGGATATAGACTCATTGATATTTCCTCAGATCAGCTCATCGTTGAGTGAAGTGTCCAACGAGGAAAGTTTCTTGCATGTACCTCAGCAACCGCATGCAGACACTTTTGTTCTTCCATCTGTCAAAGATGATGATCATGCACATGTCGATTCTTCTTCAGATGAGAGTTATGATTCAGAGGATTTAGACGATTCAGATACATAGTTAATACATTCAGATGCAAAGTCATTGCATGCATATGTAGATACAGAGCCAGAGTCAAGGCCCAAGTGGGCCAAGAATACTCTTTAGGATGCAGGAGATCTTGTTGGGGATCCAACTGATACTAGGAGGAATCGATCTGATTTAGAGGAGCTTCCTTTTTCACTCACTACCAATAAATCGATGCCACCCATGCATATTTTCTTATTTATTTCTTCATATCCACATTCCTATGGCGAGGTTACTAGAAATCCCTTTTGGGAATCCTTCATACAGGAGGAGTACAACTCCCTCCTCGAGAACCAGACTTGGGATATGGTTCCCCTTCCTTCAAGAAGGAAACTTTCCAGGTGAAGATGGTTCTATAGGACCAAGAGTGAAGTGGATCGACAGATTAGCAGATACAAATCCAGGCTAGTTTCCAAAGGCTTCCAGCGGGTGAAAGACATTGACTATGATGAGACCTTCGCTCTAGTAGAAAATATGGATTCCATACGTTTGGCACTTGCCATTGCAGTAGACAAGGTATGGTAATTACATCATATGGACGTGAAGAATGCATTTATTCATGGTGATATCTACGAGGATATCTATATGGAGTAGCCCCAGGGATTTGTGCAGGATTCATCTTTGGTCTGTCGACTGAAGAAGTCTCTTTATGGCCTCAAGAAGGCCCCAATGACATGGTATGCCACGATGGACTCCTAACTGTTGTCACAGAACATTAGAATTGAATTTTTACATGCTCATGAGGATGGTGGATTCACTTATACTCCTAGTTTTGTATGTTGATGATTTGTTGATCACTTGTTGATCGACTTCAGTGATTGTTGTGGTCAAGAGCATTTTGCATGAAAATTTTTTAATGAGGGACATGGGTCCGGTACATTTATTCCTTAGAATAGAGATCAATAAAGATGCATCAGGCATCAAACTGTCTCAATCCAAGTATGCTCGAGATATCCTTGCGAGATTTCACATGGCAGACTGCAAGTCTTCCACGACTCCTTTCCTATCAAGAGTCAGAATTGAGGATGGAGGGGACACTCCACTGGTGGACAAAACATTGTACACACAGCTAATGGGGAGTTTGTTGTATCTCACACACTCCAGAACAAACCCCTCTTATGCAGTTGGAACAGTATCCAAGTTCATGCAAGAGCCACATGAGCTACATTGGAAGGATACAAAGTGTATACTTCAATACATGCATGGCACAATCACCTTTGGGATTCATTATGTAGCAGACTCTACATTGGACCTCATCAAGTTCACTGATTCTGACTGGGTTGGCGATAACATTGATCACAATTCCACATCTGGTTACTCACTCAGTCTTGGTTCCGGGCCTATCTGTTGGTCGAGTAAGAAGCAAGTTGTTATTGCACTATCTTCAACTGAGGAAGAGTACATATAGGTATTTAACATAACCATTCAGGTTATGTGGCTACAACATTTTCTCACTGAGTTGGGAATTCAATTTCATCGGTCGATCATCATCTGGTGTGACAACCAGAGCACTCTGAAGTTCTACAAAGATCTAGTTCAGAGGAAGTAGAGGAAGCACATCGATATCCACATGAACTACATCCGGGACTTAGTACATGAGGGGATCATCAACCTGCAGTTCTATCCTTAAGCAGAATAGACTACAAACATCTTCACCAAGACCTTCACTGAGAAGAAGTTCCATTCTTTGTGCAATCGTCTTGGAGTGAAGGATACAGTTGCCTAGCAAATATCAATTCTTATTTTTACATACATTTTACTTTGAGGGGGGGGGGGGGTTTCCCATGATTTTTTCCCTCTGTCCTCGTTTATTTCAGTGTATATTTTGTATTTGGGTACCTAACATGCCCTTGTTGTTGGCACACATTCTTTTTTTTCACCATAGTGATGTTCAAGAGGGGGTGTTGGATATACTTCACACACACCTAGGATTTATTTTTCCTAAGGTTTTACCTATGTTTATTAGTCATTATTCAGTCTCCTATATTTTAGGGAGAATATTCCTCTAGGATAATATTCTCTTTATTTCACACTTCAGTTTGATCAATTGAGTGGAGTCTAGATGCCACATTGGGATCATCACTATGCATCACTGGGATAATCACCAACTAATGCGCATTATCCTTGGGATTATCACCAGAATAGTGCATTACTAATGATTCCCTAATATCCTCCTCACTTCACTTTGTGTCAGTCAGTTAACTGAATATTGAGAGACCAGTTAACTCAGACTAGGTGGCAGTTCACTCCCATAACTACCTGAGAGACTAGACTAGGTGGCAGTTTACTCCTATATCTATTGATGTGTGTCCATATCACTCTAGACCACCACTATGGCTCATTGGATTCTCCTCCAATGCACATTAGTTGAGTTATACATATTATATCATGTGTAAATTATCATTCATTCATTTGGTTAATGAGAATTCTTCCATTCTTTCTATCATGTTTCTCTTTTCTTATATTTTCTTTGCAAATGGTGTATGTCATTTCCTAGTTATATCTATTATGTGCAAGTTCAACACATTTACACATGATCCAAGCACTCGAGCAGAGGTCCTTCTCTACTCCTGAGTGTGACCTTGTAGAATCCACACTAGAAAAGGTACTCATTTTCTATCTGCATGAATATGTATTTTCCTTCACCCTAGCCTTGCTTTTATAATCATGAGTTATAATCTATTTTTAATATCCAAAGTGATCTACGATTGAGATTACTTCTCACACTCACTTGATATTTAGATTACATGGTGTATGCTAAGTACTTTTAGCATGTTTCTTAAATAACTCAATTAACTAATTACATAATTAATTAATAAAATCAATTTACTTTAATAATTCATTTAATTAAAGTAAATTCAAGAGTAGAAGGCTTTGGACGATTTCCACGCGTCTAGACACATAGACCTATGTGGAAATACATGTCTGATGCTACCAGTAACATCAACAACCCTTCCTCAAGCATAGTATTCTCATTGATGGAAGATCGTCGATGGGTCATATGACCCTTCCTCAAGCATAGTATTCATGTCTAGGGGTAGGGTTGGTTGAAACTTCCTCAACCATAATATTTTCAATGAAGGGGGACATGGGAAATGTTTGGTTGACCCTTCCTCAAGCATAGTATTCATTTCTAGGGGTATGGGTAGTTGAACCTTCCTAAATTATAGTATTGTCATCAAGGGGTGGCATGGGAAATGTTGTGTTCACCCTTCCTAAATTATAGTATTCTTATCTATGGGATCCCTAGGAAATATTAGTTGACCCTTCCTCAAGCTTACTGTTCACATCAAGGGGGAGCCCAAGGAAGGGTTGATCAATCCTTCCTCAAATGTAGTATTCACGTCAAAGGGGAGTGTGGGGAAGGGTTATCCAACCCTTCCTTGAGAATAGTTTTCTTAAGAAGGAGGATCCTAATGAATTGATATTCAACCCTTCCTTAAGAATAATATTCTCATTGCAAGGGATCTCGAGGAAGGGGCAACTAACCCTTCCTCAAGAATAGAATTATCATCAATGGGAGCCCACGAAACAACTAGCATGCCCTTCCTCGAGCATATTATTCATGTATATGGGGTATAATGGGGAAGAGTTGGCTAACTCTTCCTCAATCATAGTGTTCTCATCAAATGGGACCACAAGAAATGGTCGATCGACCCTTCCTCGAGCATAATATTCTCATCTAGGGTTTCTAAGGGAAGGGTTATCTACCCTTCCTCATGCACAATATTCTCATCTCTGGGATTGCAAGGAAGGGTATATCAAACCTTCCTCAATTTTATGGCTCATGTTAAGGGAGATCCTAAGGAAGTTCCATTCAACCCTTCCTTAAGAAAAGTACTATAATTTCTCAAATCCTAAGGAAAGGTATATCAACCCTTCCTCAAGATTGGTATTTTAATTAAGAGATATATTTGGAAGGATTACTCAGCCCTTTATAAAAAATAGTATTCTCCTCAAGTGGGATCCCAAGGAAGGGTTATCCAACCCTTTCTTTGTTAGTGTTTGTAGCTCAGACATGTATTTCCATAAGGGTGTCTACTTGTGAAAATCATCATTAAATGTATCCTAGAATTTTCCTAGAATTTACTTTATTAATTTACTAATAAAGTGAATGTCTTTTATTAAAATGACTTTTAATTAATAAAGTGACTAAGTTAAAGTCACTTAATGATTTAATTGAAAGAGATCCAGTGATCTCATGATAAAATCTTGACCATTGAGATTAGGTATATCGCTCAAGACAAAAGATAGAGATGGTAACAGAAAAGACACAATGATAATTCATTTTCGCAAGTCACGTGAGGTGAAGGAGAAAAATAAGAATTGATTTTTCATCTTGGCTAGAAAGAAAAATAGGTTGAATGCATCCCAAGGAAGAAAATATTTTGAGGAAGAATGTAATTTTAGGAAGCATACCTTTCGAGGTAGCACATATTTTGAGGCAATGTGGATTTTGAGGTAACACATAAATCAAGGTAGCACATATTTTGAGGCAACATGGATTTTGACGTAGCATGGATTTTGAGGTAGCACGTATATAGAGGAAGCATGAATTTCGAGGTAGCTACATTTATTGCAGTAGATATATATCCATACAGATATGTATGGACAACCTCAGTGATTGGTAGCACGTAAATCAAGGTAGCGTTGTGGTTCAGGTTTGCGGATTTGGTTTGTGGTTTTAATTTCTCATAGTTATTTTCCCTTTGAAGGCAACCGTTGTAAGTTCTAATTTTATTTGATGAAAAACTAATTTGGAAGAGCATAAAAATTATTGTGTACTATATGTGATTGTTTTTCTCATTTTTTTCTGTTGCATGCAAGAGTTAGTTATTTCAACAAAGTATTTAGATATCATTTGTTTACTTAGTTAGTTGATCTAGAGTAAATTTAACATGGTATCAGAGCTCTTTCTCTGAGAGAAAATAAGATCCATTGTATTCAACATTGATCTCTTCAACAGGTTAAAGGACAAATCAATTCTATTGTATTTAGTGCAGATCAACCATGTCAATAACCAGTATGAAGGTTGAGGATCAACTAGATGGTGCTTCCAACTTGTTTCCTTGGAAAGCAAGAGTCTCGGTGATGTTGAAGGAAAAGTACTTGTGGGAAGTCATGACCAACCCTCCTCTAGCTCCAGCGCAGACCTCAGGGGGTACGCTAGTAGTGTTAGACCCTGTAATGTAGGTAGTGTGGAATAAGAAGGATACAAAGGTGTAGAGGATGATCCTTGAAGACATTAAAGATCATTTGATCTCACATGTTGTAGAAAAGACCATATCTAAGGAGATGATTGATTCCCTTGTGTCACTCTTTCAAAGTGACAATATGAGTTGGAGGATGATCCTCAAAACCAAACTCGAAGAATGTAGAATGTCCACCTCATACAATGTAACTAGTTACCTTATGAGGATCACACATATTAGTGACCAGTTTGTAATTGTAGGAGAGACAGTCCTAGATGCAAAGTTAGTAAATTTTTCTCCTCCTCCTTAGTTCTGGGGAGCCGAGGTTTTTATACAATACGACTACTATTCTAAAATTAAAAAAAAAGGAGATGGACATCTGTGAGAATCTGACTCTTCATCTGGTTACAACAATTCTTTCAATTTTAGTGGGAAATGGGTGTACGTTGACTCGATAAGTAACCAAATTCATTAGTCTCTCATTTGTGTCTTGTCTCCTTCCTTCATGGAGATTGCTTCCCAACTGTCATCTCCCAACTACCATCTACAATGTTGAACTCTGTTCTGGTGAGCTATATTTGGAGTCACGGCATGGAAAGTATGCTCAAAGTTGAAACTGTTTGTCTGGAGTTACAACAACTATAACTGCACCTTGAGTTGCAACAATTGGTTTGCGTCTAGAATTACAACAACTTAGTTAGCGCCCGAAAATTTATCACTTGGAATTGCAATAAAGAAGTGTTGTATCCACTTTGAGGTGTTGTAGCCATTGTATTCTCATGTATACCAATATTAGTGACTGAAAGTAACGAGTTCCTTCCTAAGAATTATGAAAAACTAACGTAATAATGGCATATAGGGTAGGGTTCATAATTTAGTGATAAATGAGGTGAACTAGATAAAAGAGGTATCGAAAAGGAAAGTGATTAACGGAAAATGGTAAGAAAAAATGTATAGACAGGTGTTGAAAGTATGCCATTTTAGGCGCCCATCATCCCCCCAGCCAAAAATTGTTACATGTCCTCATGAAACTATGATCACTCAGTGTTAGAGAAGTCAGGGAGACCCTATGGGTCACTAATACCATAGATTGCCTCATCTATTTCCTCCTTCTCTTTATTGATATACTCTTTTGTTGGAGCTCCTATGTTTTGTTCTTTGTTTGCCTCTGTTTTAGTGGATTTATCAATTACCATTTATATGTATCTTGGATTGCTACTTCTTTTGTCTCCCTAGGCTAAATTCTTTCTTGTGAGTCGATTAAGGGTTCCCTGTAGCAAGAGGACTTTCTGTAGGGTAACCTGATTTTTCAGGTGCCTTATGTTGCTCAAGCTCTTCTCTGAGCATATTCAAATTGATCTTAAGCCTTAAATTTTTCACCCTCAACATTTTGTTTTCTCTCACCAAATAGGCATAGATAGGGAGAGAGTGGGGGATGCTTACCAATATGGGAGAAATTGAAATAGAAGCATGTGGTTGCGACTGCTACAAGCCTCAGGTTGGTGAATGAATATGACCATCTCCATAGGAGTCGTCGGGTGGGACCTCTTTTTCTCCTTATTCTTCTGGTGAATGGGCAAGTCGTTCCCCACGAGGTCTCTCTATTGGTTCTTGTGTGGAAATAAGGGCCTTTGGTTCTATTTCCTGCTTATCTTTCTTCGAAGTAGCAACATTTGATTCCTCAAGAGCGTCTCTTATTGTTTCAAAAAGAGGCATTATTTCTAGTTTATTTCCTTCAATTATGTTGATTGTTGTGTCAATGAGAACGTCAAATTTCCCCTTGTCCTGTGTACTACTAGAATGTTTCGTCTTTTCCATCTATGGCTCCTAAATATTGGGCGACTATGTTGAAGGAGTGATTTCTCATTTTTTTTTTGTGAAAGAGAAGACGGTTCTTCTTTCTCGTCCTCGTTGCCTTGTGCTAGAGCTTGTTCTTTAGTAGGATTCTCCATTAGTTCTTATGGTTTAGTGGAGGTTGTCAACTCTTATTCATCTATGTATGTTGCTAGGAGAGCGGTGAGGCCTTCATCGAGATTGTCTTGGTCTAGTTCTTTTGTATCAGCCAAGACTTCTTTGGCATCGAGGTGAGTATCCTCCTTTGGTTCGTATGTAGCATGGGAGGATTCAAATTCCTCTATTTCTTGGACTAACTTCTTGGGCTTGGAATTTCTTCTCTTCTTATGCTGAGTTGCATCCTCATGTTTTATCCTTTGTTTCTTCTACACGGGAGGTGGCCTTTTGGTAAAACCTCAAAGTTTCTTTGTGGGTGATTTTTTGCTCATTATATCGACATCACTGTCATGGTATACTTCTACCAGATTTGTGGCATGGCGAGAGTTTTCCCTTATTTTTATTTTTGGTTTCTTTTGTGGAGTTGCAGCAGTCGGTCCTATTATTTTCGCGTCCTCGTTGTCTGGAAAATTTGTTGTAGCTACAATCTCTTGTGGAGCCGAAAGTGCAGGCATTTCCTACTCGGCTGCCTAAAGGGCACAAACTTCATTTTAATTGAGTAGAATGGGTGGTTTCACAATATTGTTCTGGGTGTGTCCCTCTTTTTGTAACGCATGCTCAACCAGTAATTTGATGAATTCATGATGATATACGATCTCCCTAGGGTTCTTGGCCCTTTGGAAAAGAATTTCCATTGTCTGTGTAATTTACCTAGCCACCCCCAGGTCAGGCTACGCTACTGTAATGAAAACATACGCAACCTCCCATGGGATGGGCACGCTACTAGAAAAATCACTTCTGAAATTATATCAAATTCGGATAAATTTCTAATTAATGAAGAGGCATGAAATATTCACATGCATAGTCAAATATTCATGCTACAATATAAATAAATGCGACATATGTCATGCACAACAATAATCAGCAAGCATGCATATTATAGATACGAATTTCATAGATAAATAAATACACAGCGGGATAAATACACAGGTGAATAAAACCAAAATAGAGAGCACTTATCTTTCATGAAATGAATCACTAACTGATTGTAGGCCAAGGACGTTCCACCCAACTGTAGACATTGTTGGCCCAAGTCTCAACAAAAATTTCACCCCTGAGCCAGGGCTATGAATCCATAAGGATGGTTCTAGAGTGTCACTCGTCTTACCAAACCAGTCAACACTCAAGCTCTCACAAGTTTTTAAACGCTCACATAAATCCAAAGTACACCATCTCTCTTCTACCCATCTTGCAAAACCCAAGAGAATGGACCCCCTTCTCTTCCACGTAGTCCCTCGGGATTTCCATCTCCTTCCAGGGCTCCAATGCATCTAGTCAAGAATTTCCATGCTATGACTCTCAGGATTCACAACTAGGAGTAAAAATGAACACAGACCAAAGCATCTCAGACATGTAGGCACGAATTCATGGTTGGAATACACTAGCAGTCTTTACAGCCAAAAAAACCATGGCTCCTCTCCAACAATTTGTTTTCCTTTCCCAAGCCAGAACATGAATGAGGAAAGACAAGTGGGTGAAAGAATGATTGGAGAGAGGACATAATGAAAGGTGTGAACAATGAACAATGAGTGAGTGAATGAATGAATGAATGAGGGAAGAAGAAGCCCCAAAAAAACCACAAGAGGGGTTTATATCTTTACTTGCAAATCAAGAAACACATGGCCTTCCACAAGAAGCTCATGTAGCCACTCCTCTCCATTAAACAATTATGGGTAGATAAAATATAAAATAAATACTTAGCCCCTCAAGCCCCCTCTCTTTTGGAATCATAGCCCCCTATAACTCTTGCCCTTGTCCGTCTAGCAACCAGTGATGTATTTATTATTAATAATGATCAAAATGTTACATTTCCTAGGCACAATAGCATCTTTTAATTGTTTGGGCACTCTGGCCTTTCATTAACAAAATACATTATTTGATACGGGGCTCAAAACTAGGGTATTACATTTTCCTCCCCCTTATTTTGGAACTGTCCTCGGTGCATGTACAAAACAAAAATCAAAATTTCAAAATTCATTCAAAGAGTTGTGGGCACTCTGCCCGCATGGCATCTTCATGCTCCCAAGTAGCATCCTCATAACCATAGTAGGCCCATCGTACTTTCCAAGGACGTTCATGCACCCATCTCAGACTTGCAGACCAAGGACATTCCAAGGACGTTCCTTTATGGAATGTCCTTGGGCTGCAGACCAAGGACGTTCCTTTATGGAATGTCCTTGGGCTGCAAACCAAGGACGTTCCATAAAATACCAAGAAGCCATGGTTTTGTGGGATGTAAATATTGTTGGTGTATTCCAACCATGAATTAGTGCCTACATGTCTGAGATTCTTTGGGATGTGTTCATTTTTACTCCCAGCTGCGAATCCTGAGAGTCCCAGCATGGAGATTCTTGACCAGATGCACTGGAGCAATGGAAGGATATGGACATCCTGAGGAACTGTGTGGAAGAGAAGGGGGTCCATTCTCTTGGGTGGTGCAGGTTGGGTAGAAGAGAGATGGTGTACTTTGGATTGTTATGTGTGTTGAAAATCCTATGAGAGCTTGAGTATTGACTGGTTTGGGAAGTCGAGTGACAATCTAGAACCATCCTAGTGGATTCATAGCCCTGTCTCGGGGGTGACATTATTGTTGAGACTTGGAACAACAGTGTCTACGGTTGTGTGAAACGTCCTTGGTATGAAGCCAATTGGTGATTTGTTTCATGAAAGATAAGTTCTCTCTATCATGGTTTTATTTACCTGTGTATTTATCCTGTTGTGTATTTATTTATCTATGAAATTCGTATCTATAATATGCATGCTTGTTGGTTATTGTTGTGCATGACATATGTCTCATTTATTTATGTTGTAGCATGAATATTTAACTTTGCATGTGAACATTTCATGACTCTTCATTAATTAGAAATTTATACGAATTTGAGATAAGTTCAGAAGTGAATTTTATGGTAGTGTGCTCAGGTTGTGGTAGGTTGGGTATGTTTTCGTTGCAGTAGCGTAGTCCAGACTGGGGGTGGTTGGGTACATTACAGTCTGTAATTTCCTAAATATAAAATACAGTATATTGATATGTGGGTTATGGAATAGGTGTTTGAGTAGGAGAATGTGTTGAACATAAATGGTGTCATAGTTTCCTTTGCAAGTGAAGTAACACTGAATGAAGATAATTGTGTCTTCCCATGGATGAGGTAATGATTGGTGGTCAAATTATTTTCCTTTCTTGACTAAATATTCCCCTAGTTTGAGGAACTGCCTTGAAATTTCTGGGTACAATGCCCTTCGGATATACCATCTTTCTCTTGTGCGAGGTAGCCTAGTGACTTCGGCCATCGTTTCCTTAGTGACCTCCACTTGTGTAACAATGAATATCGAGCACTCTATTTTGTATTTCATGGAGAATTTCAGCGAGATCTCATCATTGTATCCCTCTAATCATAACACACATGGTCCATCCATCCCACTTGTCCCAATATTTCTTTGATGTCATCGTAAACCTCCAACAAGATTAGTTATGTCAACTCTCTGTAGATTAATGATCCACCCATGGATCCTTTCTGCTACTAACTCTGATTTCATAATCATACCAATAAGGGTGGTGGTATTGGAATCGAGATTGTAGTAATGATTCTCTTATGTGGTGGTTACAAACAAATGATATAGACACATGTCATTAAACGTACTTATTACAAATTCGGATAGGAACGCATATTTGTCATAAATTACCTTAAGTGGATGTGTGAGTATGGTGTGTGTCAAGTATTGGAGGTGGATAATGGAGTCCCACCAATGTTCCTAGATATAATTGTAGTGTCAGTGTTATCAGTTTCGTCGGTCAGAATTGTAGGAACGACGATGCTCAAAAAGGTTGGTTGCAAGTGGAGTTGTAGCAACGGGAGTTGCAACAACGAAACTGCAACAGTGATAGTGTATCTCTATGGTGAGAACACAAATTTCATCATACTTGATGGAAGGGAAAGGTGTGGGTGGAAAGTGAGAAAAATTGAGTGAATTTGTGAGTGGATTTACAACAACATGGGTCACAACAACGAAGTTGCAGAAATCAAAAAGAAATGACTGAAAATTGCTAGAGGGAAGGAGATGTGGCACAAGAGTTGAAACGATGTATCTGCAAAATGGATGATGTGATAAATGGTTTGTAATTGAGTTGAAACATCAATGATGCAAGGAGAAGGTGAAAAGTAGGAAGATGAAATGAGGTTGCAAGCATAGTTGCAGCGATAAAATTCACGACAATGAAGCTGGAGTAGTGAAAATGGACTTGGATTTGGGTAAGAAAGGAAACTTGTGATTTTTGTGGAATGGAGGAAGGATTTAGTGGAGTTGTAGTAGAGATAATGGGGGAACGGAAATTTTCAAACTATGGGATGGTTGCGACTGGAGTAGCAGCCAAGGGAATGAGAATGGAATTGGAAAAATGAATAAGGGGGGTTGCAAATGGAGTAGCATCCAAGGTAATGGAAGGGGAATTTGTGAAGTGAATAAAGGGGGCTTCAAATGGAGTGGAAACCAAAGGAATTGGGACAAAGGGTAAGAATGTGGTGGGGAATTCCAGTAATGGGAATAGCAGCAATGGGAATTACAACATAGGGGATTGTAGCAACAACCATATTTTCAGCAACAAGGGTTACAGAAATGAATTTTTTTGGGATGAAGGGATTTCTATCAAAGGGAGTTGTAGCAAAGAGAGTTCCAGCAAAGAGAATTGTAACAATTGGGGTTGCAGTAATAGGAAATGGCAACAACATTAATCTCCCCTGTGGATCCTGGAAAAAAAAAACATTATTAAAAAAACATTTTTTTATTGAGAAAGATCATGACATAACCATCATGAAATCGTGAACTACCCTTCTTGTTTATTCTTTTTTTTTTAATTCAAAAGAGAAACTATCCAACAGGAATGAGTTCTAGGTCACTGTCGGGCCATCCCTTTCTAACTTTCCTCAAAAAGGCTTCTTTTGATAAGTGTTGTTGATATAACAGAAGCCTACGACCATTAGAATTCAGAGGAATCATGTCTTCATCAATGTCGTGAAATTTGATGGTCCCACTATCATAGAATATGTCAATATCATACAGACCAAGAAATCTAGTGCGAAATTTTCGTCTGAAGTCCTTGAATATGGAATTGAATAATAATTCCCAATCTCCAACCTTAAACTTATTTTTCTTGATAAACTTATCGTGCCATTTTTCCCTTTGATGTTGTATTAATGTGGCTTGATGTAGGGCATCCTTTCATATTGTGTCCAACTCGTTGATTTGGAGCATCCTTTGTTTATGAGCCTCTGATAGTTCCAACCCAAATTGTATTGTTGTCCTTAGTGTCTGAATATTTGTTTCCATGGATAGTAGTACTCACATTCCATAGACTAACTCTTAAGTTGTGTATCTTGTGGTAGTCCTCCAAGTCATTATGTAGGCCCATAAGTTTTTGGGGAGTCTATCGGCCCAATCCTTGAGGTGTAATTTAACGGTTTTTGTAATGATGACCTCGAGGATATTGTTAGTCCCCTATAAATATCCATTTTCCTAATGATATGGTGTTGTTACTCGATGCTTGATTTTGTAGTTTTCCATTAGATCTCTGACAAGTCATGATGTGAATTGAGTTCCTCCATTTATTACTATCTCTTGTGGTATCCTGAACCTTACAAAACTTTCCTCATGGATAAATTATACTACTACTTTTTTGGTTTCTATTTGAAGTGCCTTTGCCTCCATCCATTTTGTGACATAGTTTGTACAAATGAGGATGTAGGAGTGTCAGCGATATGGGGGATTTATTGGTCCCACAAAATCAATGGCCTATTTTTCAAAAGGTTCTAACACCATTTGTGGTTGTAGTGGAATTTTGTCTTCTTGTACGGGTCTACCCATGATTTGACAGTTGTTGCACCTCTTCACATATTCTTTGGCATCTCTAAAGAGTGTGGGATAATAATACCCTTGGTGAAGTATCTTGCACCCAGTCCTTTTATCTGCAAAGTGGCCCCCACATGGCCTGTCATGATAGGATTTTCATATCTCTTGGACTTCATCCTTGCATACACACCTTCTCATAATCATACTAGGCCCAGTGTAAAATAGGAAACCATCTATCCATGATAATCTTTCACTTTTCCTGACTATACTTTGTCATTCTTTGGGGGTCAAATAATGCAAAACATTTCCTACAACCAAAAAGTTAGCAATAGATTCAAACCAAGGTGAGTTAGTAGATACTACAAAGAGGTGTTTGTCTGGAAAAAATTCTTCTACCGGAGGTTCATTCTCATTAAATGTTATTATAGAAATAAATTCGGCCACTACATTATATTTTCCTGGCTTGTCTAAAATGGTAATATCAAATTCTTGCAATAAAAGAAACCATCTAGTGACCCTTCCATTTGTGATTGGTTTGTTCATTAAATATTTAATAGCAACATGATCAATATGAAAAATTACAAGATATCACACAATGTAGTGTCTAAAATTGTTTATTGCATGAATAAAAACAAGAAATTGTTTCTCAGTTACCGTGTATTTCAATTTAGCAGGTGAGAGATTTTTACTGACATATTAGATTGCATATGGGTATTTTCCTTCAAGTTGTCTGAGGACTACTTCAATAGTGGTATTGGATGTTTTTGTGAAAATGTGGAATGGGAGGGTCCAATCATGCCCTCGTAGTACAAGAGCTTCAGATACTTTGACTTTCAATTCATCAAGCGTGTGTTGGCATGTCTCTATCCATACAAACTCCATATCTTTGCTAAGTAAGGCAAATAATGGACGAGAAATACGTGAAAACTTTTCAATGAATCTGCGGTAGTAACTAGCATATCATATAAAGATTCATACTTGCTCCTATGAAGTTGGAGTTGGAAAATTGACTATTACCTTTTTTTTCTCTAGATCGACTTGAACACATTTTTCTGAGATTCGATGTCCCATTACAATTCCATCAATTTCCATCATAAAACACTTTTTGTTACTAAGGGAAACATTTGAATCATTGCACATGATTAACATATTTTCTTGATTGGATAATGCTTCATCAAATTCATCCCCATATGTTTTAAAATAATCCATATATATTTCCACACCGTCATGAACAAGATCAGAGAATATACCTATAATGGCTTGTTAAAAGGTGGGGGGGGCATTGCATAACCTGACTGATAGTACACAATAGGATAATGTCCCCCAAGGACAGGTGAGATTTTTTTTCTCTTGGTATTTAGGGGTGATTTGGATATCTTTGTATCCACTGAAATTGTCAAGGAAATAAAAATACTTCTTTCTTGCGAGCGTGTCCAGGACCTGTTCTATAAACGGTAATGGAAAATGATATTTGTTTGTTTCTTTATTCAATTCTCTATAATCTACACAAATTCTCCATTTAATTTTTTTATTCAGTACCATGACAAGAAGGGAGACCCACTAGCTATCATAAATAGGATCAATGAAGTTAGTTGTAACCAATTTGTATAGCTCTTCTTTCTGTATCTTTCATTGTCAGGTTCATCTAGTGTTGAGGTTAACGAATGGGTATATATATATATATATATATATATGATGTGTACACACATTATGGTGGATCCCCTTCATTTCATAGTAATCCTGTGAAAAGGCATCACTATGATTCTGTAGCACATGAACCAATTGCTCTTGTTGTTGTTTGGTTAGTCCTTGGTTGATTTTCAAGGTTTTCCTTGGGATAATTTATATGGTTTATATAAGGGTTCCTTGGTATTTTTCTTGTAAAGGTTCATATTAAATGGGTGAGATATGTGTGGAGGCTAGGGAAAGTTGAGTTTCTGGTTTCATAGTATTCTCAAGAAGATGTTTTGTTGTGAGGAATAGGAGGAGGCTATAAAATTATTGATTTCATTGTCCTCTGTGTTTATCTCTTATGACTAGGTATTGATCTATGGATAGGACCTAATGGGCTTCCCATTCTTCAACACTTTATTCTTCGTCAACCCAAAGTGGAGTTTCTAAGTCAATGTTGGGTTTGGTAGGAGGGAAGAGAGTTAATTGTTTGGTGGATGTCATGTGGGAAATAGTCATGTTTCCTAACCAATGACTGATGTATGTATCGACAATGGACAACCATGGTCGTTCCAGTATTAGAGGATACTCGCCTAGAGAGGTTTTAAGTTGTAGGACCATGAAGTCAGTGGGATGTTCCCATGAATCCACAAACATCACTACATCTTCTAGAATTCCCTCTAGTTTAATGGTGGATCTATCAGCAAGTTTAAGTACAATGGAGGTTCCCCTAAGGCCTTGAAGTCCTAAGGTTTGCATGGTCTTGTGTATCATAACAATAATGGTGACTCCTAAGTCAATCAACTTGTCAATAATAAGTGTATTTTTAATTTGCACATTAACGACTGGACTACCAGTGTTAGAGTATTTAGTCGCAAGAACTCCCCCCATCATTAGGTCTGATACTTTTCCCATGACATGAATAGTTTGGGGATCCTTTTGTTTCCTACCGAGCTTCCTCAAACAAAGTTCATGTACCTCTTTTGAATAAATAGGTACATCCTAAATTGATTTAAATAATGGTATTTTTACACAGACATTCTTGAGTTCTCTTAATAAATCAAACTCAGGCTGTATATAAGGTTTGTATTGATTTATCCTTTAAGGATAGGGTAGGTCCCAAAGTGAAGGGTGGGCATTTTTAGTTTTTGAAGGTTACTGAGATTGTTTTTGTTATGATTCTTTACTTGGGACCTCCTCATTTAGATCTTTGATTCTAATGAAATGTTGTTCCTTGGTTAGATTCTTCCTATATCTAAGGTGAATATCATTACATTCTAGGGAAGAGATGGAGTAAGTCGGGTAGGTTGGGTAGGTTGCAAGTCCATCATCTTGCATTGGTTGGGCCAACCTCCCATTATTTAGGTTAGGTATGGATTGGCAAGTAGTTTTGGTCAAGGAGGGGTGGATGTAGATGCTTGCATTTGAGGTCGGGGAAGAAGTTGCATGGGTGGTTGTGTCATAAGGTGTCGGTGTCCTCCCATGGTGGGATTTCTCCAACCTTGTTTCCATAACTAATTGGGAGGAGGAGCTACTCATTGTTGAGTTGGTATACACCATGGTTGAGAAGCATATTGTAATGAAGGTTTAGTCCAATATGAATTGAAATATTGAGAGTGATATTGGATCATACCTTGAGTTTTAGTTTGCTAGGGTTGCTTTTGAGAGATGTAGCACAATTGTTCTAGATCCTCAGATTTTTTATAGATGGCCTTAAGTCTAGGAAAGGATGGATAATTATGTGTAGCATGGTACTTAGTGCATATTCCATAGACCTCGATCTGATCCAACGAAAATTCTCTCTTCATATTATTTGTTCTACATTACGAGAAAAGGATAGCCAATGCTCGTTCTATTTCTTCCTACTTCTTCTTCATCTACAATGTATCCAATCAGGAGCTCAGGGTACTAAGTACATAAGTTTTAAAATCCTCTAACATGTTCCTGATTTCTTCTCTTGTTACTCCACTTCCAATAGTCTTTCTTGTTCTTTCCAACATATCTCTTGGACCTTTAGTTGTTTTATATGTGTCTTTGGAATACTTACGACAAATTTCCAAGATAATGTCATATTCTAGCTAAGAGACATCTCCCCCACCCATAAGGTTGAGGAGTTGTATACACTCATCTTGGATTCCTCTTAGAAATAATACACGACATGTTTTAGGAGCCAAGTCTCCTTGCTTTTCTCTTTGCAAGTTGTAAGTGAATCACTCAACATAGTATCCCAAGCTCTCATCTTCATGCTGCATCATTTTGAATACTTCTTCCCTTCTTTCCTTGTCTTTGCAGTAGTCTTGGTATTTTTCCAGAAATTTCTTTGTCATCTGATCGCATGAGCATATGTTATCATTTATAAGGCTCATGAACCACCGTAATGGAGCATTCTTAAGTGTGGCAGGAAAGAGCTTCAATTTCTTGGCATCTGTCACATATTCATAGCTTCTACAAAGCACATCAAAATCGAAGAGGAAGGTATCAAGATCCTCTTTAGATATCCCATGAAAGTTTGGAAAGGTGGAATGAGGGATGTTCTTAATCTTGGTCTCCTCATTGGTTTCTTTGATTGGGAATTTGAAAGTCGTGGGTTCCTCTTTGACAATTTCATGTGTCATTTCTTTCTGAGGGTTGTCCTCTGCTTCAAAAGGTGCCTAGATAAAAAGGAACTCTTTTGAATGATATTTCTCATTGATATTCTCCTCTGACAATGGGATCTCAGTGTATAGATATCCTTGCACAGTATCTAATACTCGAGGGGATGATTCAAGTTGATTTTGGCAAGGTAACTTGCTATTGGCAATAGGTAATTTGGTTAATGATTGTTACAGATTATTTTCCTCATCCCTATGACTGTTAATGATGTAAACCTATCTTTTGCCTTCAGAGGGGTCAGTGGCCTGAGTTCCTGAATAAAGAAGGGAGAATAACTTTTCCTGAGAAAATAAGTTGCATTTTCCTTTGTGAAAACCCTATTAAAGAGGATGTTCGTAGGTTTCTATATAGGCAAGGTGCGAGAATGCCTGATTCTCGCAGGCTGCACCATAGCTGAGTTGTGAGAGGTTCGCAGGTTGCTCTATAAGCAGGGTGTGAGAATGCTCATACATGGTAAAAAAAAGCATCTTCTCGATGCTTCTAGAAGGAGAAACTTCCATGGTGAGGTAGCATCCGAATGGTTTGGATCTTACTTGCTTTCATGATTTAGTGGGATCATCCTAACCTCCTCACTTTATCATTTTCAACTTATAAAGGAGAGGAACTCTCATGAAAAAAGTTAGCTTTGGAGCTTTTGGGATTAGCTTGGATTGGATTGAGCTTTGGAGATTTTTAGCTTGGCTAGATGAGCCACTTTGTCAAGATAGATTGTGAATATTATCAGATATATTCTCTCAAAATTCTTGGAGTGGAAGTGTGTGGGGAATGAAGGAGAGTTGGAAGGGACCTTATGACATCAAGGCCATGGTTGTAATCTCTCTTTCACATTTAATATGATACAGAAATATGATGCTTTCCTGTAAAGCTTGTTGTGTTTTATTGTATGATTCCTTGATCACATACATAGGTTTATATTGAGTTTATGCTATTACTATCACTTTGGTTGGTTGCATTCTTTTGCAGGATCATCATTGTATGAGTGTTGGAATAGAGCTAGGATGGTGATAGCGAGAGGAAGCGACGTTTAAACAGTATGTCACCTATCCCTCTTTAGTTAGTAAATTCAATATTTAAAACTTAAGGAAAGAATCATGTTCTGGTGTGTTTTGTTCTAGATCTAGGTGGATCTAGGAAGATCAATTAGTGTATGCACCTACCGATTTATCCAATAACAAAATTGGCAACCATACTAGGGATACAACCCATTTTGGTGGTTTTTTCTTGGCCATTTTCTCTTGACCTACCCTTTTTCATTCCCAATCAATCTCTGAGTCTGTGGGAGATCCATCCAGACTCTCTGGATCTGAAAGTTCACTCAATTTTTTTTTCCTTTTTCCAAATTTTTCTGGACTACAAAACTTCTCGCACTGTACCTCTCTGTGGCCTGCGAGAATCATTGATCTTCGCACCCTAGTGTTCATTTCAGTGCGACCTTCTCACACCTTGTCTTTGTCTAGGTTGCAAGAATCCCTAATTCTCGCACTGTACCCCACTGCCAGATTGTAAACTCACTTATAAAAGTTTTGGATTAGGTCTTCCTGTCTTTTTTATGCCCATTTTTGCTTTGATCAGCTGGATTGAACTTTTGGAGCCTATATTGATCTATTTACAGTCTTCTTGAAATTATTTGAGTTGCTTTTAGCCATATTTGCTTTGAGTGTCTTTCAATTCCAAATCCTATGTTTTCTTTAGAATTGTTTAGGGAAAGATCAGATTTCTTCTTAATAGTTCGCTTTAAAAGAAAACTTTTAGTTTGGCTTTCTTTGTTTTAAGAAAGTTCATTATTGCTTTTAGTGAAATTTTTGAAACAAAAAGATTTAATTTCTTGCTTTATATTATATTGGGGGCATCCTTGCATTTGAAGTAGCGAAATTGTATGATTACTGGCATTTTTTGGTCTTAAATTCCGAAAAAAATTCCCCCTCATGGTCGAGGCAAGCCATGAATCGTGCATTGGTGTATAGTACCTTTTTCTCATTTCTTGAGAATCTTGATATTGATGAGTTTAAGATTTTGGGACATTGTGCATCTAGGAATGATAAATGTTTTCTCCTTCTTGTATCATAGCTTTCATCGAAATGAAAAGATTTCATCTTCATCTCTTTGCATAACTTTCGAGTCGGTCAAAACACCATATTGTCCGTGCCATTTTCCTTTTGAGTAACAACAGCCATAAAATAAAGCGCTTACAAAAATTGATTAGACATTTTTATCTTTTCTGGTAGCAAACCTACATTAGATTAGTTGTAGGGCTTTGGAATAGGTGTGAAAGATAATTTTCCAAAGTTGCAAACAAACATAGAATCTTGAGTTAGGGGGCGGTTAAATCCACTTATTACATTTTGTCCTGGGAATCCCTTCTAACACAAGGGTCAATCACGAAGTCGCATTGAGACTGGCAGAGTTATTCACCCTGCTTTGTTAGTCTTGGTGTAGAGATTACGTGTATTATGGGGGTCGCTTGAGAGGTATACCCACAATGATGAGTGGAAGCCTTTCAAGTTGATTTTGGGATAGATACCCTACCCTTGCGCATGGATCGGACTGTCGATTGTTTCCTCAGGCATCACTGTAGTGATTGGTAACCTTAGTGGCCTATCTCTTTAGGGTCTTT
>SNQJ01S0000308.1:232779-292820 GCA_010110895.2 Picea sitchensis
AGTGGCCTATCTCTTTAGGGTCTTTACACAAGGTGACTGTGGAGGGGCAAGTCTTCACGGTACCTGGAATCGACGTTGGCCAAACTCACTCGGGCTCCTTGGAGGGTATACCCGCGATTATTTGTGGGAGCTTACACCAGGGTGTAATTCCGTTAAGCAGGTCGTCAACATAACTTTTCCACCCGCTCTATCTTAGCCCCTTCTTACTTTGTTCCCGCGACGTTTGATTTCATCACCAACTAGTGTGCTCATTGTGAGAAGGCTTTGTTTGGTTGCTTTCTTACTAGATTTTTAGCGTGTGTTGTTTGTTCTCCCTAGTGGACTCTAGATTGGACTTTTGTTTTTAATGGCGTCAGTTCCCAAAATGACCAATGAAGGAACCTCTTCTCCAAGGGAACCTTTTTTTTTTCCTTCTTACGGAAACATTGGTCCTCCTCACATCACTACTTTGAGCCTTCCAGGTCTCACAATTGGATTATCGATATGGTTTTTTTCCACTCATGTAATCCCGAATGCAGTAAGTGCTTCGGTCGTAAGCACTTTCCCCCAAGAGCATCAACCTCATGTTGATCCTTCACCTTCTTCACCAGTAAGGTCTTCTTCGCTTTCTTTGCTTACAAGGTCGCCTTCCATTTCATCTTCTTCGTCAAGTGAAAGTTCGGAAGCTAGTAACACAGTGAATAAGAAGAAGAAGAAAAGAAATATTAAGAAGAAGAAAGATAAACAAGGGTCAAAACCTCCAACCACTGTAAAACATGTTGGAAAACAACCAATTACTGTTAATCGTGTTAGGAGTGTTGATGATGTCAAGATCACCCAAACAACTCGTAAACCCAAGTACCCTTGCAGGCTTTGTAAGGGTATCCATCTTCTTAAGGATTGCCCTGGTCTACCCAAGGTTATAGAAGTATGGTCTACACACCCTCGCCAACCTGTGTCATCAACCTCTAAACAACATGTTGATGACCTCCCGTCAACTAGTCAAGATACCATTGAGAAGAAGAAAAGTAGAGTCAAGTTCCCATGTATGTTATGCAAAGGGAGTCATCTCACTCACCTTTTCCCTCGTATGGATGAAGCCTCAAAATTCCTGGAAGACATGACTGTTTCACAGCCTTAACTTCCAGTTGCTTATCGCAAGCTTACTCTTGACCCCCCTATAGTTGATGGAATGATCACTCTGAACCCATCACCAGTCAATCCGATTGATCAAGTTGTCAATCGGGTCACGTCCTTAATTGAACCATCTGACAAAGTGGTCAATCCGATCCCATCTTCAGTCGATCCCACTCTCCCTTTAGAGAGTGTTAACAAAGTGGTTGATCTGATCCCATCCTTGGTAAACCCCACTCTCCCGTTAGAGAGTGAAACCCAAGCAGTCAATCCATTTCCACCTGTCGACCCCATTCTCCCCTTGGAGAATGAAACCCAAGTGGTCGATCTGATCTCTCCATCAGTCGATCCTACTCTCCCACTAGAGAGTAAACCCGATACTACCCATGTTTTTCTCGTTGATACATAATCTACCATGTCGGGGGCTATTCCTCCTTCTCCCGTGGAACCCCCTCCAAGTTATGAGGCCATCCATTTTGATTGGGGTGTGCTAACTGGACCTCGTCTTCCCTCTCACATTCCTTTCCAGATTACAATACAGGTTTGTGGTCGAGACATTCCTCAGACACTGATAGATGAAGGTGCATATGTTAGTATTTTGTCCTCTATTGCTTGGCAAGCTTTGGGTTATCCCCCACTTGCACCAGTTATGCAGAATCTATTAGCTTTTAATAGAAGAACCAATCAACCTTTACGGACCCTTCCTCAGTTTCCTGTAAATTTGGGAGGGAAAATTGTCTTTATTGATGTCATGGTCATCCAAGACCCCTTGGATTTTTCTTTACTCCTTGGGCGAGATTATGTATATGCCATGAAAGATATTGTGTCTACTCTTTTTCGTGTGATATTTTTCCCTCACGATGAATGGGTTGTGACTATTGATCAACTTTCATTCGTTGACCCTGCCTGGGTTGCCTCCCTGAATGGTTCTTATGTGCAGATGGTATCGCCCCCGCCACAGGTCAAATATGTGGTGTTGTCGCCCATGGCTTCAACTTATGATGACTTAGATCCAGTAGTTGACATGGTGATCTCTTCGATAGGGTTGTTAGAGCTTGATCTCTTTACTCCTTTCGTGACCCTCGACGTGGTGTCCTTCTAGAGTGTGTTACTTCCTTCCAGTGAAGACCTCTTGGAAGCCATGACTGAGTTTTGTCCCTTGACATGGTGTCCTTCCGGAGCACTGTCCTCTTGGAATCCATGATCAAGAAGAGAGTCGAGGATAGTTTTTGTGTCTCTGAGGCAACCTCGTTAAAAAATGAAACAGAGGTCTTTGAGCATAGTTTTCTAATTTCAAGCTCGTTAAAAAATGAAACCACTTACGAGGATAGTTTTTCCGTCTCTGTGGCAACTTAGTTAAAAAATGAAACAGAGGTTACAAGCATAGTTCTTGTTTCTGTGTCAAGCTCATTAAAAAAATGAAATAGTTTTCCCCCTTTCTATTTGATTCAAGTCCTTCGTCTAGTATTTGAAGCCTCATTTCATTCTCCTTTGCGGTTGGATGAAATGAAGCTTGCGGGGAATTTGCCTTAGCCTCTGGACTTCATGTTGAATTTAGAGTCGCTAGCTTCTTAATCTAGGGACTAAGTACCAACCATCCCTGTGTTATGTGTTGGGAAGTCCAAGCATAGTTTTCTATGGTTCAAGCTTGTGTAAAAATGAAACCACTTACCTCAAGCATAGTTTCCTCTAGTTCAAACTTGCATAAAAATGAAACCAGGTCCAAGCATAGTTTTGTTTTGTTTTAAAGCTTGCGTAAAAATGAAAACAATCCCGAGCTTAGTCTTTGTTCTTTCTCATGCTCGTAAATACATGAGAATAATTTACCAAGCTTAGTCTTTATTCTTTCTCATGCTCATAAATACATGAGAATAAGTTACCGAGCTTAGTCTTTGTTCTTTCTCATACTTGTAAATGCATGAGAATAAGTTACCGAGCTTAGTCTTTTTTATTTCTCATGCTCGTATATCAATGAGATTGTAACCGAGTATACTTTTATCACTTTTTCGGACTCGTAAAGGTTATACGAAAAAGGAATGCCCTGGAGTTCCCTTTAAGCTCTTTTCAGACTCTCTAAACATGAAAAGATTGGCTAGCGATCTTGTTCTTTTCACACTTATAAAAGTGTTTGAAGAAAACGTTCAGTGAGCGATAGTTTATCACTTTTTCAGTCTCGTCGAACTAATTTACGAAAAAGGAACTCAGAGAGTTCTCTTTAAGTGTTTTTCAGACTCTCAAAACATGAAAAACCCCTGAGTTTTCTTTCTTTGGATTCATAAAACAAACATTGAAAGGCCCATGTGGGACTGAACCACTCCTTCCTAGGGTTTGTTAAACATACTCTTAGGGACTCGTCCGAAGGATGAGCTTACATTACAAGCGTATGTTATCCTCCTCAAGCTTGCGTAAAAATAAAGAGGTACTCGCCAGAAATGGTGGGGGAAAAATTGGGAAAGAAATGTGTCTAAACATGTATTCTATGGAATGTTCACTTTTGAATATGGCACCCTTTCACTTGCTTTGTATCTAGGTTGGAAAATCCTCTTGTCTCCTGATCATACTCCTTTATAAGATTACAAATTGGTCTGTGATCCCTTTTGTTGAGTCAGTATTTAAAAGACAGTTGACGTGTCGTCAATATGTTCAAAGAGAAGTTCAACCAGGAAAGCCTTCTGTTGCGCCAGCCATTTATGCAGTCCTTAAGCCTTCTATTGTATCAGCCATCCCTGAGTCATTCCTGAGTTACTGGTTACTCTGATCTACATCAAATCTTGTTACTTGTTTCGTGTCATTGATGTGGGATACATTAAGGCCCTCCTGTGATGATTCTTTTCCTTTCGACTTCAACTCATTATCCAGGAATTAGACTTAGAAACTAATTGGTACCTTGGAACTTGCATTCCTCAATGGCAGGTTTAATCGCTTTCAACAGTGTGTTTTCATTATTGACCCCTGATCAGGAGATTTTGTCGAGTGTTCGACTTCATCTCATTAATTCACATTCGTTGGATTGTACTAGTGTATCTTGGGAGTCATTGACATTAATGGTGATTTCCCTTGCACTTGTTAACGGTATACACTAATGACCGGTAATCAAGTGGTTTCTACCATGTTCGACTTCAGCACATGTATTCACATGGTTAGATTCGTACTATAGAGTGATAGAGATGAAGACCCTTAATCTTTTCTAATAGATTCAGGTTGCGTTGGAGTATATCCAGTTTGTACTGTTGCATAGATCCACATTGTATGTCTCATGACTATGTTCAAATTTGAGTCCTTAACACATAGATCCACAGTGTATTTTTGGTGGCTATGTTCAGATTTGAGTCATATCGACATGGATCCACAGTGTATGTTTGGTGGCCATGACCTGTCTTACTTGACATGGATCTTCGCATGTAGACATTTATGCTCTGATTCATTTGTATTCTGAGTATGGGAATGCCTACCTTAGTGGTGATGTATTATTGTACTGTATTTCCTTGTTTGTTGGCAGGTTTCCAACCGACTGTTCCTTGTTCCCTACACACACTCGACAAAGTATTTCAGCTATCACTATGTTCTAACTTCATACTTTGGGGGGCTCTCTGTTAAACTTTATTTTCATCATCCCTATTACCGTTAATGATGTAAAACTATCTTTTGCCTTCAGAGGGGTTAGTGGCCTGAGTTCCTAAAGAAAGAAGGGAGAAGAACTTTTCCTGAGAAACGAAGTTGCATTTTCCTTTGTAAAAACCCTATTAAAGAGAATGTTCACAAGTTGCTATATAGGCAGGGTGCGAGAATGTTTGATTCTTGCAGGCTGTACCATAGTTGGGTTGTGAGAGGTTTGCAGGTTGCTCTATAAGCAGGGTGCGAGAATGCTCATACGTGGGAAAAACAAGCATCTTCTCGATGCTTCTAGAAGGAGAAACTTCCATGGTGAGGTAGCATCCGAATGGTTTGGATCTTACTCGCTTTCATGATTTAGTGGGATCATCCTAACCTCCTCACTTTATCATTTTCAACTTATAAAAGGAGAGGAACTCTCATGGAAAAAGTTAGCTTTGGAGCTTTTGGGATTAGCTTGGATTGGATTGAGCTTTGGAGATTTTTAGCTTGGCTAGATGAGCCACTTTGTCAAGATAGATTGTGAATATTATCAGATATATGCTCTCAAAATTATTGGAGTGGAAGTGTGTGGGGAATGAAGGAGATTTGGAAGGGACCTTATGACATCAAGGCCATGGTTGTAATCTCTCTTTCACATTTAATATGATACAGAAATATGATGCTTTCCTGTAAAGCTTGTTGTGTTTTATTGTATGATTCCTTGATCACATACATAGGTTTATATTGAGTTTATGCTATTACTATCACTTTGGTTGGTTGCGTTCTTTTGCAGGATCATCATTGTATGAGTGTTGGAACAGAGCTAGGATGGCGATAGCGAGAGGAAGCGACATTTAAACAGTATGTCACCTATCCCTCTTTAGTTAGTAAATTCAATATTTAAAACTTAAGGAAAGCATCATGTTCTGGTGTGTTTTGTTCTAGATCTAGGTGGATCTAGGGAGATCAGTTAGTGTCCGCACCTACTGATTTATCCAATAACAATGATGCACCTTCCCCTTTTGTGATTGGCGTGCATTGTTAGATTTTTAGGAGTTTTTGGAAGAGATAATAAATCTATCTTGTTGATCTCTATATTTGGGAATATAAAAGATTATAAAATCATCCTACAAATTATGTAAAAGAAATCATAACATTTATTCTAGTGATTTAAATGGAGAAAAATCCATGCAATTAAACAACACTATTTTCTTTTGAAAATTCCCCATCAATGACACCAAAAGTGAAAGAATTTTCAATTATTTTCTAATTAACTTAGTATGTAAATAAAGAGTTGTACATTTAATTATCAATATGGGGCTCGTATGGAACTTGTGAACTGTCATGAACAATCTATGCAAGAATAGTGTTGTTTTGACTATGTCATTGTAGCACTTTAATGTCACAATTAAAAGACTCATAATACTTACTTGAGTCACCAAACTATGCTAAGGCATAAGTTACTCTACAGAAATTAAATCACACTTAGAGGAATTAAAATGACTCTTGCGGAAATTGAGATCACACTTGAGGAAATTGAAATCGCACTTACAGAAATGAGAATCACAATTGCGAGAATTGAGATCACACTTGCAGAGATGAGAATCACAATTGCGTAAATTGAAATCACACTTGCATAAATGAAATCACACTTGCGAAAATTGAAATCACACTTGCAGAAATGAAATCACACTTGCGATAATTGAAACTTGTGTTATGATCTGTCAATGAATTGCTCGAGTATAATAAAGGTCTTGCATTGTTGCAAAAATTAAGTGTTTTTTTATTCAATATTAATCCAATAACATCAATCCAATGTGACAAATACTAAATCTAGAGAGAATTAGAAAATAAACACACTAAGTGTAGTTGCAAGCAGAGTTGCAACAATGAAACTCCAACACAAAAATAAATCCAACAACTGAGTTACAACAACATGAATCACAACACTCGAATTCTATTATAACCAACTGAAGAGACATGAGTTGCAACAATGAAAAGTGTGGAATAATTTTGTTACAGGAATCTGAATTGAAAGTTAAGACTATAAAACCAAAACACTCATAAATCGTAACATTGTTCTACGGGTCTAAAATTGTAGTGAATGAAAATTTAACTTTGAAATCCAAGAACTATACTATGATTCTAGAATGACAGAAAACCATAAAATGTTTACAACATGTGATTAAATTTATGAACGTGGAATTACAACAATTGAAAGAAACCAATGATAGAATAAATTGAATGAAAGTAAAATGTTAATTCTAATACTATTGTTACAAACAATACCTGACTAAGGAGGGGGGCCTACCCCCTTAGGCAAGGTACTAGTCTATGGAACTAGAATCACACAATCAATCAATACATCACCACGTAATTAGGAAGTCAGAATAAAAATTATATTGTCATAATTGAAAGATAAATAGAAAAATGTGATTTCCAGAATAATTTTCCTCTTCCTTAGCTCTGGGGAGATGAGGTTTTTTTACAATGTGACTACTTCTCTAAAATTGTACAAACAATGGATCGATAGCCATGAGAATCCGATTGTTTATTCGGTTACAACGATTCTTTCAATTTTAGATGGAAACGGGTGTATGCTAACTCGATAGGTAACTAATTTCCTTAGTCACTCATTTGTCTCTTGTCTCCTTACTTTGTGAAGATTGTTTCCCAACTTCCAACTACAATGTTGATCGCTATGTTGGTGAGCTATATTTCGAGTCACAACACGGAAAGTGTTCTCGGAGTTGCAACTATTTCTCTGGATTTGCAGCAACTACAAATGCACCTTGAGTTGCAATAGTTGGTTCGTGTCCAAAATCGCAGCAACATGGTTACTGCCTAAAATTGTATCACTTGGAATTGCAGCATAGAAGTGTTGCAGCCACTGTATTCTCCTGTATAACAATATTAGTGACTGAAAGTAACAAGTTCCTTCCTAAGAATTATGCAAAAATAACATAATAATGGCATATGGGGTAGGATGAATACCTTAGTGATAAATGAGGTGAATTGGATAAAAGAGGTATCGAAAATGAAAGTGATTAATAGAAAATGGTAAGAAAAAAGGCATAGAAGGGTGTTGAAAGTATGCCATTTTAGGTGCTTGTTAGAGAACAAAGGTTATGAGTTTAACTTTCGGAGAGGGGAGGTGTTCATTCACCCAGAGGGAGCCAGTCCAGACATTGTTGTGAGGATTAAAGTCTAGGATGGGAACCTTTACAGACTTCAAGGCCAGCCTACACAGGAATTGTTGCACACCAGTGAGAGCTTGTGCAATCTATGGCACAGGAGGATGGGTCATCTCCATCACATAGATCTACCATTAATGATGAAGATGGTCACCGGGATTCCATAATTCATTATAAACCAACAAGGGGTGTGCAAAGGTTGCACACTTGGAAATAATGTCAAGGAAACCTTTACTAGAAACGAGACTCGATCCAAGGGAATCTTGGATCTGATCCATTCATATGTTGGCGGGAATATGTCAGTAGCTTCAGTGAAGGGTGCATCCTACTATGTGACCTTCATTAATGAATTCTCCAGGAATACCTAGATTTACTTCATGAAGACCAAGGATGACATATTCAATCACTTTCAAGATTTCAAAGATCAAGTGGAGAACATGATCGAAAGGAATATCAAAGTATTGAGGACATATAATGGGGGTGATTTCACCTTTACAGAGTTCATTGATTTCTGCAAGGAGGCAGGGATCAAGAGGGAGAAGAAAGTGGCCTACAACTTGTAGCAGAATGGGGTTGCAGAGAGGAAGAACATGTCTATCATCAATGTGGTGAAGGCCATGATGCATGACCAGATTTTTCCTATGTTTTTGTGGGAAAATTCATGCAATACACTTGTGTATTTCTAGAATAGGAACCCACACTGAGTACTAGAGGGTAAAACATCGGAGGAGCCATTCACATAAAACAGACCTGAGATAGGACATCTCAGGATTTTTGGTTGTCCAGTCTACATCCACGTTCATGTGAAGAAGAGAAAAAAGTTGCAGCCCTCAAGGGAGAGGGCCATTTTGGCGGGGTATAGTGAGGATTCGAAGGCCTACATAGTGTTCTTTCCAGATCACCACATGATAGTGGTGAACCAAGATGTCAATTTTGAGGAGAAATTAGCATATAGGAAATCTCAGGACCTACCAACAGTTGCAGAGGAGCCATAGGAGGTGGGCCCAAGGGATGAGCCAAGAGAATAGACTTCCAGTGCAGGGAGCCAGACTCTAGTGGAGGTGGAGGAGTAGTCAGCCCCTTCGAATTCAGTCACGAGGCCTAGGTGGTTTGAGCAGACCTTGTGGGATGATCAGGAGCATGTTGAAACTCTCAGGTCCACATTTAGGGAGAGCAGACCTCCATAGAAATTTCTACAGTATATGGATTTGATGACCAACATCATAGACTCAGAGCCCTCCATCTTTGAGGAAGCATCCAACCAACAAGTGTGTAGAGGTTCCATGGTGGAGGAGAAAAACTCCATCATGAGGAATGATGTCTGGTAAATTGTGTTGAGACAAGAGGGGAAGTCAGTTGTGACTTCTAGGTGGATTTTCAAGGTAAAGCATGCAGTAGATGGCAGTGTGGAGAAGTGAAAGGCCAAATTTGTGGCTTGTGGGTTTTCTCAAAGAGAGGGAGTAGATTATGAGGAGAATTTTGTTTTTGTAGCTAGATACTCCTCTATTCAAGAAATTATCTCCATAGCTTCTGAGACAATTTGGAGCATTCATTAGATGGATGTGAAGACCGCCTTCCTCAACGAAATTATTTAGGAAGAGGTCTTCATTGAGAAACCAAGGGGGTTTGAGGTCCATGACAGAGAGACATGTGTATGTAGGCCTAAGAAATCCTTGTTTGGACTCAAATAGGCACCCAAGGCTTGTTACTCTAGGATAGACAGTTATCTGTGGGACATGGGATTCACCAAGAGTGAGGTAGATCCCAACCTATACTTATTTTTGGTTGGAACTGAGATCCTCATATTGGTGTTGTATGTGGATGATCTCATTGTGATAGGTGCAAAGAGTATAATTGTAGGTTGTAGGTCATATCTAGTGTCATAATTTGAGATGAAGGATATTGGTTCTATGCATTATTTGATGAGACTTGAGGTTTGGAAATGATCAGGCAAGATCTTCCTTGGATAGGGGAAGGACACTTTAGATATCCTAGAGAGATTTAGGATGGAGGATAGAATATTGATGGCCACTCCGATGATGACCAAGCTAAAGAAGATTGATTATTTAGCTTGAGAGTTGGCATACTCCAGATAGTACAAGAAATCAATTGGCCCATTGATGTATCTGGTTAACACTTGACCAAACATCTTCTTTGTTGTTAACACATTGAGTCAGTTCATGGTGGAGCCAAGGGAGGTTCACTGGGTGGTAGCAAAGAACATGCTCAGATACTTGCAAGGCATAGTAGGATATGGATTGCAGTACCTTGGTGGGTATGGTGTAAGGTTGCAAGGGTTCTCTAATTCATATTGGAAAGGTAGTGATACAAATCAGAAGAGAACTTTTGGGTGTTTATTTAGTTTGGGGTCAACAGTCATTTATCGGTTCAGTAGGAATCATACTTCAATAGCACCGATTTTAGTAGAGGCAGGGTACAAGGAAACTAGTCTAGCTAGTTGTGAAGTCATCTGGCTTCGCAAGCTACTCACAAAATTGTTTGGTAAGGAGATTGAGTTGACTATGATCCATTGTGATAACTAGAGTTTCATAAAACTCTCAAAGAATCTAGTGTTTCACGACAAGTCAAAGAACATTGAAATCAATTACCACTTCATCAGAGACAAGGTGCAAAAGGGAGAAGTTTAGCTCCAATATATTCCTACAAAGGAGTAGTTGGCAGACATTTTCACCAAGCCATTGGTCAAAGGAAAGTTCATCTTATTTAGAGACAATATTGGAGTGGTGGAGAATACCTTCCTCGCTAAGAGGGAGTGTTAGTGTTTATATCTCATATAGGTATTTCTGTAATGGTGTCTACTTGCAGAAATCATCATTAAATGTATCATATACTTTTCCTAGAATTAACTTTATTAATTTATTAATAAAGTGAATGTATTTTATTAAAGTGACTTTTAATTAATAAAGTGACTAAGTTAAGTCACTTAATGATTTAGTTAAAAGAGATCCATTGATCTCATGATCTAATCTTAATCGCTGAGATTAGGTAAATTTCTTAAGACAAAAGACAAAGAAGGCAAAGGAAAATACAGAATGAGAATTCATTTTCACAAGTCATGTGAGGTGAACGAGAAAAATCGGAATTGATTTTATAGCTTGGCGAGAAATAAAAACATGTTGCATGCATCCCAAGGTAGCACATATTTTGAGGTAGCACGTCCTTTGAGCTAGCATGTAAATCGAGGCAATGCATCTTTTTATGGATTTCAAGGTAGCACGTATTTTGAGGAAGCATAGAAATCAAGGAAACATGGATTTTGATGATGCCCCCCTACCCTCCTATGGATTTTGCGATCTCTTGGTCAAGGATCTTCAAATTCCTGATATGAATCAGCTCTTCGAGCCTTCAATAGACCCTGAAAAAAAGACACATAGGTCCCCTTTGATGTTACCTGTAGGTTCAAATTACTCACGACCCTGCTCTCTGGCGCTTTTGGAAACACCAATTTGCTAGTACTATCTCCTGTGCTAGACTCCTTCTCCAATATGACCATGGTTTGTGACCATGGTCCAGCTCTCTTCGTAACTTTGTCTTTGGCAGTATTGTGACCTTCTGCCCTTGTTTCCTTCCAAAACACTTTATGTCAAAATATGTGGATCTTTATCGCTTGTCCTCCTAGATCCGACGGTCCAATTATACTTTGTCCTTCACGACTTCGCGAAGATTTCACTTGCTCCACGCAACTCCTCCAAAACTCTATTTCTTGAACTCTCTAATTCTCTTCCACGTGTCCTCCCTGCAACCAACAGCTAGGATCACTTCACGACTTTGGCGACCCCAATTCTTATAATACAATTACGTCTTCGAACCACAAAGTGTTGAAAGACTTCTATGACTATCCATTGTGTAAATCTCCTAGATATGACAGTCTAGAATGATCCTACTCTCTCCTGGATAGATCTGGCTCGTTAATTTTGGGAAACCTTAAAGGTTTCCTCCCTATTGACAATTTCTTGTCCGCTCTCCCTCCTGAGCTTGTTATTTCACAAACTCTTTCTCCTTAGAGCGCTTTTTTCGACACTTAGTCGAACCTCACCATTTGCACTCCTTGCAACATGTCTTTTTCCACAACTTAGCTTCTTGTGGGCAACTTTGCACACCTTGCGACAATTCTTCACACCCTTCTGCAAACAACTTATGCTACTCCTCCCGAGCTTCTGAGTCAAAGACTCTGTCATGCACTCCTTGTGGAAAATATGCACTCTCTCCATGTAAAGTTCCAAGTTATCTCTCTTGTACTTGTTTCTCCTCAACACTCTGAACTTCTCAGAATGACTCCTTTTATACTTAACCAAATATCGACCCTGCGCACGTTTTGCGACAAGCTTCCTTCAACTTGACTCTTGAAGGATGATTGTGCACTCCTTGCAACAGTCCTTCCATGGATTAATTATTCCTCCTGAACAATGACTCTGGGTGCATTTCCTCCTATGCACACCTTGCGGAAACTATGCACTCTTTACAGACATAAGTTTCATGTTATCCCTTCTGAGTCGAAATAGACATTGTCACACATACCTTGCGGACACTATGCACTCCTTGCACTTTCTCATAGAAGAGAAACAATTGAAACTTATCTAATATATCAGATATTCATACATTCAACCATGTAAATGCATCCATAACATAAGAACAAGTAAATAACAGAGAATTTCAAATAAACAAAAAAACTACCATTCATTCATTCTGACAGACACAGCAACACCACACATTTTGAACAATGCTTCTCTGTTATATTCATTCAAATGTTATATGTACATGGATTCATACATGGTCTTCAACATATCTACAACTCTCAGCTACAATGATCTTCAACAATAACCATCAGAAGCTATGTGAATAACTTCGACAGCCTCTTCTATGCAAAAATACATTTATTTATCCAACAAGAGCTCATAGAGATTTCCCTCCAAGCTACCTTATATCCTATCGAAATAAAAGAATTCAAATACAAAGGATTTATTACAATAAATATTTGAGATAGACAGATAAGAGAAAACACATTGAATCTGTACTACAAGCTATTGCATTAAAAAAAATACATTCCCTCAATGATCTCATGCAATCGTCCAGCTCTAAAACATTAAAAATGTTCATAAATTACAATCTTTTTAGATGTTTGCATGATATGCCCTTCTTAAATTCAAAATTATCACTTCAAAATACATGCTAGTGCGCTGAGCTTTCTTCCACTCGCGCTTTGTTGGTGATGCTCTTGTATCATACTCCTCTGGGAAAAACTTCATGGACACCTGTCCATGATCTCCTGCGTTGTCTTTCCATGCTTCTAAATGTCTTCTTTGTTTACCCAATTGACATCTTCTGTCGGGTGGCCTTTCCACTTTACCAAATACTCAAAATATGTCTTCCTCCTGGTCTTCTTACCAATTCTTTGATCTATGATCTTCTCCATCTGCAGATTTTCTACTACAGGCATTTTCTTCTCCCATTGAATCTTTGTTTGATCTTCTGACCCTTTGTCATCTTCCCTGTAAGGATACAGGTCTGAAATGTTGAATATGAGTGATATACCCACATCTTCTGGCAACTCTATTTCATAAGCATTTTCACCAAATTTCCTTAGAATCTTGCATGGTCCTATCTTCTTCAGCTTCAGTTTGTTATATGTTCCCCTTGGGAACCTTTCCTTTCTGAGATGTGCTAGAACTTGATCTCCAAATTCAAATTGACGTTCTCTCCTATGTTGATCAACTATGCGCTTGTATTCTTTACTGCTATTCTACAACTTCTCTTTGATCTGATAATGAATCTTTTCCATTTCTGCAACGAAGTCTTCTGCTCCAGTGCTTCTGAATTCATTATGCTCCATATCTCTCAACTCTGATACTCCTCTTGGATTCATTCCATACACTATCTGGAATGGACTCCTTCCTGTACTTATGTTTGCTGAGTCATTATATGCAAACTTTGCTTGTGTTAGAATCTGATCCCATTGGCTATGATGTTTAGTAACCAAACTCCTTAGCAAATCTCCTAAACTTTGATTTACCACCTCAGTTTGTCCATCTGTTTGAGGCTGATATGCAGAACTAAAGGACAGTTTTGTTCCCAGTTTCTTCCACAACGTTCTCTAGAAATGACCAACAAATTTGGTATCTTTGTCTAAGACAATACTCCTAGGAAACCCATAAAGTCTCACAACTTCCTTGAAAAACAAATTAGCAATGTGTCTGGCATCACTAGTTTTCTAGAATGAGATAAAGTGTGCCATTTTTGAAAATCTATCAACTACCAAAAATATGGAATTTCTTACCCTCTATTTTATTGGCAAACCCAATGCGAACTCCATGCTTATTGCATCCCAAGGCCTCTCTGGAATAGGCAATGGTTGATACAACCTAGTGTTTTGTTTCTTCCCTTTCACATACTGGAAAATCTTACATATGTTCACAAATCTCTTAACTTCTGCCCTCATACTGATCCAAATGGATTTCGGTGGCCTCCCACCTATTCCAATTGGTTCATTTTGGCAGTTTTCAAGTTTGGCAGTTTGTTTTCCTAGTTTTCGGGTCCTTGACTTGTAGGGCCGTTTTGAGGCCCTAAACAACGTTTTTAGGGCTCGCCACAGTCTGAACTACCCTTTGATAGCTTGCAGCAAAATGTGTAGTCCTTCGATAGACCTTTCCAACAGGATATCGTGCGCCTAAAACGAAGATCGTATGCAAAATTTACAACCATGTGAAGTCGATGTACTAACTTACCCAAACAAAGCCCACATGACTTTTGGCGCTTCATCTCCTAGGGTTAGGTTTTTGGATGTCTAGGGTTTTTGACATTCCTGTTTATTGTAAAAATGCCTTTAGAGCCTCATTGTAATCATCTTCTTGTGAATGAGCACAGCTGTCACATCTCTTCTTAGAGATAAACCACCACCATTCCAGCAAGCTTGTTTTCCGCTGCATTTTATAATTTCAGCTTATTTCCTTATTGAATAGAAAACCAATTTTACTGTATCTCTATTGTTCTTTGTTAAACATCTTTTAAGAATTTTTATTCGTTTTGTTATCCTCATAAAATTTATATTAGTGGTATCAGAGCAGTCTTCTCCTTGTCATCTTAATGCATGTCCCCAACGAGGTCAGGGTACAAAGAATTGGGTCTCGAGCTTGTTTCTCTTGAGGACAAAAGCTCTTGAATGCCCAAACGACCTCCCATGGCAGGAGAAAATAAATATGAAGGGACATGAGATCCTTTCAAAATGTTTCTTGAGGAATCCCTCATGCAACAGAGGAACGAGATGATGGATAGTTTCACGCAAATCCTTCGGCGGCTACCAACAGGGAACACATCTTCCTCGAGTGCAGGCATCGCCCCCTTCAAGGTACATATCAACTTAGATATAACTCTATTTTAAGTCCAGATATACGCAGATGTTATAGACAAGTGGTTGAATATACTATAAGGGTATTTTTTTGTCCATAACTTTTCAAATAGAGAAAAAACTACTTTTTCACTCCTCAAAGTCGTTCCCCATGTCAAATATTGGTGGGAAACGTTTTGTGAGAAAAAGGAAACAGAGGAACCCTCATTATTTACAGTCGTGGCCACCTGGGAATCCTTCAGGGATGTTATTAAGGAACAATAATACCCTGTCAGAAGTTATGACGACTTGTATACCAAATGGACCACACTGTGGCAAGAAAGAGACTAAGCAGTGCCAGATTGCACAAATATCTTCCATACCCTATGCACCAAGCTAGGTATAAAAGATTTAGAGCGACATCTGGTGCTCAAGTATCGTGGTTCTTTGCATAGATACATCCATACCAAAATTTAATTTCTTGACATCTTGTCCTTGGGCGCGGCCTATCGATATGTCATCAAAATTGAGCAGAAGCTCAAACAAAAGATGCGACAATTTGGGCATGGGAACCCCTCGCAGCAAAAACCAAGAAAGGGCGGCCCCAACCTACAGAACAAAGGATAGAGAAAATATTGACAATATCAGGACAACTAGTCCAAGCCGCAAGCAAAGAAGGACATCGGAAAGACAAAGAAGGATATCGGGAAGTGGTGCGACTTCCATAAGATCCCTTATCATAACACTGTTGATTTTCTCTCAAAGTAGTCACTGGTGGCCAAAGTGAAAGCCTATGAATCAGATGTGGGTTCTAACTCTGAGTCAGAACCAGAAAGCAGAAGATGGATCATTGACGCGGAACCAAGTGCCACCGTTTCTACCACCAAGCTCCAGCCTGGTGAACTAGATGAACCAGAAGAACGTGAGTGCCTTTTCCATTCACAGATGTGGGTAAAAGGAACCCCGCTGCACTTCATCGTTGATAGTGATATCCAGAATAACCTCACCTCAGCATAGGTCATCAAGCAGTTGGCCCTACCGAGAATGCCACACCCGCAACCCTACACCATTGGATGGCTCCGCCAAGGAAGTGATCTCTGCGTTAACCAACAGTGTTGACTATCGTATGACATCAAGCCCCAAAGACAAGGTATTGTGTGATGTTTCTCCTATCAAATTTTGTAATTTTATTTTGGGCCAACCTTATTTATGGAAACGTCATGTTGTATATGATTCTAGGCCTCATAGTGTTATTATTACTTTGAACAGGAAATTGTACAGGATACCCAAGGCAGTCCCTCCTAGTTTTATTTCCTTGATCTCTGCCAAGCAATTTAGGAAGGTCATCTCTCAGACCGGGAAATTTGTCTTCTTCGTTATTCACTCTCAAAATAAGTGAAAGATCGCAGCCACATCGAGGGCCTCCGTGACCGGTATCTCCACACAACAGAAGCAAGTGGATAAGGTCATGGAAGAATACTCATATATCTTCTCCTCTCCTACCAGGGTACCTCTGCACTGCCAAGTCAAGCATCCCATCGATCTAACCTCAGGTGCACCGCTACCCAATGGGTCATTCTACCACCGCTCTCTGTTAGAAAACGAGGAGATCAAGAGGAAGATCCAAGAACTACTCCACAAGGGGAACATCCATCCCATATCATCACCTTGTGGGAGCACAATCGTACTGGTGTAGAAGAAATATGGGACCTAGCGACTCTGCATTGATTACCGGGCCCTAAATAAAATCACAGTCTGAAACTGGTACCCGATTCCCCAAATTGATGACCTCCTTGATCAGCTCATGGGGGAAAAACACTTCAATAAGATTGATATGAATTATAGCTACTACTAGGTCCCAATAGAATAGATAGATGTATGGAAGACGACCTTCAAGTCAAAAGAAGGTATTTTTGAATGGTTGGTCATACCCTTTGGTTTGACAAATGCTCCAACAACTTTTATGAGGATGATGGATGATATCCTGCGAACTTTGACCAATACTTTTGTAGTGGTGTATCTGGATGACATCCTCATCTACAAAAATACTTGAGTGGAACACTTGCATCATATTCAGCAAGTTCTGCACACCCTGCGACAACACAAACTATATGCAAACTTGGAAAAATTATCCTTCGGCATGGACAAGGTCCATTACTTAGGATACATCATTGATCAACATGGTGTGCATGTGGATCAATAAAAGATCCAGTTCATCCATGATTGGCCATCCCCAATCACACTCACTAATATTCGGAGCTTCGGAGCTTCTTGGGCCTCACCAATTTCTATCGCAGGTTTGTGTTGGGATTCTCTCATATCACACGGGCCCTTAACCAAGTAACCAGGGGTGGTGGTAAGGAAAAAAATTTGTGGGGCCTGTCCCAACAACAATCCTTCAATGACTTGAAGCAGCGTTTGTGCTCATCCCCTGTACTTTCATTACTAGACCTACAACATCCCTTTGAGGTTGAGACAGATGCTTCAGACTATGTTGTGGGCGGCATTCTCACTCAACACAGTCACCCCGTGGAATATCATAGTGAGACACAATCAGATGTTTTCCGTAAGTACCCTACTCCATTGTACTCCATTGTGCAATCATGTTTCCAGTGGAGACATTACATTCTGGGGAAGGAGACAGTCATCCACACTGATCACAAGCCACTACAGTTCACACATACCCAAAGAAAAATTGCAGAATGACCGCCATCAGAAGTGGTCCACATACTTACAATAGTTCCACCTCAACATCAAGTATAAAATAGGAAGTACCAACCGAGTTGTTGATTTCCTCAGCCGACCTCCATTCCCGGCACTCACCACTGTGATAGACTCTTGAATCCATGAGACCTTCGGATGGCCCCACCTCTATGAGACAGACCATGACTTCTCCACCATATACCAAATGTTGGGAGAAAACTTAGTGGTCGCTAATTTCCATCTTCAGGATGGGTTATTTTGTCGTCTGGGCCATCTCTGTGTTCTGTCAAGCGAGCGCGCGAAGCTAATTTGGGAATCTCACTATAGTCGGGTGGCATGACACATTGGCATTGAAAATACACTGGCAGTGTTGCATAAACATTTCTACTAGCCAAAACTTCGACAGGATGTCGGAGAGTATATCAGGTCTTGCACCGCCTGCGCTATTGCCAAAACAACCACTAAGAAACAGGGCTTGTACACCCCTTTTTCAACTCCTGACAAGCTGTGGGAATCCATCTCAATGGACAACATGTCGGGCCTCCCGTCCACTGAGAGGGTCAATGAATGTGTTTTTGTGGTTGTTGATCGATTTTCCAAGATGGCGATTATGGCCACCTGCAAGAATAACATCACTGCAGAGGCCACTACCAAGTTGTTCTTTGAACTCGTCTAGGTACACTTTGGGATCCCAGAAAACCATTATCTCAGATCGGGATAGTCAATTCCTTATCACATTCTGGTCGAGCCTCTAGTCACTGTTGGATACCAAGCTCACCAAATCCACTTCCTTCCACCCCCAGACAGATGGTCAAACTGACATCGTCAATCAGATGATCGTACATATCATGCACATGTACAATTCCAAGCACCCCTACACATGGGATGAGAGTCTTCCCTATGTCCAACATAGCTACAACTGATCCTTGCATAGCTCAATTGGCCACATCCCCTTTTAGGTGGGGTTGGGATTCCAACCATTTGGCCCCATGGATGTTGCACTACCCCGAGGGACCACCTCGACTGACTCGTCCCCTTCTCCACTAGAAGCTGACAAAGCCACATTTTTCATCAAGCAGATCCATCACATACGCTAATAGGTTCAGGATATTTTAGAGAATTCCAATTCCAAGTACAAGCAGTTCCATGATCAACATTGGGTGCCACATAAGTTTAAGGTGGGCGAAAAATTTTGGTTTCACTTGCATAAAGAATGCCTTAAAGGGCTCCATCGGAAGATTCACCCACTTCGGTATGGGCCATACACCATCACCAAGGATATGGGTGACAATGATTTTTTGCTCAACATTCCCCCTTTCCTTGGCATGCACCCAGTCTTCAACGTGGTTGTCCTTTGGCCACATTTCCCACCATTATTGGACACCTCAGAGATAGCATAGCAGTTCAAACCAACAGATCTCAACCTTGACTACATGCAATAGGAATACAATGATCATATTGTGGACACACAGATCAAGGGAACCCGACAACAAAGGATCCAACTTTATCGAGTTTTCAAAGTAGGGCAACTCCTGCACCAAATCAAGTGGCTCACCCGAGGCAAAATTCAGTAGAAACTTCCTCATCTAATGGGGGAACTGAACGCAATGGAGAACATTTCTTCCTAAGGGAGGAGGATTGATCCAGATGGAATTTGGTGGCCTCCCACCTATTCCAACTGGTTCATTTTGGCAGTTTTTGAGTTTGGTAGTTTGTTTTCCTAGTTTTTGGGTCCCTGACTTGTGGGGTTGTTTTGAGGCCCTAAACAACATTTTTAGGTCTCGTCATAGTTTGAAATTTCCTCTTAAGGTTTCAGAAAAATGTGTAGTCCTCGGATAGGCCTTTCCAATTGGATATCGCGCACCTAAAACGAATATCGTATGCAAAAGTTACGGCCCCGAGAAGTCGATGTACTAACTTACCCAAACGGGGCCCACATGACTTTTGGCGCTTCATCTCCTAGGGTTAGGTTTTTGGATGTCTAGGGTTTTTTACATTCTTGTTTATTGTAAAAAAACATTCAGAGCCTCATTGTAATCATCTTCTTGTGAATCAACGCAACCTTCACATCTCTTCTCAGAGATAAGCCGCCACCATTCCAGCAAGCTTGTTTTTTGTTGCATTTTACAGTTTCAACTTATTTCCTTATTGAATAGAAAACCAATTTTATTGTATCTTGTTGTTCTGTGTTAAGCATATTTTAATAATATGTATTCATTTAGTTCTCATAAAATCCAGATCACATACATGGCCAATAGTACGAACTGTTCAACTGGGAAAATGTTTTTTCATGGCTAAAATGTCTGGCTATACCTCCATTATGTTTTTCCTTCAACAGATTCTCTCTCATCGAGCATTTCGATATGCACAACTGGAAACCTTTAAATAGAAATCCATCTTGAATCAGATACTCTATCCACTGAATTTTTTCTCTGAGTACAGGATTCGCACATGCTTCATATGCGTCTTTAAAATCTGGATCATCACAATACATCTTCTTAAGGTGTTCAAACCCTAAGGTTTTCACTTGAAATTCCTGCAGAATTAAACATCTCCTGCTCAATGCATCAACAACTTTGTTAGCATTACCGGAAATATGTTTAATGACAAAAGATAAATTTTTCATAAACTCTATCCACTTAGCATGTCTCTCATTTAACTTCTCTTGTCTAGTTATGAATTGTAATGCATGATTATCGCTATACAAAACAAACTCCTTTGGAACAAGATAATGCCTCCATTTCTTCAAGGCTTGAATTATTGCATAAAATTCTTTGTCGTGCATGGAGTATTTCCTCTCAGTATCATTCAGCTTCTCATTGAAATATGCAACAGGCCTATTATCTTGACTCAAGACTGCTCCAATTGTAACTCCACTAGCATCACATCTTACTTGAAATGTCTTCCCAAATCTGGCAAGACCATAATCGGTTGTTCTGTTATCTTCTCCTTCAATATATTGAAGCTTTTCTTAGCTTATTCTATCCATTTAAAAGACTTGTGTCTTTTCTTCACCGTATCCAACATTTCTTCACCAATCCCACTGAAATTTTTAATGAACTTCCTATAGAAACTCGTTAATCCATGGAAGCTTCTCAGCTCAAATATGCTTCTTGGTGACGGTCATTCTTTGATTGCTCTCACCTTCTCTGGATCCATCTTCAATTCATTTTAAGAGATCACAAAACCCAAATAAATGAGTTATGTCTTCATAAAAGAGGATTTCTTCATATTTATCAACAGCTTTTCTCTCTACAATCTCCTCATTACTAATGTCATATGTCTCAAATTCTCTTCTTCAGTTTTACTGAAGACTAGTATATCATCCAGATATACAATAACAAACTTACCAATAAAATATTTCAATACCTCATTCATCAACCTCATAAAAGTACTTGAGGCATTTGTTAAGACAGATGGCATAACAAGCCACTCATACAACCCCTCATTTGTCTGGAAGGTTGTTTTCCACTCATCCCCTTCTCTCATCCTTATCTGGTGATATCCTCTTTTAAAATCCATCTTTGAAAAATAATTTTCTCTGCTCAAACAATCCATTAAGTCATCCATCCTTGGAAAATGAAATGTGTACCTGATGGTGATCTTGTTTATGGCTCTTGAGTCTGTACACATTCTCCATCCTCCATCCTTCTTCGAACTTAACACAGTTGGTACTGCGCATGGACTCAATATTTCTCTGACCAATCCCTTGTCCATCAAATCCTGGACTTGTCTCTTTACCTCCTCATTCTCTTGAGGTGTCAATCTATATGCTTCTTTGTTTGGAATACTTGCTCCTAGTATTAAATCAATGTGATGGTTGATACTCTTGATAGGTGTCAATGAGCTTGGCAACTCATCCACTACTATGTTAGCAAAACTCTCCAACAACTCCTGAACTTCCTCGGGAAGTTTATCCATAGAAGTATTTGTAAGGACAACTCTTGGTTTCCTCACCACAACAAACTGCATCTCCTTTTATTTCTTTACTTCACTCAGGAGTTCCTTCCCACTCATGAGAAGTATACTTGTGTTGGCTTCTTCTTTTACTTTCTTCTCCTCTATTGGCATCAACATGTGTGTCCTATCATTCTTCTCCAAAGTATAAGTATTTTTTCTCCCATCATGAATGACATTCCTGTCAAAATTCCATGGTCTCCCCAACAAAACATGACATACATCCATGGGAATCACATCACACAAAATATCATCTCTATATCCTCCTATTTTAAATTCAACTAGGCATTGTTTAGTTACTAATACCTGGTGACCTTTCTGCAACCATGAGACTCTATACAGACTTGGATGTGCGGTTGTCTCCAGCTCCAACTTCTACACCATCTCTGTGGATACTAAGTTATCAATGCTCCCACTATCAATTATCACCTTGCATACTCTATATTTATTCTTGCAAGCAGTTATGAACAAATTGTTCCTATGCATTGGTTTCTCAACCTCTGCCTTTGGCTTCAAGAGAACCTTCTTCATCATCAAAGATCTCCCATCTCCTACACCTTCTACCTCAACATTCTTCTTCTTCAATTTCGAAATGTGAGCTTCACCTCCTTCTTTCTTTCTCTCGGAGCATTCCCAAGACATGTGTCTTGTCTTTCCACATGTATAACACTTAACATCTCCTCCTCTGCCTCTTCCTCTTCCTCAAGGAAAAGAATTTCTTCCACCTCTCTGTCTTCCTTGGGAAATTCCTCCTCTTTTAGACTGACTATGTGTTCTTGCAGTCTCACCTTTGGGCTTCTGCGCCTTTTCATGGGCAATTCCCTTACCTCTATGTGGACTCCTTCCTAGGCTTCATTGATTATGCTTTCTTGTCAAATTTTCTTCTCCTTTCAGAGAAATCTGATAAGCGTCCTCCACTGTTCTTACTGTCATCATGTTGATTTCGTCTTGGATTTCATATCTCAGGCCATTGATATAACTAGAAACCTTTTCCTCGTCTCTCTCTCTCTTTGTCTAGCCCTGATGTTCAGTGTATAGAACTCTTTTATGTACTCTTTGACTATCATTCCTTTCTGTCTCAGGTTCTGCATCTTCCTGAACAGATTTATCTGATAGTCGTGGGGTATGAATTTATCTTTTAACTTGGCTACCATTCTATCCCAGCTCTTAATATTTTTCTTACCTTTGCTTCTTTTGTTAGCCTGCAGTTCATCCCACCACAATGTTAAATGTCCTTTCAATCTAGTGACAACATGTTTCACCTTTTTCTCCTAATCGACATCTTCATGTTTGAAATACTTATCCATTGCTCGTATCCAAAAAAAAAATCTTCAACGTCCAAATTACCTTCATACATTGGAATTTCTATTTTTCCTCTATCTCCCAATTTTGTAATGGATTTTAACAAGCGGTCTTCTGCAACATCCTCTACTACAAATTCTTCAATTTCCCTCTCTTCTCTTTCTACATCAGTGATGTCTCCAGAATTAGGTTCTCTCCTTTGCATTGTCTCTAGAGCATCTAACCTTGCTCACAGTTCTCTCATCTCCCTTTCCACCACTCGATTTTCTACAGGTGGCTCCGCACGTCTCTTAGGCAGCATTGTGTTGACCTTCCTCCTTTACACAACTACCACTTGATGATATTAGGATACCTCCTCGTGCCTACAGAAATTAATTTTGTGGCTCTAATACCACTTGACGATGGCCCCCTACCCTCTTGGGGATTCTACGACCTCTTGGTCAAGGATATTTAAAATCCTAAGCCGGATTAGCTCTTCCGGCCTTCAATAGACCCTGGAAAAATGATACATAGGTCCCCTTTGATGTTACATGCAGGTTCAAATTACTCGTGACCTTGCTCTCTGGTGCTTTTGGAAACTCCAATTTTCTAGTACTAGCTCTCATGCTAGACTCCTTCTCCAATATGACCACGAGCTGTGACCGTGGGCCAGCTCTCTTTGTAACTTTGGCTTCAAGAGTATTGTGACATTCTTCCCTTGTTTCCTTATGAAACGCTCTCTACCGAAATACACGGATCTATGTCATGTGTCCTCCTAGATCCGATGGTCTAGTTATACTCTGACCTTCACAACTTGGCAAAGATTTCACTTGCTCCACACAAAATCTCCAAAAATCTATCTCCCTAACTCTCTGATCCACTACCATGTGTCCTCTCTGCAGCCAATGGCTAGGATCACTTTGTGACTTCGCGACTTCAGTGACCCCAATTATTATAACACCTTTACGTCTCTGAACCATGAAGTGTCGAAATACTTCTATGGTTATCCTCTGTGTAACTCTCCCATATCTGACGGTCTGGAATGATATTGCTCCCTTTTGGACGGATCTGGCTCGTTAATTTTGGGAAACCTTAAAGGGCTCCTCCCTATTGACGATTTCTTGTCTTCTCTCCCTCCTAAGATTTTTCTTTCAAAAACTCTTACTCCTTAGGGTGATTTATTTGACACTTAGTCGAAACTCACCCTGTGCACTCCTTGCAACAGGTCTTATTCCACAACTTAGCTTCTTGTGGGAGACCGCGCACACCTTGCAACAGTTCTTTACACCCTTCTGCAAACAACTTACGCTACTCCTCCATAGCTTCTACGTCAAATACTCCGACATGCACTCCTTGCAGACAATATGCACTCTTTGCATGTAAATCTCCAAGGTATCTCTCTTGGACTTGTTTCTCCTCAACACTCTGAACTTCTCATAATGAATCCTTCTATACTTAACCAAATATCGACCCTGCGCACGTTTTGCGACAAGCTTCCTTCAACTTGACTCTTGAAGGATGACTATGCATGCCTTGCAACATTCCTTCCATGGCTTAATTATTCCTCCTGAACAATATTACTATGGGTGTGTTTCCGCCTACGCACACCTTGCGAACACTATGCACTCTTTACAGACATAAGTTTCACGTTATCCCTTCTGAGCTTCTGAGTCGAAATAGACTTTGTCATGAACACCTTGCAGACACTATGCACTCCTTGCACTTTCTCGTAGAAGACAAACAATTGAAACTTATCTAATATCTCATAGATTCATACATTCAACCATGTAAATGCATCGATAACATAAGAACAAGTAAATAACAAAGAATTTCAAATAAACAGAAATCCTACCATTCATTCATTCAAATAGACACAACAACACCACACATTTGGAACAATGCTTCTCTGTTATATTCATTCAAATGCTATATGTACATGGATTCATACATGCTCTTCAGCAACTCTACAACTCTCAGCTACAATGATCTTCAACAATAACCATCAACAACTATGTGAATAACTTCAGCAGCCTCTTCTATGCAACAATACATTTATTTATACAACACAGGCTCATAGACTTTTCCCTCCAAGCTACCTTAGGGCTATCCTATCGAAATAAAATCATTCAATTACTAAGTATTTATTACAATAAATATTTGAGATAGACAGATAAGAGAAAACACATTGAATCTGTACTGCAAGCTACTGCATTAAACAAAATGCATTCCCCCAACGATCTCACATGATCGTCCAGCTCTAAAACATTAAAGATGTTCATAAATTACAATCTTTTCATATGTTTGCATGATATGCCCTTCTTAAATTCAAAATTATCACTTCAAAATACGCGCTAGTGTGTTGAGCCATCTTCACTCACGCTTTGATGGCAATGCTCCTGCATTATATTTTGAGGCAACACTCCTTTTGAGGTAGCACATATTTTGACGTTGCACATATTTTGAGGCAACGCAAAAATCAATTCAACACGGATTTCGAGACAACACGTCTTTTCAAGCAACATGGATTTCGAGGTAGAAAATATTTTGAGGTAGCACATATTTCTAGTTAGTTGCATTTATTGTAGTAGGTACATATCCATATAGATCTGTATGGACAGCCTCAGTGAATGGAAGCACATAAATCGGGGCAACATTGCGATTCAAGTTTTCATATTTGGTTTGTGGTATTAATTTCTTAGAGCTCTTTTCCTTGTGAAGGGAGCTCTTGTAAGTTCTGATGTTATTTGATGAAGAATTGATTTGGAAGAGAAGAAAAAAAATTGTGTACTATGTGTGATTGTTTTTCTCATTTTTTTCGTTGCATGCAAGAGTTAATTATTTCAGCAAAGTATTTAGATCTAATTTGTTTACATAATTAGTTGATCTAGAGTAAATTTAACATCCTCAAGCATAGAATTCACCTATTATGGAATCTTAGGGAATGATTAGTTGACCATCTCCCAAGAACAATATTTTCCTCTACGAATAGCTCAGGGAAGGGTTGATGGAAAATTCCATCAGATTAGTATTCTCATCAAGAGGTATCATGAGTAAGGGTTGGTAATCCTTTCCTCAAGATTAGTATTCTCATTAAATGGGACCCCAAGGAAGAATTGACCAACCATTCCTCGATAATAATAGTCACCTCTTGGGAGATCCCGAGGAAGGGTCAGCCAACCCTTCCTTAATCGTAGTATTTTCCTCTAAGGGGACCTTTGGGAATGGTTGGACATCCTTTCATTAAGCATAATATTTTCATCATGGGGTAACCTAAGGAAGGGTCAATATCCCCTTCCTCAATATTAGTATTTACCTTGATGTGGGGACCAAGGACTTGTCTCTTTACCAAATCAAATACTAGACTTGTCTCTTTACCTCCTCATTCTCTTGAGGTGTCAATATATATGCTTCTTTGTTCGACAAACTTGCTCTTAGTATCGAATCAATGTGATGGTCGATACTCCTGATAGGTGGCAATGAGCTTGGCAACTCATCCACTACTATGTCAACAAAACTCTCCAACAGCTCCTGAACTTCCTCAGGAAGTTTATCCATAGAAATGTTTGTAAGGATAACTCTTGGTTTCCTCACCACAATAATACATCTCCTTTTCTTTCTTTACTTCACTCAGGAGTTCCTTCCCACTCATGAGAAGTATACTTGTGATGGCTTCTTCCTTTACTTTATTCTTCTCTATTGGCAGCAACATGTGTGTCCTACCATTCTTCTCCAAAGTATAAGTGTTTTTTCTCCCATCATGAATGATGTTCCTACCAAAATTCCATGGTCTCCCCAAGAAAACATGACATTCATCCATGGGAATCACATCACACAAAATCTCATCTCTATATCCTCTTATTTTAAATTCAACTAGGCTTTGTTTAGTTACTAATACCTTGTGACCTTTCTGCAACCATGAGACTCTATACGGACTTGGATGTGCGGTTGTCTCCAGTTCCAACTTCTCCACCATCTCTGTGGATACTAAGTTATCAATGCTCTCACTGTCAATTATCACCTTGCATACTGTATCTTTAGTCTTCAAAAAAATTTTGAACAAATTGTTCCTCTGCATTGGTTTCTCAACCTCTGGTTCTAGCTTCAAAAGAACCTTATTCATCATCAAATATCTCCCATCTTCTGCACCTTCTACCTCAATATTCTTCTTCTGCACTTCTAAAATGTGAGCTTCACCTCCTTCTTTCTTTCTCTCGGGGCATTCCCAAGACATATGTCTTATCTTTCCACAAGAATAACACTTAACTTCTCCTCCTATGCCTCTTCCTCTTCGTAAAGGAAAATAATTTCTTCCATCTCTCTGTCTTTCTCGGGAACTTCCTCCTCTTTTAGAATGACTATGTGGTCTTCCAGTCTCACCTTTGGGATTATGCGTCTTTTCATGGGCAATTCCCTTACCTCTATGTGGACTCCTGCCTTGGCTTCGTTGATTCTTCTTTCTGGTCATCTTTTCTTCTGCTTTCAGAGCAATCTGATAAGTGTCCTCCATTGTTCTTACTGTCATCATGTTGATTCTGTCCTGGATTTCATATCTTAGGCCATTGATATACTTGGAAAAAGTTGCGTTGTCTCTCTCTTTGTCCATCCCTAATGTTCAGCCTATAGAACTCTTTTGTGTACTCTTTGACTGTCATTCTTTTCTGTCTCAGGTTCTGCATCTTCCTGAACAGATTTATCTGATAGTCCTGGGGTATGAATTTAGATTTTAACTTGGCTACCATTCTATCCCAACTCTTAATATTTTGCTTACCTTTGCTTCTTCTGTCAGCATGTTGTTCATCCCACCACAGTGTTGCATGTCCTTTCAATCTGGTGACGACATGTTTCACCTTTTTCTCCTCATTGACGTCTTCATATTCGAAATACTTATCCATTTCTCGTATCCAAACAAACAATTCTTCAACTTCCAAATTACCTTTATACATTGGGATGTCTATTTTCTCTCTAGCTCCCAATTTTACAATGGATTTTAACAAGCGGTCTTCCGCAGCATCCTCTACTATAGCTTCTTCAATTTCCCTCTCTTCTCTTTCTGCATCAGTGACGTCTCCAGCATTAGGTTCTCTCCTTTGCATTGTCTCCATAGCATCTAACCTTGCTCGGAGTTCTCTCATCTCCCTTTCCACTGTTGGATTTGCTACAGGTGGTTCTACACATCTCCTAGGCAGCATTGTGCGGACCTTCCTCCTTTACACAACTACCAGTTGATGTATCTGATACCACTTGATGATATTAGTCTACCTCTTCTTGCCTATAGAAATTAATTATGTGGCTCTGATACCACTTGATGATGCCCCCCTACCCTCCTGGGGATTCTACGACCTCTCGGTCAAGGATCTTCAAATTCCTGAGGAAAATCGGCTCTTCGGGCCTTCAATAGACCCTGAACAAATGACACACAGGTCCCCTTTAATGTTACCTGTAGGTTCAAATTACTCACAACCCTGCTCTCTGGCGCTTTTGGAAACACCAATTTTCTAGTACTAGCTCTCGTGCTAGAATCCTTCTCCAATATGACCACGAGTTGTGATCGTGGGCCAACTCTCTTCGTAACTTTGGCTTCAGAAGTATTGTGACCTTCCTCCCTTGTTTCCTTTTGAAATGATTTATGTCGAAATATGCAGATCTATGGCATGTGTCCTTCTGGATCCGACAGTCTAGTTATACTCCAGCCTTCATGACTTCGTGAATATTTCACTTTCTCCACACAACTCCTCCAAAAATCTATCTCCCAAACTCTCAAATCCTCTACCACGTGTCCTCCTCGCAGCCAATGGCTAGGATCACTTCGTGACTTCGCAACTTCGGCGACCCCAATTCTTATAACACCTTTACGTCTCTGAACCACGAAGTGTCGAAAGACTTATATGGCTATCCTCTATGTAAATATCCCATATCTGATGGTCTGGAATGATCCCGCTCCCTCTTGGACGGATCTGGCTCGTTAATTTTGGGAAACCTTAAAGGGCTCCTCCCTATTGACGATTTCTTGTCTTCTCTCCCTCTTGAGCTTTTTCTTTCATGAACTCTTGCTCCTTAGGGTGATTTCTTCGAGACTTAGTCGAAACTCACCCTTTTCACTCCTTGCAATAGGTCTTCTTCCACAACTTAGCTTCTTGTGGGTGACTGTGCACACCTTGTGACAGTTCTTCACACCCTTCTGCAAACAACTTACGCTACTCCTCCCAAGATTCTGATTCAAAGACTCTGTCATGCACTCCTTGCAGACAATATGCACTCTTTTCATGTAAATCTCCAAGTTATCTCTCTTGGACTTGTTTCTCCTCAACACTCTGAACTTCTCATAATTAATCCTTCTATACTTCACCAAATATCGATCCTACCCACGTTTTGTGACAAGCTACCTTCAACTTGACTCTTGAAGGATGATTGTGCACTCCTTGCAATAGTTCTTCCATGGATTAATTATTCCTCCTAAATAATATGACTCTGGGAGCGTTTATGCCTACGCACACCTTGCAGACACTATGCACTCTTTACATACATAAGTTTCAAGTTATCCCTTCTGAGCTTCTGAGTCGAAATAGACTTTGTCACACACACCTTGCAGACACTATGCACTCCTTTCACTTTCTCATAGAAGAGAAACAATTGAAACTTAGCTAATATCTTAGAGATTCGTACATTCAACCATGTAAATGCATTCATAACATAAGAACAAGTAAATAACAAAGAATTTCAAATAAACATAAATCCTACCATTCATTCATTCAGATAGACACAACAACAACACACATTTGGAACAATGTTTCTTTGTTATATTCATTCAAATGATATATCTACATGGATTCATACATGCTCTTCAACAACTCTAAAACTCTCAGCTACAATGATCTTCAACAATAACCATCAACATCTATGTGAATAACTTCAATAGCCTCTTTTATGCAACAATACATTTATTTATACAACACAAGCTCATAGAGTTTTCCCTCCAAGATACCTTAGTGTTATCCTATCGAAATAAAAGCATTCAACTACTAAGGATTTATTACAATAAATATTTGAGACATATAGATAAGATCAAACACATCGAATCTGTACTGCAAGCTACTGCATTAAACAAAATGGATTCTCCCAATGATCTCACACGATCGTCCAGCTCTAAAACATTAAAGATGTTCATAAATTACAATCTATTCATATGTTTGCATGGCATTCCCTTCTTAAATTCAAAATTATCACTTCAAAATATGCGCTAGTGCATTGAGTTGTCTTCCACTTGCGCTTTGTTGGCAATGCTTATTGTTGAGTCCCTATTTTGACATAGATAATGCCCTATCTTACCCTGTATCTAAGCCCCTTTTTCCTATGATATAAGCCTATACTGGAGTATTCCCTCCCAAAACACATACCTAATAGTTGTGTTCATGTTCACAAGAGGCAATTGATGATTTAAAGCATGTTTGTTTAACTTTCTTAAATTGATTCGATTAAAGTCTTTTTTTTTGTATAATCCTAATGGCTTGATTCATGAGCAGTCTATATGGCACTACCAGACACTGTGCAATATGGTACCCAAGGTAGTTTTGATCTAGTACCAAGTCATGAGCTATTCCGGTACTACTTGCTCTGCACCCATTCTGGTACCAGACTCGCGACTATGTGCAATCCGGTACCAGAACCTCTGTTTCCAGAATCCGCTAGTTGGACTAGAATGATGGTGAATATTTCGAGAAGACAGTTGAATAGAAGCGCCCAAATTAGTTTTCAAGTTGCAAGAGACTCCATCATTCATGCACTTCGTGTCATGAGGATGGAGTCGATTCCTAAAAATTCGATGTAAATCTTAAATTGTAAAATTTCTCAAATTGTTTAATGCTTATCCGTAGATATCGATTTTATCAGCTTACTTTATATAAGGAATGTTGTATAGATGATAGGGAGTGATAATAGCGAATGTAACGAAGTATACTGTCAGAACCAGACGATACCTATCGTTTGTATGTATGAAGTAAAAGACCATTGATCCAATTTACCAGTTGAATTAATGCAGAAGATATTTTATGTCAATTTTTGAATGTGAGTGAAAAGATTTAGTCTGTTACTTTCTTAAGAGGTTCCTTGTTGGTTCGGCAAGGGCCCACCACCCCAACTAAGGTAAACCTCCTTGTATATGTTTTGTGTGTTTGTGTGGATATTTTACAGCAGTGTGTGTGTGATTGATCTTTAATTTATTTTCGAAGTTTCAACATTGAGTTAATCATTTTTGGATTGATGTGAATAAGCAGGTGTTAGATCGAATAGACATTTCATTCTTAGATGTTGAAGATGGCTATTTAATTATTTGAAGCGTGGACTGATATCTTGAGTTTATGATTACAGTAGATTTAGTGTATCAAGGAATCAGAAGACTTTGTATCTCATCTTCATGCTCTATAATAAAGTCTATCAGTTATACTGGATATTCCTTGTGCTGGTTTTATTTGGTTTTGATTTCAAGAGTGATTGGAATTGATTGTTAGTTACTGTTTTGATTGCTATAGGAGACAAGCTTCTTAAGTTCATCCCTTTAATTCATGAGCCTGAAATGAGCAGACTTGTTTCTTTAGGACATCATCTCTTTGATTGGATGTTTGTTTAATTTTCATTATCAGTTTTCTCTTCTAAGTTCAAAGATATTTGAAGTATTTAGAAATCTTAGAAACAAAGTTTTTATGTTATTAATTATTTCCTATATGAAACAGAATTAGGTAGGTTACCTGTTCTCGGCATATATAGTGCAACAACTCTTTTGATTACGAATCCCAGATTGACATTTAAATGAGTGTAAGATATATATATTGAACATATTTATACACCAACATTTTGGCGTCATTGTCGGGGAGTTGTAAATGGTAATATGTAGCATTTTGAGTTTTTGATTGGTTTAATGAAGTATTGGATTGGATTTGAGGATAATTTGAGGGCGGAGAGAAGACGGTAAGACGAAAGGTAAGAACTTGCGCATCCACTTTGGTGGGGTTGCTCCAAAGTCAGGTTGTCGTCCTACCTTTAATTAGGAATCTGTGTTTTTCATTCATTTCATTTAAATTTATTTTATGAGTAGGTATAGGGATAATAAAGGTAGATTTATTGCTCCTAAAATCTCAGAAAAGCTAGAAAAGAAAACAACAAACAAAAAACCCCCCTTATACTAATTCATCGAAAATTCATGCAGGAAAACTTCTCAGGGGAGAGAGCTCAAAGGCAAGAATTGAAAAAACAGTAAAGGGCACTAAATATGAAGCCATTGTTCATATTGAAGACATAAGACATCAAGAAAGAGAGGAATCACTGGTGACCCCATCCAAAGGAGAAACTGGAAAAGAAGCAGAGGTAGTAATAGAAGAGGTTGCATCTGTTGTTGGAAGGCCACACAAAACCTTGGAACAGCTAGAGATACCAAGTAACCCAGTGGTGGAACCATCACTCAGTGGAGAAAATTCACCACCTCCCTACAGGTTGCTTGGAGACATGGAAGAAGAAGAGGGAAACATAGCTAATGAAACAGAGACATTTGGATTCCCCATACTGGATATCGCTAAAGATGTTGCTATGAAGAACATTCCATTATCTTCACTTCCTCATTTCCAAGGTATGTCGACAGAAGACCCTGACTCATTTTTATTTGAATTTGGCATATTGTGTAGGAGCTATAACTACACAGATAATGCTCAAAAATTAAAACTTTTCCCAGCTACACTAAAATATTTGGCACTAAGGTGGTTCATGAGCTTAGGGGAACACACCATTTTGTCTTGGGATGGTATGAATGAGAGCTTCCTCCAGAAATACCAAGATTACTACAGACCTAGGGATGCTAGGAATGATATATTCAAATTGCAGCAATCTAAAGAAGAGAGCTTAGAAGACTACCTAGAAAGGTTCTTATATAATTACCAAAAAACTAAGCAGATTTCCTTAGATATAGCTACAGTGAGGACTGTCTTTCTAAAGGGTGTGATGGATGATTGCATTGAAGTGTTAAACTTCATGCGTTCTAGGGACGTATACCAAAATCCATTTGCATACATAGCAGAGTATTGTAAAATATACTCTCATAGTCAAGCTAAAACGGGAAAAAGTATAAGGGACCCTACCAACAGAATTGTTAAACCCACATCCAGAGGTGTCACTAGGATTGAACTGGAAAATCTATTAGAAAACTTTTAAACAGATATCCTAAAAACCATCAGTTCCCAACTAGATACCATGGAAATTAAAAGAAAACAAGAGGAATAAAATGTTGTGTTAGCAATTTTCTGTCATCGGTGTAGGAGGAAACACCCTGAAAAAGAATGCCCCCTTAATGTTACTGAAATCTATGGTCTCTGTACAGAGGACCATCCTACTAACGAATGCCCTTCTCTACCCGGACTCAAGGTCATGTTCAAGGGAGGAGGATAACCTGAGACATCCTACCCCCCTAGGAGATCATGGAGACAACAAAACCCCAGCATGTTTGTAGACCCAATTACACAATACCCCCAACAGCAGTGGGTACCCCCCATGTCTTATCCTCAGTGATCGACACAAACCCAACCTTGAAACAAGGCTGGAGAGGACCTGTATATGGGAATGCTCCCTTCCAACCAATAAATTTTCCCACCTATCCACAATATCCTTCGAATATTTCACAGCTTCTCCCAGGATTTAACCCCCCTGCTCTTCTTTCGCCCCCACAATTACAACAACAACTCGCACTACCCATGAACCCAAATATGTAGCAACCAATGCAAGATGAACCCATCCAAAACCCTCCTCGGCCTACCCGTATTCCTACACAACCTATCCCTAACCCAAATAATAGGCTGACACAACCTATACAAAATGTTGAAATACAAACCTTCCCTACATATGTAATAACTCCAGCTCCATTTAATGGAATTGAATTAAGATCGGGAAGGGTTGTAAGCAAAACAAATCCCACTATGGTCGTCCAAGAAGAACAAGTACATAATTACACAAATCAAGAAGAACAAATAGATGTCCAAAGAGAAGAATAGATGACTAATCCATTGAAGAAAGAAAGAAACACTCCAGTGCAACAAGAAATTCCTTCTCCCAACTCCCTTGTAGCAGAAACACCTCATAAAATGAATCCTCCTTACCCAGAAAGGTTGCTCGCAAAGAAAACTGAGGAACCTCTAGAACATAATATAGAGACTGAACTCCAAAACATATGTGTAAAGATCCCACTACTACAGGCCATTAAAGGCATACCTATCTATTCTAAAATTGTAAGGGACCTTTGCATTAAAAAACTAGGGAGAAAGAGGAAGGAACCTCTTGTCATATGGGTGGTAGGGCAGTTATCTGAATTTATAACAGAAATGCCATATAAGTATAGTGATCCAGGGAACCCAGTGGTAACCATAGAAATCAATGGTGTTTCCTTACCTAACACATTGATTGATCTAGGGGAAGAAATAAATGTGATGTCAGTAAACACTATGAAAACACGGCAACTAGATCACCTAATACCAACACAAACTTTGTTGGAGATTGCAGATAAATCAATCATCACCCCAGTAGGAAGTTTAGATGATATAACAGTGACATTGGCCTCTTGGGAATACCCTATGGATTTCTTAGTAATCCATCCCAAATCCCCCAAACCAGGACACCCAGTGGTACTCGTCTGACCTTGGTTGGCCACTGTTGATGCATTGATCAGTTGTCGATCTAGAGAAATGACAATTTCCAATGGCACTCAAAGTCGGAAACTTATCCTTTTTCCCCCCGCCCAACTAGCCACTAAAGTTCCTCTCTGGTTGGAGAATCTCTATGGGGAGGAGGAATGTACTCATCCCTTGTTGACACTTGAACAAGTAAAAGCAGTACAAGAGCACTCTGAAGAACAAATACTAAGTCTATTCTTGGTTGCTTCGACATGCATTGACTATCCTCAATCTTTCCCTAACTACACACACATCTTTAGCCATGAATTTCAAGAAATTTGGAACCCTTCCACTTCTACAGTAGTCATTGTTTCACAAGTAGAGGAAGGGAAAGAATCAATTGTTCAAGCTATTGAAATCAGTCCTGGAAAGTCCTTATATATTAATGCTAACCTAGAAACAGATCAGCAACAAAAGTTGATACAAATGATTCAAGGGAAATCTGATGTGTTTGCATGGGATTACTTTGACATGAAAGGGATCCACCCAGACACCTGTCTGCATCATATTTACACTAACGATCAGATCAGAACTGTCAGGAAGCCCCAAAGAAGAATGAAGCCAACCTTGAAAGATATAGTAAAAGAAGAACTCCAAAAACTCCTACAAACCAATTTCATTTACCCTATATCAGATAGCAAGTGGGTCTCCCCATTAGTTATTGTACCAAAGAAAAATGGGAAATGGAGGATTTGTGTGGAATTTCTAGAATTAAACAAGGCCACCTATAGGGACTACTTCCCTTTTCCTTTCATAGATCAGGTCTTAGAAACTTTGTCTGGGAAGAGGTATTTTTCTTTCCTAGATGGGTTTAGTGGTTACAACCAAATACAAATTTCACTAGAATATCAGGATAAGACCACATTCACCTGTCCGTGGGGAACCTATGCCTATAGGGTTCTCCCCTTTGGATTATGTAATGCCCCTGCTACCTTCCAAAGGGTTGTCCTGGCTATTTTCTCCGATTAAACCAACGATTGTGTGGAAGTCTACATGGATGATTTCATGGTATATGGGGATGATTTCCAGCAGGCATTGGATAATTTGGAGAAGGTACTGGTTAGGTGTAAAGAGACCAACCTCTCACTCAGTCACGAAAAATCGAGAATGTTGCTCACTAAAGGAATTGTTCTAGGTCACCACATCTCTGGTATATGAATAAGAGTGGACCCTGCCAAGATCGACATTATTTCCCAAATCAAGATCCCTAGCTCACAAAAGGGAATCATAAGTTTCTTAGGGTATGTTCGCTACTATAGGAGGTTTATTCAAAATTTTACAAACCTAGTTGCCCCCCTTTTCAAACTGCTAACAAAAGATGTTGAATTATGTTGGGATGAGCAATGCCAAATCTCCTTTGAAATCTTAAAAACAAAACTTTCAAGTGCCCCTGCTTTGAGAGGTCCAAACTGGTCTCTTCCTTTCCATATTTGCACAGATGCCTCAGATACCACTTTGGGAGTTGTATTAGGACAAAGGGAAGGGTAGATTCCTTATGATATATACTTTGTTAGCAAGAACCTCTCACTTGCCGAAGCAAACTATATTGTCACAGAAAAATAATTTTTATCAGTAGTACATGCCATCCACAAGTTTAAACACTATATAACAGGATACGAAGTTTTTGTGCACACTGACCACTCAGCTATTAGATTTCTAACTAACAAACCTGTTACAAATGCTAGAGTGACTAGATGGTTGTTGTTGCTACAAGAATTCAATATCACTATCATAGATAGGCCTGGAAGAGACAACTTGGTTGTTGATTTCTTGTCTAGACTTATTCATACAGGTGACAGTACTCTAGTAGATGATGATTTTCCGGATGAGAATTTATTTTCCATTTCTACTTACACCCCTTGGTATCCAAACATATCCAACTATCTAGTAACCAGGAAGTTCCCTCAAAGTATGACATACAGATAAAAACAAATAATTATTCAACTAAGTGCCAACTATATGTGGCATGAAGATACCCTATACCGAACTGGACCTGATTTGGTAATCAGAAGATGTGTTCGGGAAGACGAAATGCAGGATATCTTCAGAGCCTGCCATGATGGCCCATGTGGAGGCCATTTTGCTGACAAAAGGACAACTTACATGATTCTACAGTCTAGCTATTATTGGCCAACCATATTCAAGGATGCAAATAAATACATGGCCATCTGCGATGATTTCCAAAGAATGGGAAAACCTACAGCAGTCGAAGAAATTCCACTCCAAGACCAAGTAGTGATCGAACCCTTCGAAAAATGGGCCTTAGATTTTGAAGGACCTATCAATCCCATGTCCCGCAGGAAAAAGTACATATTAGTTTGCATAGAATATGTAACAAAATGGGTAGAAGCCAAGGCTTATTATTCAGCCAATGAACAATATGTTGTAGACTTTCTCTTTGAGGAAATATTCACTCGTTTCGAGGTACCTCGAGAAATAGTCACTGACCAAGGGACACAATTCACCTCAAATTTGGTCAAGGCTCTTATTGAATAGTATAAGATCAAACACATAAATTATTCACCCTATCACCCCCAAGCCAATGGCCAAGTGGAATCGAACAACAAAGTGATAGAGGCCATCCTCACTAAGACTGTTCAGCTGCATCACAAAGACTGGGTTGATAGGTTACCCGAAGCCTTGTGGGCCTATAGGACAGCTTGGAGAAATACAACAGGCCATACACCTTATGAGTTGGTGTATGGGAAATAGGTACTATTGCCCATAGAGTTTCAGGTAAAAACCTTTAGAACCGCCATGCAATTAGGGATGGACATGAACGAAGCTCAAAAACAGAGGCTATTACAATTAAATGATCTTGATGAGATAAGACAGGATGCTCTACAAAGAACCACCCTGATACAAGAGAAAAGGACCAAATGGCACAACAAGTACATTAAAAAGAAGTCCTTCCAGCCAAGTGATTGGGCCCTCTTATATGATAGCAGATTCAAAAAATTTAAAGGTAAATTGTCTACTAGATGGATGGGGCCCTACGAGGTTGATACAGTTTATGACAATGGTTCAGTAAGGATAAAGACCATTGATGAAAATTAGACTTCCCTTGTTGTAAATGGGCATCGACTGAAGGTTTATCACAAGCCTCTGTCAAAGGAGGATTTTTTCAAAAATGTTCTTCAGAGTTCTGAAATGCAACTGATAAGCAAGAGGGTTTCTCCTCCTGCTGACCTACCACAGTAAGTTTAATTGTATAAATTCATTTTCTATACATAGGTGTGTCATTAGATGGAGTTTTTCTTTATTTCTCTGATATAACTAACAAAAGAAAAATAAAAAAGATTGGTTGTGTTCCCGTGTAGATAAACAAATAAGGAGGACAACTACCAGATTGAGTCTTCTTTAAGTTTTTTAGACTCTTTAAAATTGAAAATACCAGCAAGCAGGAACTGACCCGGGCTCGATAAAAATCTACGGGACAGTATAGAGAGTTTCCTTTAATTTTTTTCAGACTCTTTAAAATTGAAAATATCGGCGAGCAGGAACTAGCCTGGGCTCGATAAAAATCCACGGGACAGTATAGAGAGTTTCCTTTAAGTTTTTCAGACTCTATAAAATTGAAAATACCGACGAGCATTAACTAATCTGGGCTCGATAAAAATCCATAGAAAAGTAGTAGTTAGGATTATTATTTTTATTGTAATAAAAGAGGAAATGCCAGCAGAAGCATGATCACATTGGTTCCAAAAGAAAAGGAGTTATGTCATCTCAGTAACTGTTCATTACATAATACCCTCCTGTTACAGAGATTTCTTACATCATTCCTCTACAAAATTTGGTAACTACATGGTTTTTCAGTCGAATTTGATCACATAACACCAACTATTCCTACAAATCACTACCACCAGAATCTGTGTCAAAGATTTTTCAAGCACCAAAAAAAAAGTGTTCATCTCTGTGCTTATCTGGCACCAATGATCACCTCTATATTCATCCGGTACCAAGGGACACCCTTGCACCAAATCATCTTGTTGTGATTATCCGGTACCAGATCCTATCCGGTATAAAAGAAAGGACCATGCGTTATTCCGGTACTAATTACAAATTATACACACAGGTGATCCGATATTCAGAAAAATCGGCACTCAGGTAATCCGGTACTCAGATGATCCCGTACTAATTTCAACTCTGCACACAGGTGATCTGGTACTTAGACGATCCGGTATTGGTAAGAATGTAACGGGTAACTTTCATCATGTTTCCAAGTTGTTGTCCAATTATTAGTGCTAGGACATATAGATTCAACATTTTTTTTTCGTGTTATTTAAAGGAATTAGACTAAATATGCATTTAGAACATTTGATTGCTCTTGGATCATGACATACCCCTGTTTTGTCACAAATCTTTGTAAAATCCTCGACCACACTTCCATAAAGAGAAAATGTCCTATGAAATATCAAGAGTGCAAGGTCATGATGTCTGTTACCGGATCAAACTCATACTACCTCTGTCTATCCGGTAAATAAACCCCATAAACTTATGATTCGTTGTTGTACTATATGAAATGACACGAACCACGAGTCACAGCATATCAAGTAATGATCCCAGCCGATTTCATATACACGAGTCCCAATCATAACGACCACATCCTTCCGTGAATATCGTCTGACACCAAGTTTCCCATGAATCCGTAAACCGTTAGTGGATCTGACCTGACTCACCATATCATCATGATTATTGACATGACCATTGTAATCTACACTTCCATTCATAAACGCTCCTCTGGATGGCTCTGCCATCCAGATGATCATTATTTATCGTTGTTGTCACACCATCTATAGACATCTTGTGCCTTCGTATCCCTTGCATACTTTTCCCATCTGATACTCTATCATAGCCTACGTTTATTCGGTACTCAACCCTCGACCCTCTATCCGTGCTTCATCCACCCGAGAGAATTGTTTAAGCTAGCATGGGGGTCGATAGGCATGATCCCATATTTCAAATATACAGAGAAACAACAGAATATCAGGCTTGCAAGAAAAAATATGAACAGGCAGGGTGGGTGCCATTCTTGGAGAAGTTTAAAGGTCATCATGAGGGAATTTCTCCCATCTTTGCGTAGACATATGATGGAGAAAATGTGCAGTTTGGGGACATGAAGTTAAAAATTACAGAAGCCACTATAGAAGAATCTACGGGTCTTCCGATGGTTGAAGAAAAATACTTCAAGAGAGTGAGCGTTGACAAAAAGATCTGTCAAAAATTCCTCAAATCAGAACATCAAGACCCTGATTGGACCAAGGGCATCCTTCGAAGCTACATCAAAGAGGAATATTGGACGATGCTCATAAGTTTGCAGAAGTTCCTCACCTGCGAGGGAAGGTATGCAGTGACCTTCATTTATCATTTAAAGATTTTATCATGTTTCGAGGGAGGACCAAAAATTAATGTTCCCCACTTTATATGGATGAGTTTAAAGAAAATGGCGAGAGGGGTGAGGTCAGTTTCCAAGAAACCTGAAACTAGCCTTCATCATCATGGTTTAATCAAACTTTTGGTTGTTCATGCTTTAAAAACACAAGGTGGTAGTTGGAAGCAATTGCTCCAATAGAGTGTTTCTCAAGAAAAATCCAAATCTATTGAGACACAGGAGGCAGGGACACACAGTGAGGGTTCAAGTAGAAAGGCAAAGAAAGACAGAAAGGTGAAATTAGGAGGTAAAGAAGGCATTGTTATGCCCAACTCATCTCATTCCATTGAGAAATCAGTGACAGAAAATTATGTCGTAATGGAACCTACTATATCGAGGAATAAGACAGTCACCCAATCCCAGAAAGTAAGTCCTACCTTGGTTCAAAAGAGTAAAAGACAAAAAGAAGACTCGGAGCTAGGAGGTCGATTAGACAGTGTTTCCGAAACAATCATGGAGATGTCATTAGAACCAACCAGCCAAATAGAGAATACCCCTAACCTCAACTTACAAAGAAAGATAAAAGTCAAGTCGACACAGGAGGAACAAGTATCCAAGCCTACCCCTGTCAGCAAATCTAAGAAAAGGAAACTGTTTGAAGAAACTCCTACCCCTATTAGCAAGTCTAAGAAAGTCTCTATGCCCATACGAAGGACCGCCAGAAGTATGTCCAAGCAGGCGACAACTCCAAACGTGCCTTCTCCTCAGGGAGAGTCCATGGATATTCCGAGTTCTTCAGAAAAAGGAAGTGGTTGTGGAGCCACCACAAGCGAAATAGAAGGGTTGGTAACAATAAGTGAGACAGAAGGGTTGGTAACAGAGACTTTGAGGGATTTGAGGAAAGAAAAAGAAGCTCGAGAGGTGGTAACTCAGGAATCACTCACACCTAGCCTAGACAAGTCCCTGAGAAGACGAAAAATGATAATAAAGACTTTGAGGAGTTTGAGGAAAGAAAAAGAAGCTTGAGAAATGGTAGCTAAGGAAACACTCACACCTAGCCCAGACAAGTCCCTTTACAAACAAAAATTGTTAACAGAGATTGAGAGATTGAAGCAAGAAGTTGAAGAATACAAAATATTGGTCAAGCATATCAAGGCAGAGAATAAAGAATTGAAGGAACAACATGCAAAGGTCTCTGCCAAACTTAACAAGGTCTTATGATTGATCGATTAAACTAGGGTGATCAAGAAGGAATTGAAGAGTGAAACTTCTAATTTTAACATCCTACAATCTGAGGAATAACATAAAAGGGTCCAGTTGTGCAGAAATTTTTTGGGTATCAATTTTTTATAACATTGCATGAGGACATGCAACACCTTCAGCATGGGGGAAATGTTGAGTCCCTATTTTGACATAGATAATGCCCTATCTTACCTTGTATCTAAGCCCTTTTTTCCTATGATATAAGCCTATACTGGACTATTCCCTCCCAAAACACATACCTAATAGTTGTGTTCATGTTCACAAGAGGTAATTGATGATTTAAAGCATGTTTGTTTAATGTTCTTAAATTAATTCGGTTAAAGTGTTTTTTTTGTATAATCCTAATGGCTTGATTCATGAGCAGTCTATCTGACACTACCAGACATTGTGAAATCTGGTACCAAATCCATTATGGTACCCAAGGCAGTTTTGATCCGGTACCAAGTCATGCGCTATTCCGGTACTACCTTCTCTGCACCCATTCCGATACCCGACTCACGATTGTGTGCAATCCGGTACCAGAACCTCTATTTCCAGAATGCGCCAGTTGGACCATAATGATGGTGAATATTTAGAGAATACAGTTGAATAGAAGCACCCAAATCATTTTTCAAGTTGCAAGAGACTCCATCGCTCATGCACTTTGTGTCATGAGGATGGAGTCGATTCCTAAAAATTCGATGTAAATCTTAAATCGTAAAATTTCTCAAATTGTTTAATGCTTATCCATAGATATTGATAGTATCATCTTACCTTATATAAGGAATGTTTTATAGATGATAGGGAGTGATAATAGCGAATGTAACGAAGTATACTGTCAGAACCAGACGATACCTATCGTTTGTATGTATGAAGTAAAAGACTGTTGATCCAATTTACCAGTGGAATTAATGCAGAAGATCTTTTATGTCAATTTTTGAATGTGAGTGAAAATATTTAGTCTGTTACTTTCTTAAGAGGTTCCTTGTTGGTTCGACAAGGGCCCACCGCCCCAACTAAGGTAAACCTCCTTGTATACGTTTTGTGTGTTTGTGTAGATATTTTACAGCAGTGTGTGTGTGTGATTGATCTTTAATTTATTTTCGGAGTTTCAGCATTGAGTTAATCATTTTTGGATTGGTGTGAATAAGCAGGTGTTAGATCAAATAGACATTTAATTCTCAGATGTTGAATATGGCTATTTAATTATTTGAAGCGTGGACTGATATCTTGAGCTTATGATTGCAGTAGATTTAGTGTATCAAGGAATCAAAAGACTTTATATCTCATCTTCATGCTCTGTAATAAAGTCTCTCAATTATACTGGATATTCCTTGTGCTGGTTTGATTTGGTTTTTATTTCAAGAGTGATTGGAATTGATTGCTAGTTACTGTCTTGATTGTTGTAGGAGACAAGCTTCTTAAGTTCATCCCTTTAATTCATGAGCCTGAAATGAACAGACTTGTTTCTTTAGGACAGGATCTCTTTGATTGGTTGTTTGTTTAAACAGAGTTTTTATGTTATTAATTATTTCCTATATGCAACAGACTTAGGTAGGTTACATGTTCTTGGCATATATAGTGCAACAACTCTTTTGATTACGAATCTCGGATTGACATTTAAATGAGTGTAAGATATATATATTGAACATATTTATACACCAACACTCGTGCATTAGATTTTGAGGCAACACTCCTTTGAGGTAGCACATATTTTGAGGTTGCACATATTTTGAGGCAACGCAAAAATCAAGGCAACACAGATTTCAAGACAACACGTCTTTTTAGGCAACATGGATTTCGAGGTAGCACATATTTCTAGGTAGTTGCATTTATTGTAGTAGGTACATATCCATATAGATCTGTATGGACAGCCTCAGTGACTGGAAGCACATAAATCAGGGCAACATTGCGGTTCAAGTTTGCATATTTGGTTTGTGGTTTTAATTTCTTAGAGCCATTTTCCTTGTGAAGGGATCTCTTGTAAGTTCTGATGTTATTTGATGAAGAACTGATTTGGAAGAGAAGAAAAAAAATTGTGTACTATGTGTGATTGCTTTTCTCATTTTTTTCGCTGCATGCAAGGGTTAAGTATTTCAGCAAAGTATTTAGATATAATTTGTTTACGTAGTTAGATGGTCTAGAGTAAATTTAAAATCCTCAAGCATAGAATTCACCTATTATGGAATCTTAGGGAATGATTAGTTGACCATCTCCCAAGAAAAATATTTTCCTCTATGAATAGCTCAGGGAAGGGTTGATGGAAAATTCCATCAAATTAGTATTCTCATCAAGAGGTATCATGAGTAAGGGTTGGTCATCCTTTCCTCAATATTAGTATTCTCATTAAGTGGGACCCCAAGGAAGAATTGACCAACCATTCCTCAAGAATAATAGTCACCTCTTGGGCGATCCTTAGGAAGGTTCAGCCAACCCTTCCTTAATCATAGTATTTTCCTCTAAGGGGACCTTTGGGAATGGTTGGACATCCTTTCATTAAGAATAATATTTTCATCATGGGGTAACCTAAGGAAGGGTCAATATCCCCTTCATCAAGATTAGTATTTACCTTGATGTGGGGACCAAGGAAGGGTCAAGCAACCCTTCCTCAAGAACAATATTCACATGTAAGGGGATCCTGGGGAAGGGTCGGCCAATAATTCCTCAAAATAAGTATCATCATCGAGAGGTTCTTGGTGAAGGGTCTCCCAACCCTTCATCAAGAATAATATTCACCTCTAAGGGGAGGTTTTGGAAGGGTCGATCAAACTTTCCTTAATAATAGTATTATCTTCATGTGGGATCCCAAGGAAGGATAGGCTGACGCTTCCTCAAGATCAGTATACCCCACAAAATTCCTCAATATTAATATTTTCATCAAGGGGAAGGTTGAATAACGGTTGGTCAACACTTCTTCAAGCGTAATATTCATGCATGAGGGGAGAATAGAGAAATATTGACCAACCCTTCCTAGAGATTAATATTCTTGTTGAGGGGGAGTGTAGGTAAGTACCAACTAACCCTTTTTGAAGCATATTATTCTCATCAACCAAAGACCATGTAAGGGTTAGTCAAACATTCCTCAAGTATAGTACTCGTGTCTTCGAGGATCATGAGGGGATCGCAGGGAAGGATTGATCAACCCTTTCTCAAGCATAGTATTTCTTCCAAGTTTGAGCATGAGGAAGGGTTGATTGACCCATCATCAAGCATAATATTATCATATATTTTTTAATGGTATTTTTTAATTAGAAATTTCCTCTTCCATTTTTTTTCACTCTCCCATTCTTGTTAGCAATTTTGTTTCTATTCCTTTTTCTTCTTTCTTTTTTGTTTACCAATTTCCTATTCCTTTCCTTTTCCCTCTCCCATCATTGTTTCACAATTTCCTCCCCCATTATTGTTTAGAAATTTCCTCTTCCATTATTTTTCCCTCTCCCATTATTGTTTATCAATTTCCTCTCCAATTCTTTTTTCCCCTCCCATTCTTTTCTAGTAATTTTCTCTCTTATTCTTGTTTAGACATTCCTTCTTTCATTCTTATTAAAAATTCCCTCTTCCATTCATTGTTCCTATTTTTCCTCTCTCGATCTTCTTTAGCAATTTCCTCTCCTATTCATCTTTCTTATCCAATTCTTATTTAACAATTTCCTCTTGCACTTTTGTTAGCAGTTTCCTCTTTCATTCTTATTAGCGATTTCTTCCCCAATTCATTTTTCCTCTCCTATTATTGTTTAACAATTTCCTCTTCCATTCATTTTTCTTTTGTCATTCTTGTTTAGAAACTTCCTCTTCCATGTTAAGCCCTAATTTGTGGCACATTACCCCTTAATTGGGGAATATTACATTAGTATTGTTATTTTATTTATGTTGGCTTGGGTCCATTAGTTTTAATTGTACCTCCTAGTCTCCTATATATACCAAGGAGACCTTTTCATTTAGAATCATCTTGTAATTGTGAATTCATATGATGTATACGGAGGTTGTCCCCTCAAAAATGATTATTATCTAAATTTCTCTCTTTTTCAAGGCATTGAGTACTTATTATGAGGTTTTTATTCTATTTTGATATTTGGTTCTTAACATTTGGTATCAGACCTAGACAATCCTTGGGATTGTCTTCTTCAAAACAAGTCTTCTTGGAATTTTTGCTACAACTTTTTTTCTAAAGATTTCAGGATATGAAATTTCTATGGTGTAGAAAATAAATATAGAGCTAACTTGGGTCTAAATTTACGATCTTGTTTTTTTATATTTTTGGAAATACATTATGTTCAAGTTAGGGTTTTTGACTAGTCATGAAACTAGTCTGAAACAATTCTTCTTGGAATTTTTTCTCCCAATTTGTTTCGAATTGGTTTCAGGTCCTAACATTTTTACACTACGAAGGCATAATAGTGAAGTATATTGTGTACAAATTTCATCCCTTGATTCATTGTACTTTGAAATTTATTCCCAGAGGAAATTGGGGTTTTGGGTTGGTCCAGATTTCAGTCTAAAACAGGTGTTCTTGGGAAAACTGTTATATCTGAAGATACAAACCTCCAAATTGAGTGATACCTATTCCATTTGTTATAGTACGAATCAAATTTGTTCTGGTACTAATTTCAAGTTCTTAAGTGAAGACAGTGACACATGGAAGTCTGTACAAGTTCTCTCTCCTGAAAGGGAAAAAAATCAACACATTTTGGGAAAGCTATCATAAAATTCTATTGGAGAATCCAATATTGGTCTAACCTATGGGGTTGGAAAGAAGACACATTAGGCTACCTCGGGGAGAAATTTTAGACTCAGAAGGTCTAAAATTGCATAGCCACAACAAAAGAAAGTTAAGTTAGCAGAACAGTCTCCAAATCAGGGTTTTAAAAGGTGCATTTATTTTTCTGGAAATTTGCATATCTTTTGACTAGTAGATCCAATTGGGGTGATTCAAAAAGGAATAAAGTGGGATAAAAGGAGTATCACACAAATTTGGAAGAATCTTAGGGTTTTTTAGGTACAGACTTATTTCAACGTCTTTAAACGTAGGAGTTGTCTTTACTTGTCAACGCTACAACCCGGGGATTGTGTTGTTCTTCCACATACCTAGAGTATATTGGAAGGCCCCTTTTGAGAAATTGTGAATTAGAAAAAACTACTATGGATTTGAGCTCCCACGTACCTGTCGAATATTGGGAGACCACCTAGAATCCTGATACCAACCGAGTAAACAATTTGGCCATCTTGTTGTTATAGTGCATTGAGAAAAACACTCAGGTAGATCACTCTCTAGTACCTGGGTAGTCGGATAGTAAAACTAAGGGTATGGTCAATCCTCCTTAGTTAGTGCCCTAAGATATTGGGTCGAGTGCTATTGTTGGACCATGCACATATATCAGAGAGTTATAGCACCAGATACTCCCTTGTCTGTGAGGACCTCTTCCTAAGCCAATAAGGAATTCCTACCTTGCAGTGATACTTGGCCAACATGCCACCAAAAAAGGGAACTTCTACACCAAATAAGTCCTTAGACAGCCATACTTGGACTCTTGATGAAGGTGAATAAATGTGCAAGGAGATAGATGATTTACGAAAGAAGGAAGTGACACAATATGAACTACAAAGGATGAGGGGTTCAACTGAAGCTAAGCTGGAAGCGATGATGGATACTAAGATGGATGCCTTAAAAGAGGAGATCATGGAAGGGTTGAAAAAGTTTCTAATAGAGAGGCCACCTGAAACTGACAATGTATCCCATGAAATTCGTGATGAGGAAAAAAGGAATATGAATCAAGACTGGAGAACTCCATATTTGGGTTGAAGACCAACCACTTCCCTAAGATCGATATGAGAAAGTTTTATGGCAAGGATCCAATCACATGGATACGCAAGATGGAGCAGTTCTTTGATCTACATGATGTGCCTCAAACACAAAAGGTACGAATTGTGTCCTTATATTAGAAACTAATCATTTTGTTCTCACAAATCACTTGTCACTTGGAAAATTTTCACGGAATAAATGATAGCACACTATGAGGATACAAGGATAAATATCGTCTTCATCCAATTGATAAATATCAAGCAAAAGGGTTCAATTGCGGAGCACATTGAGAACTTTCAAAGATTGAATATAAAGGTAACAGATATTCCATATGACAGCTTGATTGATGTATTCATAAGAAATTTAAAGGATAACATTCAACATGAGGTTCACCTTTGGGAACCCAAATCATTGGAAAATTCATTCAAGGTGGCGAGAAATGTTGAAAGTAAAAATATGGCTATGGCTACTAGAAGGACAACCCCTAACATCTATCGAGAGAATATTGTTACTTCTTTTAAACCACCTCAACCTACAAGGTTAACACCTCAACATTTGGAGGAAAAAAAAGAAAAATGTATATGCTTTAATTGTGACAGCAAGTACAATAAAGGACATAAGTGTGGTGAGAAGAAATTATTCTACATAGATTGTGAAGAGGAAGGAGAACAAGAACAAGAACCATATCAAGATGAAGATGTAGAAGAGATTTCTTCTGAAGAGATGACTCCCACCATATCATGTCATGCATTAGCTGGAATTAGCACTCCTCAAACCCTCAATATAGAAGGATATATCAAAAAGAAAAAGGTAATAGTGCTAATTGATTTTGGTATTACTCATAATTTCATTCACTGCAAATTAGCCAAAACTCTCAATTGCTTTATATATCCAGTGCTAGAATTTTAAGTAATGATTGAAAAAGGAGGAACTATCAATTGCTTTGGAAAATTCCATAATATCAATCTTACTATGGGGAAATATGTAATGAATAGTCCAATTATTTCTATACCCATGGGTGGTGTTGATGTCGTACTAGGCGTCCAATGGCTACAATCATTGGGAACCATAGCTTTTAATTTTCAATAACATTTCATGAAATTTTCATTGGAAGGAAAGGAATTTCAGTTAAAGGGTATCATAGAGAGACCCAGTAAGGTGGTAATCTCTAATGGCATGAAAAAATTATTGAAAAAGGGGCATCACGGTGTAATTGTACAACTATGCTCACTAGATGTTCAAACATCTAAGCCATCTATTCCCCTAGATATCCAAGGGATCATTGATAAGAATTCTTTATTTGAAGATATTCCCATAGGTCTTCCACCCACTCGCGATAATGAACATGCTATTCACTTAATTCCTAGGAGATCTCCTCCTAACATCAGGCCTTATAGATACCATTATGCCCAGAAGAGTGAAATTGAGTGTATGGTTGAAGAAATGTTAGAGGTTGGCATTATTAGACCTAGCCAAAGTTCTTACTCTGCACCGGTGGTAATGGTACTCAAGAAAGAGGGCTCATGGTGTATGTTTTCAAATTATAGAGATCTCAACAAGATCACCATTAAAGATAAGTTTATCATTCCTGTCATTGATGAATTGTTAGATGAACTACATGTAGAAATATACTTCACAAAGTTGGATCTTCGTTCAAGGTATCATCGGATTAGAATGAAAGAATAAGATACCCCAAAAACAACATTCAGAACTCATGAAGGCCATTATGAATTTTTTATCATGCCTTTTGGCCTTACGAATGCACCTTCCACATTCCAAGGGTTGAGCTACTAATCTATAGCAAGTCTTGGGAAGATCATGTTGACAAGATTCTACAACTACTATAGGATAAACAACTATATGTCAAACTGTCCAAATGTTTCTTTGGGGTGGAGGTAGAGTATTTGGGTCATATTTCATCTCATGAAGGTGTCAAGGTAGACCCTAACAAGATTAAAGTCATGATGGACTGGTTGATTCCCAAAACATTGAAGAATCTTAGAGGATTTTTGGGTTTGACAAGTTACTACCACAAGTTTGTTCCTAACTATGGAAGAATAGTAGCACCTTCAACTGCATTAACTAATAAGGATGCATTTTCATGGACTCTAGAAGCAACTCAAGATTTTGAACAACTTAAAGAAGCAATGTGCAAAGCTCATGTCTTGACTACACCAGACTTCACAAAAACCTTTATTGTGGAATGTGATGCCTCGAGAAATGGCATTGGTTCTTTTTTGTTGCAAGAAGGAAGGCCCCTTGGTTTCGAAAGTCGTCCACTCAAGGGAGAGGACTTACATAGACCCATTTATGAGAAGGAAATGATGGAAATACTACATGCATTGAAGCAATGGCGCACTTAACTAATAGGTAGGCACTTCAAGGTCAAAAAAGATCATGACAGTCTTAAATACTTCTTGGAACAAAGACTATCTTCAGAAGAGCAACAAAAATAGGTGACCAAGATGTTGGGTTATGACTTTGAAATCATCTACAAAAAGGGGAAGAAAAATGTTGCGGCATATGCATTCTCAAGAAAGGATGAAGATGTTGAGGCATTTCTTTGTGCTATCTCTATCATCCAACCTAATTGGATAACAAAAGTAAGGGATGAATGGAAGAATGACAAAGAAGTGTGGAATCTCATTCAAAGGTTGCAGCAGGATTCCAGTGCATCCAATACATTTACATGTAAAAATGATTCACTATGGTACAAAGATCGCTTATATTTATGTAAGAACTCCCAACTCAAACAAAAGGTACTTTTGGAATTACACACCTCTCTGGTAGGAGGGCACTCGGGATTTTTGAAAATCGATCAAGATCTAGAGGAATTTTTTGGGGGATGGCCTTAAAAATGATGTTCAAATGTTTGTGGAAAAATGTTTATTTTTCCAACAAAATTAGGTGGAAATAGTTAATACCCCAAGTCTTTTACAACCATTATCCATTCCAAGTCAGCATTGGGAGGAGGTTTCCATGGATTTCATCACAGGGTTACCAAAGTCTGAATGAAAGAGTGTCATCATGGTAATTGTTGATAGACTTACCAAGTACACACACTTTTTTTCACTCTCTCATCCTTTCAAATCCAGTATAGTTGCTACCGCATTCATGGAGACAGTTCAAAAGCTACATGGAAGCCCAAATATTATTGTAAGTGACAAAGATCCCATATTCACTAAACATTTTTGGACATAATTATTTTTCTTGTTTGGGTACTCAATTGGCTCATAGCTCATTTTATCATCCTCAATCTAATAGAAAACCTAAGATAGTGAACAAACGTTTGGAAGGATACCTTCGTTGCTTTGTCTCTGATAAACAAAAATAATGGTTAAAGTGGTTACCCTTGGCAGAATGGTTGTATAACACTTCCTTTCATACCGCAACAAAAATGACACCATTTATGGCGCTTTTTATGGATATCACCCACCATCCATCACTTCGTCTCTAAAAGAAAAATCTATCTAAGGTTCAAGTAGTGGAATATCACATCGAGCGTCAATAACAAGTTCTCCAACTCTTAAAGGAAAACCTGACCATGGCACAAAATCGCATGAAACAACAAGCAGATCAACATCGTAGTGAAAGAATTTTTGAAGTAGGGGATTGGGTATTTTTAAGACTACAACCATACAAATAGATGTCCCTCAAGAAATCTAAGAAGGATAATAAATTATCACCGAAGCACTATGTCCGTTATAAGTTTTTGCAAAAGATTGGTACTATGGCATACAAATTGGAGTTTCGTGCATCTTCGCGAGTACACCATGTTTTCCATGTTTCATGCTTAAATAATGTTATAGGTGACAAGATCTCAGTTCAAACTATATTGTCAGAACTTGACGAGGAAGGAAAAATCATATTGGATCCTAAAGCTATCAATGACACAAGAATTCGCCAATTGAGGAATAGATCAATTTCAGAGTATCTCATTAAGTGGAAGAAACTACATGTTGAAGATTCCACATGGAAAGATGATTATTTTATATAGAGGCATCCAGAACTAATCAAATGTTGACGACAACACTTTTCTGAAGGGGAGGGGCATGTTAAGCCCTAATTCGTGGCACATTACCCCTTAATTGGGGCATATACTACATTAGTATTGTTATTTTATTTATGTCAGATTGGGTCCATTAGTTGTAATTGTACCTCATAGTCTCTTATATATACCAAGGAAACCTTTTCATTTGGAATCATCTTGTAATTGTTTATTCATATGATGTATAAGGAGGTTTCCCCCTTGAAGAGGCTTATTATCTGAATTTCTCTCTTTGTCAAGGCGTTGAGTACTTATTCTGAGGTTTTTATGTTATTTTGATATTTGGTTCTTAACATTCCATTCCTTCCCCCCATTGTTTTTTCCTCTCTAATTAAAGTGGCTAAACTCTTCGTAGAGTTATAATGATTTCCATTTTTTTGCATCCTCCCCTTTGTGCACTCTCCTTCCTAGCATGCTCCTTTGGTGCACTCCTTTTCCATGTTAATTATCTTGGCAACTTAACAAAGAGATTGGTGGGCATTTGGGTAAATCAAGAAATATCAATTTACATCAACTCAAGATCTAGTATATAAAAGGAGATTAGTTGAGAGGGATGTGAGTATACAAGAAAATTTGAATGTTTTAAAATTGGATGTGATTATACAATTAAGACTATTATCTTGGCTCTTCTCTATAAATCATTGCCACATATGGTGGCTACCATTTACAATATCTTATCTAGTGTCTTTAATGATGTTTCTATATATATTATTGCTAGTGACCTTCTAAGGTCATCTACGAGTAATATCTTATAGCAATATTTTTATGTTGTTATTTTCTTCGTTGTATTTTCACTCACTTCTTTACTATTTTAGATCATACTTTCATAACTATGATGTTGAATCTCATTATGTTGTATGTAGTGATTTTGATTTAATGAATGGAAAATTTACTTTGAGTTATTTAATTGAATTAATGTGGAATACTCTTAGTAGTTATTTCGATTTAATGAATGGAATATTTAATTAAATTAATTAACTAAATTAATGTGGAATATTTAATTAAATAATTTAACTAATTATTTAACTGAATTAATCGTATTGTGTGATGAGAGATCAATCGTTGTTCATGATTGCAACCCTTAGGGGCACATAGGTCATTACCTTAGTTGTCTCCCTTAGGGGTACATAAGCCATGGCCTTGGTTGTCTCCCTTAGCAGTGTAAAGGCCATGGCCTTAGACACAAACCTTAGCAGTGCATAAGGGTCGAGTAAATGCATATACCTATTTTCAACACTTGTGAACCCTATATCTACAACTTGGAGGGAGAAGAAACATTCCCAAAGTTGGCACAGTGGCCTCCTTGCTTTATAGTAGTCTTTGGATGAGGTTATTTCCATGGGAAACACTTGGTCATCCCTTAAGTCCATAGCCATGGTGTTCACTCCTTGTGTGTCCCTAAGCGCTACAACCAAGCCATGGCTCCAACTAGGCTATGGCATGTGGCCAAGCCATGGCACATGTCAAGACCATGGCCTATGCCCAAGAGAACTATGACCAATCCATGGCACATGAACAATCCTTATCACACTACCAACATGGCCAAGCCTTATCACACTACCAATGTGGCCAAGCCTTCTCACGCTAACATCTTCCTTTAACCACACAAAAATTTGATCGGGGTTCAATAAGTTGGCTTGGATTTTGTAAAAATGCATGAAATGTTTTTAGAGATATTAAGAACCCCTCCTTGATTTACTATAATTTTTGGATGAGGTCATGGCCATGGGAAACCCTTGAGTTTGTCTTCATTTTGTCCAAGGCCTATGTGCCAATAAGGGCTACAGCCAAGCCATGGCTCACCCCCAAGGGATCCGTTCAGGCCATAGCTTGCACCCAAGGGTTATGGCTAGGTTTTGGCACATGACCAAGTCATGGATTATTCCCAAGTGAGTTGCATCCAAGCCAAGGAACACAACCAAGCCTTGGCATGTATCCATATTCCTTTAACCACTCAAAAATGCAACTAAGTTTTACTGGATTGGTTTGGATTTTTTTTTTAAATGTTGGTTTAGCTCTTGCACAGTCTTAGCCTGGCTATTGTTTTCAGTTGGTGGTATAAATGGTGGTGGGTTCATTGGGTCATACATTGGTTGTTCTTCAACATCTAATTTGAGCTTTGAAGGGGTTATGGTATATGAACATGCATGGGGCTATCATTGGGTTATCATTGTAATATAATTTCCCTTAAAGTACTAGATTAATTATTTAATAATTTGAGTTGTCAATCCAAAAAAAAGTTATATTGATATGAGAACCGACCCTTAAAGTATTATATTAATTATTTAATATTATTGAGTTGCCAATCCAAAAAAGAAGTTATCTTGATATGAGAATCGACCTACCTAATACTAGTGACAAGGGATGGCCACCTATATTTCTTTATTGAACAATTACCTTGATTTGTTATAACGTGACAATTAAAGAAAATAGAACTTTGGAGATTTTTCTTTTTTCTTCACTAACAATGACGGTCTAGATGTTTGTTATATATTTACATATGAGGAAAAAGTGGGAGGTAAATTATTCGTCAACTATATTAAGGTTGAATCTTGATATCTTACACTTGTGTGCACCTTTTCAATTGTTAACATCGCTCTAGTGAGAAATAGGATAGTGCCTATGTCTCCCATGAGTTATGTTTCTAGAATCCTCTCTCTTCCATGAGTGATAGATTCTATGGTGGCAAGAAAAAGGCTGAAACCCTCTTTAACATTGTTCAATCCTCTCTTTACCATGACTAATGGGTTTTTTTATCCCCTCTCTCCCATGAATGAGAGTTCTAGGGTATGCATGAGAGTTTCTAGGGTAACATTGAATGGGAAAACTCCTTTCTAGGCCATGATTAATGATTAAAAATCTGGTCAAAAATGTTAAATGAACTTCAAAGTATATTTTATATTTCATATAATTGGGTAGTGTGATAAAGAATAATGGTTAAAAATCTTGTCAAAAATATTTTAAAAGGCTTTGGAAGTTTATTTTTGGTTTCATATAACGTGTTAGTGTGATAAAGTGGTCTAACATAAGAAGAATCATTTTTATAATGTAACAACTAAAATTTTAATATCGTCAAGCATTTTGTCACTAAAAATCATGTAAAAACATTTATTTCTTAATTAGTAATTCAATTGTAAATGAAATATTAAATCATCCAAAAAATATTAATAGTCCAAAAAACATTGACATTATCATTTGAAGCTATGTTCAAGTTTAAGATACAACTACATCTCAATAAGCATTCACATGTGCAACCAATATATATAATCAAGCTTTATCATATGCAAAGACATAATCCAACTTTTATACATTATTATTGACATAATTTTCACATCCAAATGAGATACCCAAAAAAACATTCAAAATATTAAAAATCCATATATATATATATATATATATATATATATATATATATAAGTTTGTGTGAGGGTCAATAAATACATTTAATGATCCCATTACAATGAAGGAGAAATGGCTCCTTGTTTAATTTACTTTGTATGCAAACAATGGAAACATTCCCAAAAACGAGTTTGAAAGCTACAAGAACAATGGAAATGGAGTATTGCAAACCTTCACCAGTTATGCATGTGGCATGAATGTAACCCAAGATGTTTTTAAGTCTTACAGGAAGGATGTGAATACTCCTCTTGTTACATTCACTAATTATTGGAATTTGTCCAACTCTCAATGTAATATTTCAGATACAAAATAGTATGCAGAACATAAATAATTAGCTAGAAATGGAAAATAAACAATGATATAACCAGAACAACACCACAATAATACCAAAATTATACCAGATTAACATCAGAAAGAGGACTTTGATTACTGAGAGCAATGTTCACTTGCCTCTTCGAGGGGAAAACCTCCAACAGAACAGAATTTTATTACAATAATATCCAATACAATACTTCTCATACCCTTTATTCCTATTTATACTAAATCTATCTATCCAAAAGAACAATCTAGAGGAAGATCCTTCTAGAAGCGAAAGCTTCTATTAGGTCTTCTTACATTTGACGTATTCCTCCTTATTGCTAGGCCTTATTAATATTGAACTTTATTACATGGAAATATATTATTCTACCCACTTGAGGGGCTAGGTAGGTTAGGTCCCTAACATACCCTCCCCCTTAGAATCAACCTTGTCCTCAAGGCTTGAGATGAGAAAATTGTTGCAGAATGTTAGCGGGCTCCCACGTGGCATCTGCTGGAGTTGTATCTTTCCACTAAACTAACACTTCCTTGATGGTACGTTGACGAATACGACGCTCTCATTGGTCCAAAACTACTTTTGGCTGCAACCAGATGGATCCTTCTTCATCCAACTCGAGAAGGTTGGTTTGAGTTTGGCACTTAGTTCCAATCACCTTCTTTAAGCAAGAGACATGAAAAAAAGGATGAAGCTTAGAATGATTGGGTAAATATAACTGATAGGCCACCTACCCCACGCGCTTGAGAACTATTTAAGGACCATAAAATTTCGGTGTCGGTTTCTAACAATGTTCGGCCTTGAGTGAAGTTTGCTTATAAGGTTGCAGCCAAAGAAATACCTAGTCTCCTTCAGCAAATTGTCGTTCTGAGCGACCTTGATTGACTTGTTGCTTCATGTGATTCTAAGTCATTACCAAATTCTCTTTAAGGGTACAGAGAATAGCCTCGCGAACTGTAAATGTTTGGTCAACCACCTAGACCTTCGATACACCTGGCATGTAGGAGAGAACTAAAGGTGGCTTTTGGCCATATACTGCTTCAAAAGGAGTCATGCGAGTAGGTGTATGGTAAGAAGTGTTGTACCACCATTCAACTAATGGTAACCATTGAGCCCATTGATTTTTCCTTTCAAAGGAAAAACACCTCAAATAAGTCTCCAAACACTTATTGACAACTTCGGTTTGACCATCAGCCTGGGGATGATAGGCGGTGTTGAGATGCAATTGGGTTCCCTGGAGTCTGAAGAGTTCTTTCCAAAAATTCCTGGTGAAAGTTGGATCTTGATCAGAAACAATAGAATGAGGCATTCCATGAAGCTTGAAGATATAATCCATGAAAATTTGAGCCACCATTGATGCGGAAAATGGGTGTTGAAGAGCACACAAATGAGCATACTTGGAAAGACGATCCACAACCACCATGATGACGGACTTATTTCCTGATTTAGGTAATCCCAAAATAAAATCCATAGAGATGTCCCCCCAAATAGCGGGTGGAATTGGAAGCGGTTAGAGTGTGCCAGGAGGTTTGATGGTTTCGCCTTTGTTGTGTTGACAAACATCACATTCTGCTACAAAAGTGTGAACATCCTTTTTTCATACCATCCAAGAAAAAATAACGTTTGACCCAGTCATAGGTTTTGGTAAACCCTGAATGCGCAACTATGGGAGTAGCATGAATCTCAGAAAACATCGTGGCTTTAAGTTGTGATTGTTTACTTAAATACAAACGACCTTTGTAGCGAAGTTCATCGTTGTGCCAAGAGTACCCTGGGGAAACTGGAGAGTTGGATTTAAATTGTTGGATCATATGTGATATTGTAGGATCATGTAGCCATTCTTGGCACACATCTTGGATCCAATCTGGTACAATGAAGGAGAGGGGAAAAAGGGACCCTTCATCTTCATATTTTCGAGAAAGAGCATCAGCGACCACATTTTATTTTCCTTTCTTGTAAATGATCTCATAATCATAACCAAAGAGCTTAGTTAACCATTTTTGTTGCTCTGGGGAGGTAGTTCGTTGCTCCAGAAAATACTTGAGGCTTTGATGATCTGTCTTAATTTGGAAGTGTTTCCCCAGGAGATAAGGGCACCAGAGATCCACTACATGCAAAATAACCAACATTTCCTTTTCATAGATTGATTGGCCCAAATGGTGTTAGGAAAATTGTTTGTTAGTAAAGGCCAAAGGTCTGCCCTCTTGCATAAGGACAACTCCAATTCCTCTACTTGAGGCATCACATTCGAGGATAAAGGATTTTGTGAAATTAGAAGGGCCAAGACCGGAGTAGTACACATAGTTGCCTTCAAAGCTTGAAAATCTTGATCCGCTGCTAGAGTCCAAGTGAAAGAATTATTTTTAAGGAGAGCGGTGAGAGGGGCCGCAATCTTCCCATAATGCCAAACAAACTTGCGATAATAGTCGGTTAAACCCAAAAAACCATGCAAGCTTTTGATAGTCTTGGGGTGAGTCCAATCCTGCATTGCTTCAATCTTTTTAGGATCCACCTGGACACCAACTTTTCCAACAATATGACCCAAGTACTCTACTTTTGAGGCTCCAAAGGCACATTTAGAGTGTTTGAGGAAAAGTTGGTTTTGCAAGAGTAGATGGAGAATTTGATCACATGGGAAAGATGAGATTGCCAAGTTTTACTATAGATGAGAATATCATCAAAGAAAACTAAGACAAAATGATGGAGAAAAGGATGGAAGACATGATTCATGAGGCTTTGGAAGGTGGAGGGGGCATTACACAAGCTAAAGGGCATGACCAAAAACTCATAGTGACCCTCGTGAGTTCAAAAAGAAGTCTTGGGTATGTCAACTTCTTGCATAGGTATCTAGTGGTAGCCAAAACGCAGATCAAGTTTAGTGAAGTAATGAGCACCACTCAGCTCATCCAAGATATCATCAATGACAGGAATGGGGAACTTGTCCTTGATGGTGATCTTATTGAGGGCATGAAATTCGGGACACATGCGCCAAGTACCTTCTTTCTTAAGTAACATGACCATATGGGGAAGAATAAGGATTGGTACTCGAGCGGATAACACCCGCTTGGAGCAATTCCTCCACAATTTTCTCAATTTCATTCTTTTGGGAAAAGGGGTGACAATAAGGGAGAACATTGGGAGGAAGATTGTCAAGAACAAATGGAATGGAATGATCATTAACACCACGAGAAGGAGGAAGTCCCTGAGGGGTGGAAAAAACAACTTGATGTTTGAAAATGATAGCTTGAAGGTCAGGATGCACAAAGGGTGTCTCAACGACTTGAATAGAATGGAGTTGAGAAACGATATTAGAGTGGTATTTTTTGAAGATCTTTTCCATACAATGGGAACTAATGATCTTGGGAGAAGCAGATGTGAGACCTTGGAATTGATACATTTTTCCTTCATGTTGGAATTGCATGGTTAATTACTTAAAATCCATAAGAATGGGACCCAAAGTGTGTAACCATTCAGCACCGACCACAATGTCACAGCCTCCCATGTCAATGGAAAACATATGAGATTTCAGTTGGTAATGTCCAATTTTAAGACAAACATTTTCACAACGCCCACCACATTTCATGGACCCACCATTGGCTATCATAATTTGAAATTTATTGACAACATGAATATAGCAATTGGTTTCCTGGGCAATGTGACAATGAATAAAATTGTGGGTGCTACCATTGTCAACAAGGATGATGACCTTCATGTGCTTAATGTAGCCAATGAGCTTGAGCGTTTGTGGGGCCGAGAAGCCAGTGAAGGCATGCAAGGAAATAAGTGGGTCAAATTTAGGTGGGTCAGTAGGCTCCTGGGTGGCATCGACAAGGGAGGGTTCTTCAATGTTAAGCCCTAAATAGTGGCTCATTACCCCTTAATTGGGGAATATTACATTAGTAATGTTATTTTATTTATGTCGACTTTAATCCATTAGTTGTAATTATACCTCCTAGTCTCCTATATATACCAAGGAGACGTTTTCATTTGGAATCATCTTGTAATTGAACATTTATGTGGGAATAAGGAGGTTTCCCCCTCGAAGAGGCCTATTATATGAATATCTCTCTTTTTCAAGGTGTTGAGTACTTATTCTGAGGTTTTTCTATGCTATATTGATATTAGGTCCCTAACATATGGTATCAGAGCTCAAGGTCTTGGAGTTTCGCTGCTATATCTGAGACACCTTGGAATTTTTTCTATAATTTTATACAACGATTCAGAAGGAACGGCTTGGAGGATATTTAGTAGACAGATCAAGGTACGTTGGGTTAAAATTTCAGCTCCTAAGGCCTTATACTTTCAGAGATACATCCTTTCTAAGATAGGGTTCTAAAATCATCCTGAATTGAGTCATTTCAGAATTTTCGCTATAAACAATTTTTTGTAACATTTCAGACCATGAACTCTGGAGGATATTCACAGAAATTAGTAAGGTATCTTCGGTAACATTTTTAGCTTCTGGGTCATCTTAAATTTGTAGATACACCCTGTGGAATATAGGGTATCTGACTAGTCCTATTGACTAGTCTCAAGCAGGTCTTTTGGGTAAAACAATCATAACTTCTTCCTAGAGTATCCAAATTGAGTGAGACCAGTTGCATTGGATAGAGGACCGACTGTAGTAGTTTTAGTATGAGTTTCATAATTTTATATCAATCATTTTGTGAAGGGAACGCTATACAATTGACATCTCCTGGAAAGGAAAAAAATTAGCAAGTTGTGGGGAAGTTACCATAAATTCCACTTGGCACATCCAATTTTGATCAGACCTGTGGCATTTCAAAGAATAAATATCAGAGACCTACAAAAAAGAAAATTTCATACTTAGAAGGGACGAAATTTTGGAGATACAATAAAAGGAAGATTGTCTAGCAGAACCACCTCAAAATCAAGGTTTAAAGTGATACTTGGCCAACATGCCACCAAAAAAGGGAACTTCTACACCAAATAAGACTCCAGACAATCCTACTTGGACTCTT
>SNQJ01S0000308.1:305223-354183 GCA_010110895.2 Picea sitchensis
AAGAAATGGCATCCTTACCTAATAGGTAGGCACTTCAAGGTCAAAACAAATCATGATAGTCTTAAATACTTCTTGGAACAAAGACTATCTTCAGAAGAACAACAAAAATGGGCAACTAAGATATTGGGTTATGATTTTGAAATTGTCTATAAAAAAGGGAAGAAAAATGTTGTGGGAGATGCACTCTCAAGGAAGGATGAAGATGTTGAGGCCTTTCTTTGTCATCATGGTGATTGTTGATAGACTGATCAAGTATGCACACTTTTGTGCACTCTCTCATCCTTTCAAATCCAATATAGTTGCTACCGCATTCATGGAGACAGTTCAAAAGCTACATGGAAGCCCAAATATTATTGTAAGTGACAAAGATCCCATCTTCACTAGACATTTTTGGACATAATTATTTTTCTTGTTTGGGTACTCAATTGGCTCATAGCTCATTTTATCATCCTCAATCTGATAGAAAACCTGAGATAGTGAACAAATGTTTGGAAGGATACCTTCGTTGCTTTGTCTCTGATAAACAAAAATAATGGTTAAAGTGGTTACCCTTGGCAAAATGGTTGTATAACACTTCCTTTCATACCGCAACAAAAATGACACCATTTATAGCGCTTTATGGATATCACCCACCATCCATCACTTCTTCTCTAAAAGAAAAATCTATCTAAGGTTCAAGTAGTGGAATATCACATCGAGCATCAACAACAAGTTCTCCAACTCTTAAAGGAAAACCTGACCATGGCACAAAATCACATGAAACAACAAGCAGATCAACATCGTAGTGAAAGAAGTTTTGAAGTAGGGGATTGGGTGTTTCTAAGACTGTAACCATACAAACAGATGTCCCTCAAGCTAGCCAATAAGGATAATAAATTATCACCAAAGTCCTATGGCCCTTATAAGGTGTTGCAAAAGATTGGTACTATGGCATACAAATTGGAGTTGCCTGCATCTTCACGAGTACACCTAGTTTTCCATGTTTCATGCTTAAAGAAAGTTATAGGTAACAAGATCTCAATTCAAACTATATTCTCAGAACTTGATGAGGAAGGAAAAATCATATTCAAGCTTGAAGCCATCACTGACACAAGAATTCACCAGCTGAGGAATAGATTCATTTAAGAGTATCTCATTAAATAGAGGAAACTACCGGCTGAAGATTCCACTTGGGAAGATGAGTCTTTTATACAAAAGCATCCAGAGTTACTCAAGCATTGCGGACAACACTTTTCTCAGGGCGGAGTGGAATGTTAAGCCCTAAATAGTGGCTCATTACCCCTTAATTGGGGCATATTACATTAGTAATGTTATTTTATTTATGTTGGCTTTAATCCATTAGTTGTAATTATACCTCCTAGTCTCCTATATATACCAAGGAGACATTTTCATTTGGAATCATCTTATAATTGAACATTTATGTGGGCATAAGGAGGTTGCCCCCTCGAAGAGGCTTATTATCTGAATTTCTCTCTTTTTCAAGGCGTTGAGTACTTATTCTGAGTTTTTTCTATGCTATATTGATATTTGGTCCCTAACATTCAACAAGGGGAACTGTCACATCCTCTTCAGGAACATCTTCGGAAATGGCCATAAATAGCTTTTGTTCCTTACACTTGTGCCCCGAAAAATATTTTTCATCACAATTATAGCAAAGACCCTTCAGTTGGCATTCATCCATTTCATCCCTAGTTAGTTTCTGGACCTTGAGGGGGGTGACAGAGGGGTTAGAATTAGTGGGTCGAGAGCGAGGAACAAAAGGGGTTTTTTTTTTCTGGGAAAAAGAAATTTATTGGGCCTCTTTAGCACGTTGAGTATATTCCAACCAAGTTGGAGGGTGGGCCATGAAAACCTGGGATCGAATTTCATCCTTGATACCACTGATAAAGCATTCACGGGCGAACGCATCTGACATGCCCTCTATGCGAAAGGACAAATGCTCAAAAGAAGTGATGAAGTCTTCCACTATGTCTGAGTGTTTCAACTTGGTCAAATGACCGAGATAGTGGGTATCAGTATCAAAGCAGGCATAGATCTCAGCAACAAACTGGGTCTAGGAAATATACCCCTGACGTGAATTTTTTCACCATTTCCACCATTGCCAGCATTTAGGATCTAGATAGAGGACAGCATAGCGAAGTTTGGCCAACTCATCAGTAATACCATGCAGAGAAAAATAATTCTCCATTTGAGTGACCCAACATGTAGGATCAGAGCCATCAAATTTATGGACCTCTACGCGAGGAAGACAGGGTTCACGATGAAAGGAGTTGGAGTGAAAATCTGGAGACTGAGAGGAATCAACAGCATCGGGTTGGTCTTATGAGGAAGGACCCATAGGGAGGTTCAACAATTGATTGACAGCAGACTGGAGGGAGGTCAATTGGGTTGTGAGGTTGGCTTCCATGTTGTTAAATTTGTGCTCTAATTTGTCAATGTGGGAATGGTTAGAATCCATCTGACATGTGAGATGTTCGATGGACACATGGGTTTGATTGATGGAGGTTTGGAGGTCTTGGTTGCGAGTGGTGGCCATTTGGAGAGGGAAAGTGATGGTGAGGAAAAAATATGGGTGGGTGGGACCACAAAAAAAGGACTTAGAAGTCATAGGCACCATGACGATCAGTGCTTGAAGGGAAATATAATGGAATAGGCAGAAAAATAGGGAAACTGGGAAGGGGTCGGGTTCACTGAAACAAAAAGGATTAAAAATGAAGGGTATGACTGCGATCAGGGATAAAAGGGGAATCCAATGGAATAGGTCCCAAATAAGTGTGTCGGGGGGACCACTGTTTTTTTTTTTTACTCATGCGGAGTTATACTTCAGCTTGAAGAATACTGCAGTGACGAAATGCCCAAATGCTTAACAGGAATAAATGTGTAGTAATTTCGCAACCAGAATGCAGAAGATATTGTAGCACAACAATAGATCTTGTATGTTCTATTTATGTTTCCTTCCCAAGGGTTAGGGTATTCAAGGGTTCTATAGATATGGATTTTCCCTATGCTATAGCTCTCTGATATACGTGCGGGGTCCAACAGTAATACTCGTCCCAATATCTTAGGGCACCAACTAAGGAGGCTAGACCATACCCTTATCTGTACTATCCGACTACCCAGGTACTAGAGAGTATCTTCCCGAGTATTTTTCTCGGTGGCACTATAGAAGTCAGGTGGGCAATCGGTTTATCTATGGAGGGCTTCAGGAGATCTAGGTCGATCCGTATACAGGTGTTGTCTGATGCGCTACCACTTGAAGGGGTACCAATAGGGGTTACAAGGGTGGCCAACAGATGTGCTCTTAAGTACCACTTGTATTTCCTGCGTGTATGACTCCCCGACCGTTGGTTTATGCGCGTAACGATAGATCTATGTAGCTTAAAGACGTTGGAATATGTCTCTACCCTGGAAAAAAAAATTGACCAACAATTTTCTGCCAAGGAAGGTTCTCTGATACCACTTGTAATATTCCATATATAAAATAGTATGCAGAACATAAATAATTAGCTAGAAATGGCATATAAACAATGATATAACTAGAACAACACCACAATAATACCAAAATTATACTAGAATAACACCAGAAAGAGCACTTTGATTAATGAGAGAAATATGCACTTGCCTCTTCAAGGGGGAAACCTCCAATAGAGCAAAGCTCTATTACAATAATATCCAAGATAAGACTTCTCATACCCTCTATTGCTATTTATACTAAATCTATCTATCCAAAAGAACAATCTAGAGGAAGATCCTTCTAGAAGCGGAAGCTTCTATTAGATCTTCTTACATTTGACTTATTCCTCCTTATTGTTAGGCCTTATTAATATTGACCTTTATTTCATGGAAATATATTATTCTACCCACTTGAGGGGTTAGGTAGGTTAAGTCCCTAACACTCAACGAGACAAATTCTAGCAATATGGAAAGGGTTCCAACAATCCTAAAATGGAATTCACTGGCTATGGCCTAAACACCCAATCAAAGAGTATGAAAAAAATGGAACAAGAACAACTTTTTCATTAAAGTTATACATGAGATGTTATGTTTATCTTGAAAATGTTTTTATATCAATTTATCCCATTAAAAAAACTTATCTGTGATTAAAGATGTTAAGTCTTGTCAATCTCAACCAATTCTAGGAGATTATTTTTGTTGAGAATTATAGAAATCACCATATTGAACTTCCTAAACACCCAATTCAAAGAGTATGACAAGAACGGCACAAGCACAACCTTTTTCGTTAAATTTATACATGAGATGTTATATTTGTATTGAAAATGTTTTTATATCAATTTATTCTATTTTAAAAAAATGTTTTATGGTTATCAATAAGTAAAAAAATGTCGAGGCTTTTCAATCATAGCCAAATCAAGGAGATTTTGTTTGTTCATATATAATAGCAAACCACAGCATTCGACAATATTTAAAAGTTCATGATCGTGATTCCTATAGTGCTCAAATTATCTTTGAATTGTTGAAAACTACAAAATTCTATCAAATGATTTTGCACAACTATGCATTATTCTATGTGAAGAAAAGAAAACAAAATGTCCAAGGAAGAAGAGGAATAGAGGATGAAATTTGTTTTCAACAAAGGTTCACCAACGATAAATTTTACTTAGAAGCACTTTAACAAGATGATGTCCCTTATTTGTTCAGAATTTGATGCAAAACTTTTAAATAAATGCAACAAGTATTATATAAAACCCTAATCCCAATATCCCCTCCCCTAAAGGGAGATTCTACAAAGGCATCTATAGAAGATTCCTTCAAGAGACAGGATATTGAGTTAGAATTCTACAAAATACGTGTTGCATATCTTTCCAAGCATTGCATCAAAATTCTCAACTAATAAGAGACATCATCTTGTTAGTGCACTTATAAGTAAAATTAATCTCCGTTGAACCTCCAATAAACTAACACTTTATAGTGGTCAATTTCAAGATATTACTTTACCCACTAAGAGGAAGTCAATCTTGACTTATGCTAATTTGGCCGAATGGACTATTATACACTCGATTCTCTCATCGTTTTGTGTTGTTACAGGTCTCCAAATCAACACCTCCAAATCCAGCTTCTTGCTTTCCAAGGCATCGGACTCTTTACAGCTCGACTTGATCAATCTATTTGGCATCGGTTGCAAACAGCTGGAGGAGGGCTTTCACTATTTAGGATTTTACATAAAAGCTTCCAGATACACTTCAAAGGACTGGACTTGGCTCGTTGACACCTTCAAAGACAGAATTCTTAACTGGAAGAACAGATTCCTATCTATGGGTGGAAGATTCATCTTAATCAAAGCGAGTCTGGAAAACCTTCCAGTGTACTGGATGGCCTTAGCATTCATCCCTGCCTTCGTGTTGAAGTCGCTCAGACAGCTCATGTTCACCTTCCTTTGGTCTGGCTGCAAGAAATCCAAAAGATTCCATCTTTGCAAGTGGGAACTTCTCTCAAAGCCGAAGTCATTGGGAGGCTGGGGCCTCAAACATCTGCCTTTTTTTCAAAAAGCTCTTACGACGAATACCCTCTGGAGGCTTTTAACCAAACCAGGAATATGGAGCACAGTGATCAAAGCTAAATATTTACACCACCTCCCAATCCATATCTGGATCAGGTTCGCGGAGGCACATCCAGCCAACGGTTCCCAGTCGTGGAAAAAGCTCTCTGCAACCCTTCCAATTATTTTACAGTGGCTCGCCTGGGATCCTGGAGATGGCCGTTTGATAGAAGTCGGCCGTGACAGTATCCTAGACCTGGGCAGAAGCGCTTTTATCTCCACCGATCTTCTAGCTCATTTGCATCACAAAAATTTAACTTTTTTACACCAGTTTTATACTACCTCTGTTACAGGTACGCTCGGCAGCACTTGGTTAACGGGAGCCGCTCTTCAATTGAATCGGGAACATTCGGAGGAATGGGATACTTTCGCCCGACACCTCAAAGCATCCGGCATCTTTCTGCAATCAAGGCCGGACACCCTTCTCTGGACGGGAAGTGACAGAACGGGCAGGATATCGGCTAAGAACATTTACAAGGCTCTGGCCGCCTTACACTGGAACTCATCATCTGCTCCTTGGCAACAGAGGATCTGGAAGGCCTCTTGCCCCTTAAAACTTAAACTATTCTCTTGGCTTTTATTGGAAAACAAACTTCTTTTCTGGGACAAATTGCAGACGAGAGGCTGGGAGGGTCCAAGCCGTTGTCAGCTATGTTCCAGAGACACTGAATCCTCGCTACACGTTTTTGTGCATTGCTCCTTCACCCGCGCTCTTTGGACGACCATCTCAGCGACTCTAAAGATCCCAAATCAGTGGACAGGCAACTCTACTCTTTCTTGCTTCCATCACTGGATCAGCAACTCTTCTTCTCATCCAATGCTTCCTATTCACTCTTGCTGGTTCGTCTGGCTGGCCAGGAATGACATGCAGGCGGCGAATGGCCTTCTCTTCAGCGTAAAGGCGCCTTCCATCCCTTCATTCCGACTCTCTCTCATTTTCACAGGACTGCAATCGCCCGGTGGCGGGACTCATCAAACCTTGAAATCCCATCACAGCAAAGGCTGACCTCTTCATATCCCTATGGATGAGAGTTGTGGCTTTGGTTTTGTGAACTTCTCAATTGGGAGGCACGCAGTGTGGTGCAGGAGGGAAAATTAACATTAATTCTCATTCGAGTATACATTGGACTTTGAATTGCTGTCAGGGTACTAACACAAAGGCAGAGCTCATTGGAGCTTGGACCTCTCTCATTTTGGCTAGTCCATTTTGAGGCCTTGCTCCGTTGACTCTAAAATCACCATCGTTGGTAGAAGGCAGATCTCCGGTGGCGTATAGTGCGGAAGGCGCGGGATAACAGATACTACTTTTACCGGACATCTCACTTTCAGCATATTTACGTGAAGAGAGAAAACATGGTGGCTGACTCTCTCGAGGAAAATCTTTGCTCCTACCGGTGTCAAATTTTCTTCATGTGGGAGGATGGTCGGCGAAGGCATTCCCCATAAAAGATAATCATTGGACTTTGAATTGCTGTCAGGGTACTAACACCAAGGCGGAGCTCATTGGAGCTTGGACCTCTCTCATTTTGGCTAGTCGACACACAGACGCCTTGCTCCTCTTGGGTGACTCTAAAATCACCATCGATTGGCTGAAGGGAAAGGCGAATCTCCAGGTGGCAGCCCTTAATTGCTGGAAGGCTCGGACCTTAGATGCTACTTTACTCTTCAGACATCTCACCTTTCAGCATATTTACCGTGAAGAAAACATAGTGGCTGACTCTCTCTCGGAAAAATCTTTGCTCCTACCCCCGTGTCAAATTTTCTTTTCATATTGGGAGGATGGTCATGAAGGCATTCCCCATAAGATAATGCTTTGATTTGATCCTTTTCGGCAATTCTAGATTTGACATTGTCGCATTTGTAGAGACATAGAGGTTTCGGTTTCATGTATTTGTGGAATGGGCATGTTCAGCTGGTGTTTTAGCAAGTCGCCATGTAAACTTTTATATCCTTTTGAATATAAAGAGCAATTTTTTCTCGTGGAAAAAAAAACAGTTTTGTACAATATGCTTAAAAATGTATTGTAAATATATAGTAACCAAAAGGAAATTATTGTTATAGTGGAAACTAAGAACAATGGCTCACACTTTGTGCTTCAATGTAGTTATGTCTTTTCATTATGGAAAGCACAAATCGACATTAGCACTCTTCAACCCTTCTTATGTAAGCTTGTTATTATTGATATAACTAACTATGTTTTTAAGTGGATAAACATTTATGCTCTTGAATTATTATTTTTTTCTTGCTTCAAATGTAGAAACTTACATTTACATTTTCTTGGTTTATATCCAAATAGCATATATGGTTAAGAAAACATTCTCACAATACAACAAAAGGACTAAGACAGATGTAATAGACTACCCATCCATTGACATTTAGATTAATATTTTTTTAGTAATTCATATATTTTACTAATATTTTCTATGTGTGAAATGTTTATATGGTCAATAAGATTTTTTAATTTTTATCTTCTAATTTTAGATTTGGTAGTACTTTTAATATTTTTAATGGTATTTCCATATACAGATAAAAAAATAATAAAAAATAAAAAATAAAAATAAAAATAAAAAATAAATAAATAAATAAATAAAATTAATGAAAAAAATTATAAGTATTTATTAAGAAATCCAATATATATGAACGTTATGTATATGTTATATTTTACTGTGTTAAAATATTTTGTGTCAAAATCATAATGGATTTTATGAAAAACAAAATAATATGAAATTCAATTATGGAATTGTGCCCTATATTAAATAGTTTGGATAAATGTTTTGAAACATTCTATTTACTGGTACTTGTGATTGTAAAAACACAATTATTGTGGATGACTGCAAGGAAAACAATCTATGTGATGATGAAAAGATATATAAAATTGCAAAGACTTATAATTATGAATACATGAATGATGAGTACTTGTAGATGAAGTTTATTTCATTTTAAAAGATTTGAATGATATAGATTAATTGTGATTGAAAACTAAGTGCAAAATTGAGGTTTTTAACGTGCAAAATCCAGTTTTGAATATGTCAATATTGGATTGCAAAATTGGATTCCAAAAGTGTCAATATCATATTCCAAAAGTGCAAATCTAGATTCTGAAAGCAACAATATCGAATCCAGTTTGGCAAATTTGGAATCTAATATTGGCACATTTGGAACTAGATTTTGCACTTTAGAAACCCTAATGTTGAACATTGGAAAGACTAATTTTGACTTGTCTCCAAACGGTCTTAAACTGGAATTAGTCCAAATTTAACAAAAATGGTGTTCTCTTATTTAATTCATGCTTTGCACAATAATTATTTTTGCAAGGGAAGAAAAGGCATGCATAATATTAATTTGATGTGATTTTCAATGTGAAAATACATATTAATAGAAAGACAATATCGAATATCTCGATCACATATTCATAACATAATAGGAAATCAATATCCAACCTAAACATTTAATCGGAGAAGACTTCCTTCTTTATATTCATTTAAATAAAAATGTAATTAGGTATATCTGTTAAAAAGCTTTTATTGGGCTAAAAAAGTCTTTCTAAAGGTTAGAAAACTTTCTCACACTAAATAGGAAGGAAATTGTATTTCCCCCCACCCAGATACAACACCTAGCCAAGTTCACCTCATGTATTAAGATATGGGGTCCTCTCCTTATGAAGATAATATCTCCAAATTCCATCCATACCCAAGCCAAAAATTCAAATCATATAATAGTGGACAAACTATATCATTAACCAAAAGTCATGACCCTTCCATATAGTTATTATTTCTAAATTCCAATTTTAGATTTGTTCCATCCTTTTTATTTTATTTTCCCCTTTTCAATATTAACAAATAACATAGGAAAATGAGCATGTGACATAAACCTTCCACCTAATAAAAATAGATTTTGGGAGGAGTTTTATGGCATTCAACAATGGGGATTTGGTACTCTGAGTTTAGAGTGTGGGGTTATTTGATAAAGCATTATTTGTCTTCATCATTTCTCAAATATGAACATGTATTAAAGAAGGGCGACCACACCAAGTTTATCTTTGCATTTGAATATTGTAATTTCCATAATCCAAATCCTAGTTGTAATTGTACGTATAGGCTGGTGATTCATTGGCACCAAGTGTAAATGTAAATGTACATATAGGCTGGTTGTTGGAGAAATTTCTATTTTCGGCACACTAGTTCAATGGGAGTTAACTGACTAGTTCTATTTTAGACTTTCTATTTAGATCAACACTATTATGTTATTATGCATGCATGTATTCTTCTATTATGGAATGTTATGTCCTATATATAAGTGTAGTCCACTCATTCATTGTATCATATTGATCATCATCTATGTATCAATCATCACCTCATTGCAGTAGTGTGAATATATTTTCTCATTCTTCTATATTGAATCTCTCTTCCTTTCTTGATAAGATTTGTTTGTACTTGTTTTAGCTAGATCTCATATGCAGGTTTCAATGAAACATTGACATGGTATCGGAGATACATTGCTTGGAGCAAGCCAGACAAACCAGAGAATAAGAAAAATCAGAGTTTTGATGAACAAAATCTTTGGTTTTACCTTTCGGTAGTGATTTCTCCCAAAATGTTAACTTTTTGCAGAAACGGCGTGCATGAGAAGTAAATAGACCCATTCTGCAAGTGGGTTTTCAATTGTTTGGCGAAATGATTCACCGTTTGCTCAAAAAGTAATCTGGAAGATCGCCTCCTGAAACTAATACGAATCTGTGGTCGTACCTCTCTGCAGTGATTTCTCCCAAAATATTAACTTTTTGAGGAAACAGATCGCAATAGTAGTAAATCGACCCATTCTGCAAGTGGGTTTTCAATCATTTGGCGATATTTCTCACTATTTGCTCAGAAAGTAAGTCGGAATATCGTCTCCTGAAACTGATATGAATTTTCACTTAAAGTGTCATTTCTGAAGTGATTTCTTAGTTTTTCACTTGCAAATTGAGAGTAAATTTTTAGGGGTTCTCAAAAACAGTGGGAGAGATGGATAGGACATATATTATGCAGTCAAACTTGGTGGTAATTGTTAAGTTTTGAGTTATTATTAGGTTTCTTTTCAATTTACTAGATAACAATAGCATAGGTAGAATCAATGAGAGAAACACAATCACAAGATACACAACATTTATCCTGGGAAACCCTCATGGGGGAGAAAACCCAGCGAAAACTTCCTTAAAATAGATAGCCAATACAATGCCAAGACAATAAACCAAAACACTGGAGAATATCCAACACTGAGCAATGTGTCTCTCTCTTCCTTCTTCTCCCAACTGAAGCTACCAAATTGATGAGTGACCTGAGTGAGTGTACAAATGAAGTGATAGCCTCCTTTATTTATATTGGTTGGCAAGCACTGGAAAGGTGTCTCTTCATTGGGCAGGGCCAACTTCTCTTCTTAGTGGTTAAAACCACTTTAATTAGGCATGGGGGCCGACTTCTTAATTAACATAATATAATTAGGGTTTGATCAATCCACAAAAGGGGATTTGGTCAAGTACAAAGCCCGACATGATCAATCCACAAAAGGGGATTGATCTGGTGAATAATAACTCAATAATAAATAGAATACTCTTTGCAGTTACAATATTTCAACACTCCCCCTTAACAAGAAGGGTATTCCACAACATCATCGGGAGAGAGAGGGCAGCGACATCAACGGCATATGGAACACTGGTTGGCATATCTATAAATCATCGGAAGTTTTTCTCATCATCAATATCAGTGTCCACAACAAGGAGTTAGAATGGCATCATCATCATCTGCATCAACATGGATTAGTATAACACTAATACATCATCATCATCAATAACAGCACGAGGTTGATACAACATCAACAACAACAACATCACAACACGAAGGTTGGAGCATCATCAACATCAGCACTAATCTAGAAATATTCAGCACGAAGCTGGCATCACATCAACATCAGCACCAATATGGAAATCTTCATCACAAGGCTAGCATCACATCAACATCAGCACGAAGCTAGAAATCTCTAGCACAAGGCTAGCATCACATCAACATCAGCACGAAGCTGGAAATCTTCATCACAGGGATGGCATCACATCAACATCGGCACGAAGATGGAAATCTTCATCACAAGGTTGGCACCAACGCTACTCCCCCTTTCAAGGTAGGTCCTTTCGGACTATACCAAGATTGTCTCGAAAGTGCTCAAAATTTACACGAGACAGGGGCTTGGTCAACACATCTGCAAATTGCTCATTCGTGCCAACATAATGGAGCTTTATGGCTCCTCTCTGCACCATATTATGAATGTAGTGATATCGGATTTCTATGTGTTTTGAATTGTCATGGAACACAGTTTTCTCTATCATTTTTATGCAACTCTGGTTATCATATAGAACCAAAGTGGCTTCCATCTCCAGATCAAATAGACATGTTAACAACTTTCGAAGCCATATGGCTTCACAATTGGCAGAACATGCAGCAATGTATTCTTCTTATGTCGTGCTGAGAGAAATACTTGATTTCTTCCTACTCTGCCATGAGATCATGGCTGACCCCAAACTGAAACAACATCCTAAGGTGTTGTTCTCTCAGAGACACTTCCAGCCCAATCTGAATCGGTATAACCACTCATTCTGAATTTGTGATCTCCATTATAACTGAGACCAAAATCCAACATACCCTTAAGGTATATCATCACATGTTTTGCAGCAACAAGGTGAATATGTATGGGTTCTACCAGAAATTGACTCAAGGTGTTTACAACAAAACATATGTGTGGCATGGTATTCCTCAGATACATCAACGATCCAATGATCTTTCTATATAGCATAGCATCAACCAATTCTGACGAAGTATCAACCAGGAGCTTCAACTTTGTTTCCATGGGTGTATTCATGGATTTACACTCTAACATATCAAACCTCTTCAGTATTTCAACTGCATACTTCCCTTGGTTAAGGAAGATCTTCTTTGGGCTCTGCCAGACCTCAAGACCTAAGAAATAGTGCATTAGGCCTAGGTCTTTCATCTCAAATTATGCAGTGATCTTCTTCTTCCAATCAGTGATGAGATTTTCTTCTCCAGATAAGAATAAGTCATCCACATACAACAACAATATAACAGGCTCATCATTCATAACCTTGAAGTAAAGGTTAGAATCATCTTTACTCTTGGTAAATCTCAAGCTTGTCATGAAACTGACAATTCTTTCATACCAAGCTCTAGGGGCTTGTTTTAATCCATACAGAGCCTTCTTCAATTTGCAGACATGTGTTTTTCTATCTTCAACATCAAACCCTTGAGGTTGTTCTATATACACTTCCTCTTCAATGACACCATTTAAGAAAGTTGTTTTCACATCCATCTAGTGTAACTTCCACTTCATCTTAGCTGCAAGGGCTATGATAGTTCTGATTGAAGTGTATCTGAATACAGGAGAAAACGTCTCTTCATAATCAATGCCTTCCTTTTGAGAAAATCCACGAGCTACAAACCTTGCTTTATATTTCTCAATACTTCCATCAGCAGCATGTTTTATCTTGTATGGCCATTTGGAAGATACCACATCCTTGCTCTTCGTTCTAGGAACTATTTCCCATACATCATTCTTTATAATGGATTGGTATTCTTCTGTCATGGCATCTGCCCATTATTTCTTCTGAATGGATTCTTCAAAGAAAGTAGTCTCCTTCTCTATAAGATCACACATTAAATTCATGTAACTGGAGAATGGCTTAGTTTTCTTCATCTACCTAATGGTTCCTTCTAGGGCACCATACTTCTCTCCATCTTGAATAAGTTCCTTTCCCAGGTTGGCGTTCTCTTGTGAGAGATCGTCATCTGGGGAGGTTCTTGAGATTCTATTATGTCATGATCTTCTGGAATCTCCTCATCGGGGGAAGTTATGACTTCCCTCACTGGTCCTGCAACTCTAGGGGCTACAGGGTCTTCTTCATATACTTCTTCAAGCTGGCATCTCCTTGATTTCTTGAGTGTTGCATCTTCATCAATATGATGGTAACCTGGTATATAAATTCAGAATGCCTTGGAGACCTCACAGTATCCAACAAATATTCCATTCTTTCCTGAAGGGTCCATCTTGGTTCTCTTCTCTTTTGGAAAGTGTACAAATACTAGACAGCCAAATATTTTGAGATGGCTTACTTTTGGCTTCTTTCCGGAGAACATCTCTTTGGGGGTTTTGAAGCCAAGTGCACTATGGGATAATTTTTTTTTTACATACACTTTTGTTCTTGTTGCTTCTTTCCATAAGTGCATTGGAAGATCTTGATCGTGGATCATAGTCTTCATTGCTTCCATTATAGTTTTTCTCTTTCTTTCTGCTACACCATTTTGTTGAGGATTGTATGGAGTGGTGAGCTCCCTCTTAATCCCAACATCTTTACAAAAGTTTACAAACTCTTTTGAGGTGTATTCTCCTCCATTATCTAACCTAAGTGTATTGATATTTATTTCAGAGAGATTATCTATCAAGGCTTTGAATTCCTTGAATTTTTCAAACACTTCATCTTTTGATTTCAAGAAAGTAAACCCAAGTCTTGCGAGAAGAGTCATCAATAAATGATACATAGTATACGTACCCACTAATGGAGGTTGATGGAATTGGGCCACATACATCTGAGTGGATGAGCTCTAAGACTCCTTCTGCTTTACTGTCGCTCTTCGAGAAAGGGTTCTTGATGTTCTTTCCTTATGCACATCCATTTCACACACCTTCATGGTCAACCTTGAATTCTAGTAGACCTGTAACTGCCTTGCTCACATATGGTAATTCATTGTAGTTGATGTGAGATAGTATTCTATGAAAAATTTCACATGGACTCTCAATGGAATGAGTCAAGGATGCTTTTGAGTGACCTTTTAGCTTATACAAGCCACCTTCTTTTGTTCCAATAACAATTGCATCTTCTATGGTTTTTCCTTTAGGCCACATAAGAACGTCTCCATCTATGAAGGCAAATATGAATCCTTTCTTATCTAAAGCTAAGATAGAAAGTAAGTTCTTTGTCAAACCTGGTACATAGATTACATCATTATCTTCATTGGGGTCCTTGAATCAAGTTTGTAATTGGACTCTCCTACTCCTTTGATAGGATACTGGTAATCATCTCCAAGTGTAACTTTCTGGGGAAAGTTATTTTCTGTAAGGCTAGAGAGAATGTCCCTATGACCTATCATATGCTTGGAAGCACCACTATCTGTGAGACAAGTATCCTCACTAGGTGACAGTGATCCTGAGAGGGCAGAGATTAAGACATAGTGTTTAATCTGTTCTTTTATCATCTTTGTGGGTGGCTCTTCATATTCAACTGTATGGGCATGGTGCCTTTTGTTTCTCTTCTTGTATTCTTCTCTCTTAGCTGGAAAATATTTAGAAATATGTCTCATCTTATCACAATGGTAGCATTGATAAGAGGAGAAATATCTTTCTCTTCTTTGACCTTTTTGAAACTTCTGGAATCTCCTTGGAGGGTGAGATTATTTATGAGAGTTGTTGAATCCCTTTGGGGAGTGAGATTCCTTATGTTGATGAGTCTCCTTCTGGAAGTGAGATCTCTTATTTCCTCCTTTAGCATGAGCATCTAGGGCTTGATCTTCATCTCTTGATAGTACTTCTTCTCAATTAGCTACTCTTGCTTCTTCTTGAACACATTCTTCCCAAAGATTGCCAAAGTGTAGCTTCTCCTTTCTGGCACAAATGGTTTGGATGAACGCATCTCAACGTCTTGTGAGACCATTAAGAGTTGTCATTATGAGTTCATATTCATCTAGAGTATCTCTGATTGCTTCTAGCTATTCCTTGAATTGTGGTATTCTGGAGAAATATTCATGAATTGTTTCTCCTTCTTGCATCCTTTTACTTTTGAGTTGAGTTCTTAGATTCATCTTTCAGTTGATGTTCTTTCCTTCATACATCCTGGTTAGTGCATCAAACATTTATTTTGGAGTTTTCTTTGAAGTCACTTGAGGGATAAAGTGATCTTTAATAGAGTCTCCAATGATTCTTTTGGCCCTAACCATGTCCTTCTTGTGTTTTTCTTTAGTTGTAGCATCGGTAGGTTCTGGTACATCTTCCTTAATGAATATTGAGAGGTCATTATCTTCAAGAATGAGTGAAATCCTATACTTCCAGGCACGGAAGTTATCCACACAATCTAGCTTGTCAACAAGCTTAGTGTTTGTAGACATACTAAATTGTAGCTGGGAAAATGACCAAAAAATGAAAGTTCTCAAAAATTAAATATGAACTTACCAGGAGGTGTGCTTGGCTGAGGGAGTAGGCTGGTGCAATTACATTTCAGAAAATCCAAATTTTACCCTTTCAAATATGACCTATGGAAATATGGACTGGTACTTCTGGTACTGGCTCTAGTTTCCTGGTACCAGCGAAAACTAGGGTTTCACTTTCTGGGAGTTCTGTCCACTGAAAAAGTGTGATGAGGCTTCCAAAGAGTTCGCTAGGATAGGGCGCACTTCCTTGATGAGTTTTAGGTTGAAATTCCTATTCAATAAAAAGCCCTGATTTTCTTGTACGGCAACAGTGGCGTTTTTGCTTATCCAATGAAAGGTGCTCTCTTCAGCTTAGCTCTAATCCCATGTTAAGTTTTGATCTATTATTAGGTTTGTTTTCAATTGACTAGATAACAATAGCATAGGTAGGATCATTAAGAGAAACACAATCACAAGATACACAACATTTATCCTGGGAAACCCTCATGGGGGAGAAAACCCAACAAAAACTTCCTTAATATAAATAGTCAATACAATGCCAAGACAATAAACCAAAACACTAGAGAATATCCAAAACTCAGCAATGTGCCTCTCTCTTCCTTCTTCTCCCAACTACAACTACCAAACTTACGCATGTGATGAGTGACCTAAGTGTGTGAACAAATGTGGCACTAGCCTCCTTTATTTATAGTGGATGGCAGGCGCTGGAAAGTGTTGAAATATTGTAACTGCAAAGAGTATTCTACTTATTATTGAGTTATTATTCATTAGATCAATCCCCTTTTGTGGATTGATCATGTCGGGCATTGTAATTGACCAAATCCCCTATTGTGGATTGGTCAAACCTTAAATATAATATGCAAATTGAGAAGTCGACACCCAAACTAATTAAAGTGGTTTTAATCACTAAGAAGACAAGTTGGCCCTGCCCGGTGAAGATTCACCTTTCCAGCACTTGTTTGTTTGTATAAATAAAGGAAGCCAACACCTCTTTTGTTCACTCACTCAATGCGCAAGTTTGGTAGCTACAGTCGGGAGAAGGAAGAGAGAGGCACATTTCTCAGTGGAGGATATTCTCTAGTGTTTGTTTTATTGTCTTGGCATTGTATTGGTTATCTATATTAAGGAAGTTTTTGTTGGGTTTTCTCCCCCATGAGGGTTTCTTAGGATAAATGGTGTGTATATTGTGATTGTGTTTCTCTCAGTGATCCTACATATGCTATTTTTATCTAGTAAATTGAAAAGAAACCTAATAATAGCTCAAAAATTAACATGGTATCGGAGCTAATCTGAAGAGAGCATCTTTCACTAGATAAAGAAAAACGTCATTGTTACCATACAAGAAAAATAGAGTTTTTTGTTGAAGAGGAATATCAGCCTAAAACCATCTAGAAAAGTGTGCCCTAGCCTAGGGAACTCTTTGGCACCTTGAGCGCACATTTTCAGTGGTCAGATACTTTGGAAATTCAAACCCTAGTTTTGAATGGTACCAGAAAACCAGGAAACCAGAACCAATACCAGAAGTACCAGTCCAGATTTTCGCAAGCTCATTTTCAAGGGATAAAATTTGGATGTTCAGAAATTTGACTGCACCATCTTACTCGCCTCAGCTCAACCCGTCTAGCCCCTAGATCATAATTTCAAAATTTGAAGTTTCAAAAATTAGGGTTTCCTCATAAACCCTAAGTTGCAGTTGCAATTATAGTTTCAAAATCAGTTGCAGTATCAATTGCAATTGCAGTATCAGTTGAAGTATCATCTGCAGTACCAGTTGCAGTCACCCTTGAAGTTTTTAAGATTTGGTAATTATTATCGTTGCTACCAGATGGTGCCACTACCTGCAAATACTATCAGAGGTATGTATTCACATATGTTTAAACTATTAATATTTAAAGGGTATTTGAAGGAGAAGGGATCTCTTTGCATAGATCCATAAGGATCTCAAGATCCAACACATTTATAGGAATTATGCAACCTAGGTTTGATTATGCTGATATCCGTCTATTTGTTATGACATTATTTTGATCTAGGTTGCATGTTGAAGCTATGACCATCATACAAACTTTTGGTCAAAATTTAAGTCAAAGTATTAGATTGATTAAAGTTGAGATCATAGAGTTTATCCTCTAACCCAGCTTTCTGTCAAGATAGCATATTTTCTTAGTACATAATACAAGTTGAAGAAAACACTCATCATCTTGTGTGAAGGAGACTTGGAAGAAAAGAAACACACTCATTCTTGAGGACAAGGCTCCAGGTTCCAGGTTTGATTAGTTAAGTTGATAAGATTCAAAGTTGCACATGACAAGTTGATAACTACCCATTTACAAGTAAACACTATAGTTGAGGTAGCAGTCTTTGAAAAGTATTATACTTGGTAGCATATGAGCATATTGAGATAAATGTTTAATGTAATCATTTACCATATACAACTAACAACTCCTCTAGGAGAAACTTCTTGTGTTGGTTCCAGGTTACCATGGAGGAATGTTTGATCACAACACTAGAAGAGTGTTGACCTCATTTTGTATTGAATTTCTTACTTTTGATCTTTTGTTTCACACAGGTCACAAGTGATAGCTCTATAGGAGCTACTATGATGATTATTTGTGTTATTTTTTTATTTACTATTATCAAAAGAGTATTATTCTTGCTTGTTGTTTTGTTGACCTTGTTTCATGTCACAGGTAATAACCCTGAGGAAGCTATAGTGAAGGTTGCAGAAGGAAACAAAGTAGATGAGACATGAAGCAGACTATGTGCATGACCATATACATTCATGTACCAAAAAAGATGAAGAAGAAGCTATCTTTTGAGATCCAGAGTATCTCATATGGAGATTGATTGTAAGGAGCAGAAGGCTCCAAAGATGACCGAACATTAGAACAGGAACTCACAGTAGACTTGTACAAAAGCTAATGAAGCCACCTTGACAGGAAGCAAAATTCACTTGAAGTCTGACTCATCTTTTCATATTTAGACTTGGTATCAACACCAAGTATACCCCATAAGAGATGATGAAGTCCTTTTCGACTCGGAAGAAATCGAGAGTAAGCCTGATCTCAGAAAGGATTAGATGAAGAGAAAACTTCCAAGACTGGGAGACAGATGCCATGAAAAGACCATATCATAGCTTCAGAAACTTCTAGGAGATATGAAATCTCCTGGGAATATTCCTTGTTTCAGTGACAGAGAAGGAAGCCAGACAGAAAGACTAGAATATGGATTTTTCCGTGAGACTAGAAGAGAAGTCAGTATTGACTTCCAAGATTGATCTAAATAGATCAAGCATGTTGCAGATGTACAAAGCCTGATGTGTGTCCAAAGGATTCTCCCAACAAGAGGGAGAAGACTATGACGAGACACTTACTCCAGTAATTGTAGAAATAGTTCCAGTATTTATGAAGACAACCAAAACAACCATGATTCATATATAGTATGAGATGCAGGTGGAGCAATCCCCATATTTAAAATTGAGTGGTAGTTGGTGCATTACATTAGTTGGGTCATGAAGACATGACTATGATTAAATATATAGTCACCTCCATGAAAGAAGAAGAAGATCTACCTTCAGTATCAGTTATTGATCCACTCTCAGTTTCAGATGAAGTTGTTGGCATGATAGAATAAGAAGAGTTACTCTCAGATTTCAGCAGCCACAGTGAGGATGAAGCATTCATTCTCAGCCTCAGAGCAGTTGTAGGTGCAGAGTCTCAGTTCCAGAAGGAACAGTTGCAGAAAGAGGAGAGGACATACTCTCAGGAAATGAGACAAATAGTGCTTTACAGAGAGCACATAGAGCTAGCACATGATTGTCCAAATTGATTTGCAGTTGAGCAAGTGTACCAAATTGGTACAATGTAATGTGAAAATTTGGTTTGAAGTTGAAGATAGAAAGAGTTGTATAAATATGATATGTTCCATTATGAGTTGAAGCACATAGAGATCCGGTATCACTTCATTCGTGATATGGTGTAGAGAGGAGCCATAAAGTTCCATTATGTTGGCACCGATGAACAGGTTGTTGATGTGTTGACCAAGCCTCTGTCTTGTGAAAATTTTAAGCACTTTCGAGAAAAGCTTGGTGTAGTCCAAAAGGACCTCCCTTGAAAGGGGTAGTGTTGATGCTAGCCTAGTGCTGAAGATTTTCATCTTCGTGTTGATGTTGTTGTGATGCCAACCTCATGCTGAAGATTTCCAGTTTCGTGCTAATGTTGTTGTGATGCCAGCCTTGTGCTGAATATTTCCATCTTCATACTGATGTTGTTGTGATGTCATCCTCGTGCTGAATATTTCTAGCTTTGTGCTAATGTTGTTGTGATGCCAGCCTCGTGCTGAAGATTTCCAGCTTTGTGTGTATGTTGTTGAGATGTCATCTTCGTGCTGAATATTTCCAGCTTCGTGTTGATCTTGTTGTGATGTTAGCCTCATGCTGAATATTTCCAGCTTCGTGTTGATGTTGTTGTGATGCCAGCCTCGTGCTGAAGATTTCCAGCTTCATGTTGATGTTGTTGTGGTGCCAGGCTCGTGCTGAAGATTTCCAGCGTCATGTTGATGTTGGTGAGATGCCAGCTTTGTGTTGATGTTGATTATGCTCTAGCCTTCGTGTTGTGATACTATTGTTGTTGATGTTGTATCATCCTTGTGTTGTTATTGATGATGATGATGATGTATTAGTGTCATATTAATCCATGTTGATGCAGACTATGACTATGATGATGCCTTCTCATGTACTTTCAACTTTAGAACCGGTCATGCCCATGCATTGCTATATGGTTCAATCTTTTGATCCGAAGCTCTATAGTGAGGTTGTGGGAAATCCATTATGGAAATCATCCATGCAAAAGGAGTATGAATCACTCCTAAAGAATTAGACTTGGCATCTAGTTCCACTTCCACTAGAAAGGAATATTTTTAGGTGCAGATGGGTCCACATGATCAAGAGGTACAAGGCTCGACAGGTTGCCAAAGGACTTCATTAGATCCATAAATATTTCTACATCTTCACGAACACTTTTAGTGAGCACAAGTTTTATACTTTGTGGGATCGTCTTGCAGTAAGGAACACAGTTGTGTAGCAGCTGCCATTTTCTTATTTTGATGCATTGTCTTTTGAGGGGCGGGGTTTGTTCCCACGTGGTTTTCTCTCTTTCCTCATTTTATTCAGTGTTCATTAGTTGCATTGTACATGAGTACCTAATATGGCCTAATAGTCGGGCCTCATTGTTTACTCCATAGTGATGTTCAGGGGGGGTGTTGGAGAAATTTATATTTTCGGCACACTAGTTCAGTGGGAGTTAACCGACTAGCTCTACTTTAGACTTTCTATTTAGATCTTCACTATTATTCTATTATGCATGCATGCATTCTACGATTATGGAATGTTATGTCATATATATGAGCGTATTCCACTCATTCATTGTATCATATTAATCATCAGCTCATTGGAGTAGTGTGAATATATTTTCCCATTCTTCCATATTAAATCTCTCTTCCTTTCTTAATAAGATTTGTTTCTATTTTATTTTGCTAGATCTCCTGTGCAGGTTTCGATGAAAAATTAACATTGGTGAGCCATTGGCACCAAATTTTGGTTTTGCGTGCACCTGAGTAGTGTGCAAGGACTGTTATCAAAGAAAAGAGTGTGCATATTCCATAGTGTTGTGCGCGCCTAAGTAAGTGGGTATGGATGACCAAGTTATATATATATGCATTTGAGGTCGGAGAGCTTGTGTGGTTATGGGGTTGGTGAGCCGGGATGCAAATAGGCTAGTGCGCCTATCCTTGTAAATTGTAATCACACTCAAGTTATTGATAATATCACATCGTTGAGTGTAGATAGATCAGATGAAAAGAGACAGAGGGTTGAACTCCACCAAAAAAAGGAAAATTGGGGCTAAGCCAAGGGGGATTAAGTCCAAGGGAATATTTTATTAATATTTATGAAAAGTGTAATTCATGGATAATTATTTATCCTAAGTTCTCGAGGGATAGGAACGAGTCACCAAGTGGCTAAAGTTAATTTTGAAGGTGACAAGTGTCCAGTTTAAGGCATGCAATATATATTGTTGGCCTTAGTGTATTTTGGGGGGATCACTCTCATTCCTTCATTCATTCAGACGAACTTTCCTCTGCAAAGGAACTTGTCTCTTGTTGTAACTTATTGCCATTGCTTAACCCTACGCTTGGTAAGAAATGTGTGTTATTGAATAAGTGGGTTGTCAGGCCCATGAGCATTCTCTCCAAGTGAGATATTTGTTTCCAAAGAAGTGGGTTGTCAGGCCTATGAGCATTCTCTCTAGGTGAGAGATTTATTGGGAATTGTTCCCTGGTGCACTGGGCATTAGTTGTAGTGCTTTGAGACTTCATGTTTGGCCTGTTGTTGAAGTCCTGGAAGGGAACTAGGGCAACCAAAGGACTATTCATAAGAGAAGGGGCATGCTTCCTGGGGTGGGACAGGCATGTGGGGAATGAGGGACTATAGAATAATTGCAGCAGTGGGCACTTTGGACGAAGCAATTTCGTTGTTATTAAACCTTAGCCTGGTATTAGGAATCATTTTTCCCTGGTGTATTTTAAGCCCCAACTCAGGGGTGACATGTTGTTGAAAGTTTATGAGCAACATAGTCTACGGCTAGGAGGAACGTCTGAGTTCTTCGTGTAGTTGGTGACTTTTCATAAAAGATAAGTGTCTTTATGTGCTTGTCTCATTATTGTGTGCTTAATTATCTATGTCTGATATGGGTTTAATTTTTGTATGATGTTGCATATAACTTATTGTTGTTATTCTATATAATTCGACTTGCACATGTAAGTGTAGTGTGGATATCCAATATTTGTAGTCATACATGTTGAGTAAGACAATGTTGTTAGTTACTCTTGTTAAGTTGACCTAATAATAATGGTCATGAGTCTCCACGGAGAGATTGGAATGGTTGTGCGTGCAGGAAGTACGATGTGTGCACAAGAGACTAGATTCTCTTATACGCAAAGGGAAGCAGTCCTCGCGCTCAAGGAGAATAGAATTTGTGTATGATGCCAAAATGGTTGCGCGCGCAGTAGTGATCGCATGTTCAAGATGGAATACACACACATTAATACAAGTGTGTTCAGCATGCTTGTGTGCGCAATAGTGATCGCATGTTCAGAATGGAATACATGGACATTAATACAAGTGTGTTGTATTGTGTTACTTTCGGTGTTATAAGTGTGTCAGAAGAGGGACAGTGGGGAGGTGCAATACAACTTGGGATCATGCGTGTTACCTCAAGTGTTTTTGTGCAGAATAATGTTATAGAGAAGAATCTGCGTACTAGAATTTTCGAGTGGCATTGCCCAATAGTGCATATAAGTGATTGTTGTTATTTTTTATAATGTTACTTCCACAAGCGTAGTGTGGATATCCAGTATTTGTAATTTTACATGCTGAGTATGATAGTGTTGTTAGTTACTCTTGTTAAGTTGACCTGATAATAATGGGCATGAGTCTCCACACAAATATTAGAATGGTCGTGTGCGCAGGAAGTACTTTGTGCGCACGAGAGACTGGATTTGCTTGTATGCACAGGGAAGCAGCCCCCATGCACAAGGAGAATAGAATTTGTGTGTGACACCATAATGGTTGCGCACGTAGTAGTGATCGCATGTTTAGGATGGAATACATGCACAGTAATGTTGTGTGCTCAGCATGCTTGTGCGTGCAGATGTATTGTGTTACTTCTGTTGTTACAAGTTGTGTCAAATGAGGAAAGTTAATGTGGTGTGATCCAGCTTGGAGTCGTGCACATTACTTCAAGTATCTCTGCACCGACCAATGTTATAGTGTAGAATCTGCGCACTAGAATTTCTTAAAGTGGAATTTCTCAACAGTAAGTTGGGGATGTTACAAAGAGGTTTCATAGCATTTTATTAAGTGTTGGTAACGGGGTTCATTACAGTTCGGCATTAGAACACCATAAGTTGAGATTTGTGTGGCGTGGCCTAGCCTGGGTGGTTGGGGACATTACATTCTAGTATCAAAGAGACGGGTTCAACAATGGACTTGTATGGTCCAGAGATCAGCATGAAATTATTGTACTTGTTAAGTAGTGGTGTCGCACAGTGCAGAGTTTATTATGCACGGAAAAATATTGGTGTGCGGCACAGAGCTGTGATGCGTGAAAAATATTCATATGCGAGTGTGCGCACTAATATTTGGGGTGTTAAAATCATCCAAGTAATCAGAAGAAAGGATTCTTACAAAATGGTCAAGCATGAATTCATCTAACAAATCTTATTGCCTACACATTTTGCATAATTAACAGGGATCAAATTAGGATAGAATCAACACATAAAGTCAAAAAAGCATGGAAGATGCGAAGAAAACTTACAGTCATGGTGATGAATTCGAGGATTTGTATGTTGATGGTACAAAAGCCAAGGAGGAGCACATAAACTTGGTAGAAACCATAAATGGATTTCAAAAATATGTCCAAAGATATAGAGTTGATAAACAAAGGCTTATGAAAGCCAAGGAGAAACGAGATGGCTTCAATATCAAGTTTATGCAAAGCTTGGATAAAATAGAAAATAAAATGGATAAGAAGACAAAGTTAAGTAATTCAAGGAGTCACGGGTCTCATGGTGAAAAAAGAGAAACCATAAGTTTTGATAGAAAACATTACCACTCACCAAAGCATTTGTGTAGGAAAGCGTGTAGTAGCTCAAGTCCATCTCCTATCAGAAAGCATCAGAGAATTATTTGGGTGGACGAGCTATAGGGAGAAATGAATAAGATCAATCCTCCTACCTTTGACGGTGAGAATGAGAAGGATGAAGATGTGGGGAAATGGTTGTTAGGTATGAGGAAGTACTTCCAACTGCAAAATTACTCTACGTAGGCGGAAGGGAGAATTGCCATCTTTCAACTAAAAGGAAAAGCATCAATGTGGTGGGATCAGTTTGTGCAAGTGCAACACATTGATGAAAAGAAGGTTACTTGGAGGGAGTTCAAAAGGTATTTTCAAAAGAAATACTTAACCAAGCAATACTATGACAAAAAAATGAAGGAATTCTTTGAACACACGCTTAGAAGTATGAAAATATATGGGTATGAAAGAAGATTCTTAGAACTACTGAAATATGTCACATTCATTAAGGATGAGCAAGTTAAAATTCAGAGGTACCTTAGTGGGCTGCCATCATTTATTAGTGACAAGATACAATATGATGACCCCAAGACATTGGAGGAAACCGTAAGGCATGTTGAATGTCTTTATGATCAGCAAAAGGGAAGACCAAATTTCCAAAAGGAATGGGAAGACATTATCAAAAGCAAGGTGGAATAGAGGAAGAAGGGGACTAAGCCACCATTTTTCATAAATACTGCACAAGAACATCCAACTCCCAAGGAACCTAGAATGACTAAGATAGTGGGGAAAAGACCAAGGAAACAACCTATTCAATGTTGGGGTTGTGGTGGAGATCATATGCACAAATATTTCCCTCAAAGAGGTGAAAAGACGAGGACTGCACACAATGTACAGCAAGCTACAATAGTTGAAGACATGGATAGAAATGTACCAAGGATCTACGCATCCCTGGATAACAAGCAAGTTGATTTTCAGTCGCACATGATTGAAGTGGAGGGTAATATCGATGACCAAACTATTGTTATTTTGATTAATTCGGGAGCTAGTCATAGTTATCTAGATCCTAAGATGGTAGAAATTTTCCAACTGTCGAGAAGCAATATTGAAAAAGCTTGGTTGGTGCAGTTAGCTACAGGGGAAAAAAGGAAAATTACTTGGATGGTTAAGGCATCTCCAATGGACATGAATGGACTGTGCACAAAATTTGGTTTGAATATCATACCTTTGGACCCTTATGATTGCCTCATTGGTATGGATTGGTTGGACCAACAACATGTTGTTATAGATTGTTGCAATAAGGCATTTACTTTCTTGATTGAGGAAGGAAACTTAAGAACAGTTCAAGGCATTCCAAGAGTTGTAACTATCAGAGAAGTTTCATCCTTGCAATTGAAGAAAATCTACAAGAAAGGATGTCAAGTATTTGTAGCGCACATGGAGGAGGCACCTAAGGATAAAGTGTCAAATGTTGAAGATTGTGTAGTATTGAAAGAATTTGAGAATGTCTTTAAAGAGATATCGAGGTTGCCACCAAAAAGAGATATTGATTTCTCTATAAATCTGATGTCAAGAGTAGCTCATGTATCCAAGACTCCTTATAGGATTAGTACACCAGAGTTGAAGGAATTGCAGATGCAACTTGAAGAGCTTCTTAAGAAGGGGTATATGTGCCCAAGTGTGTCTCCTTATGATGCCCTAGTATTGTTCGTAAAGAAGAAGGATGGTACGTTGAGACTTTGTATAGACTTCAGGAAGTTAAAAAAAGTAAGAGTAAAGAACAAGTATCATTTGCCAAGGATAGATGACCTCTTTGATCAGTTGAGGGGTGCATAGATATTTTCAAATATTGATATCATATCTGGATATCACCAAGTGATAATTAAAGAAGAAGACATCAACAAGACTACCTTCAGAATGAGGTATGGACATTACGAGTTCATAATGTGCCATTTGGGTTGTCAAATGCACCAATTGTATTCATGTGTTTGATTAATGGAGTTTTCATAAATTACTTAGATAAGTTTGTGATTGTATTTCTTGATGAAATACTCAGTTATTCAAGGTCTGAAGAAGAGCACGAGCAGCATTTAAGGATGGAGCTACAAGTATTGAGGGAGCATCAATTGTATGCAAAGTTGAGCAAGTGTTCATTTTACCAGCAACAGATTCATTATTTGGTTCATATCATTTCCAAGGAAGGAATAGTTGTGGATCCAGAAAAGATAAAGGCCATTAAGGAATGGCCAACACCAAGAAATGTCACAGAGGTGAGGTCCTTCATGGGACTTGTAGGTTATTCCATAAGGTTTCTTAAAGGCTTCTCAAAAATTGCACACCCAATTACATCCTTTCAAAAGAAAGGTGTGCGATTTGAGTGGACTTCTGATTGTGTAAAAAGTTTTCAGCACTTGAAGAGTTTATAAACTTGTCAATAAACTCTTCAAGTTTTCAGCACTTGAAGAGTTTATTGACAAGCACTTGAAGAGTGTGTGATCCAGATGAAGACTTCATTGTATGCATGGATGTCTGCAAGGAAGGGCTCGGTGGAGTCCTTAGTCATAATGGGCATGTGATATGTTACGAATCCAAAAAGCTAAAAGAGAATGAAAGGCTCTATGCTACTCATGACTTAGAATTGGTGGCCATAGTGCATACCTTGAAGATGTGGTGGCACTATCTCATGGGTAAAATATTTGAGCTGAGAACAGATCATAGTGGTATGAAATATCTATTTGGATAGCCAAGTCTAAATGCCAGACAAAGCAAGTGGTTAGAATTCTTTAGTGAATATGACTTTGACATAAATCATATCAGAGGAAAAGAGAACAAGGTGGTTGGCGCACTCAGCAGGAGGATGCACGAGATGCATGCTACAACCATTAGCATGTATAAGTCAAATTTCAGTGACATAATTTTAGAGGTTGTCAAATCATATTTGTGTTATGTGGACATAAAGGAGAATTTACAGTAAGGTATGTTGCAGCAGAAATTGGAAGGTTATGAGCTAAAAGAGGATGGAATCCTCATGTATAGGCACATATTTTATGTGTCAAATGTTCAGGAGTTGAAAAAAAATCATTGTCGGAGATGCATAAAGTTCCTTATGCAAGAAATCCATGCTACCAGAAGACAATAGAAGAAATCAAAAAGAAATATTATTGGTCAGGGATGAAAAATGAGGTTGTTGATTTTATTGTTAGATGCCTTGAATCTCAAAAGGTCAAGGCTGAGCATAGACATCTAGCTAGTTTGCTACAACATTTTCTCATTCCTAAGTGGAAGTGGGAAGTTGTAGCCATGGATTTCATTACTAAGCTTCCTAGGACTGCTAAGCAACATGATTCTATTATGGTAGTAGTGGACAAGCTTACTAAAAATTTCTATTTTATTCCAGTGAAGTCGAATCACAAGGTAGTCGACATCACTGATATATACATGCGAGAAATTTCTAGGTTGCATGGTGTACCTAAGACAATTGTGTTTGACAGATATTCCAAGTTCACATCAAAATTTTGGAAAGGGCTATTCAAGGGATTTGGGACAAATTTGAACTTTAACACAACATATCACCCTGAGTCAAATGGACAAATAGAGAGAGTAAATCAGGTGATTGAAGATATGCTAAGAATGTATGTGATGAATAAACCATCAAAATGGGAAGACTACCTTCACTTGGTAGATTTTGTTTACAACAATGGCTATCAAGAATCTCTAAAGATGAGCTCATTTGAGGCACTTTATGGTAGAGAGTGTAACACACTAGTGAGTTGGGAAAACCCAGCAGACCGCGCGGTGGTTGGGCCAAATCTGCTTCAAGAGATGGATGAGTAGATGGTAAAGATAAGGAAGAATTTAAAGGCTACCAAAGACAAGCAAAAAAGTTGTGCATATAAAGGAAAAACCCACTGAGATTTTAAAGTGGGTGACCATGTATATTTGAAAGTAAAAGCAATAGTTCCCTAGAATTGGGAAATTGTTCTAAGCTAGCAGCACTTTACTGTGGACTTTCCTTGATGAGTTTTAGGTTGAAATTCATCTTCAATAAAAAGCCCTGATTTTCTTGTACAACAACAGTGACGTTTTTGCTTATCCAATGAAAGGTGCTCTCTTCAGCTTAGCTCTGATCCCATGTTAAGTTTTGATCTATTATCAGGTTTATTTTCAATTGACTAGATAACAATAGCATAGGTAGGATCATTGAGAGAAACACATTCACAAGATACACAACATTTATCCTGGGAAACCCTCATGAGAGAGAAAACCCAGAAAAAACTTCCTTAATATAAATAGTCAATACAATGCCAAGACAATAAACCAAAACACTAGAGAGTATCCAACACTGAGCAATGTGCATCTCTCTTCCTTCTTCTCCCAACTGCAACTACCAAACTTGCGCACTTGATGAGTGACCTAAGTGAGTGAACAAATGTGGCACTAGCCTCCTTTATTTATATTGGATGGCAGGCGCTGGAAAGTATTCAAATATTGTAACTACAAAGAGTATTCTACTTATTATTGAGTTATTATTCATTAGATCAATCCCCTTTTGTGGATTCATCATGTCGGGCATTGTAATTGATCAAATCCCCTTTTGTGGATTGGTCAAACCCTAAATATAATATGCAAATTGAGAAGTCGACCCCCAAGCTAATTAAAGTGGTTTTAACCACTAAGAAGACAAGTCGGCCCTGCCCGGTGAAGATTCACCTTTCCAGTACCTGTTTGTTTGTATAAATAAAGGAATCCAGCACCTCTTTTGTTCACTCACTCATTCACTCACTCAATGCGCAAGTTTGGTAGCTGCAGTTGGGAAAAGAAGGAAGAGAGAGGCGCATTCCTCAGTGAAGGATATTCTCTAGTGTTTGTTTTATTGTCTTGGCATTGTATTGGTTATCTATATTAAGGAAGTTTTTGTTGGGTTTTCTCCCCCATGAAGGTTTCCTAGGATAAATGGTGTGTATCTTGTGATTGTGTTTCTCTCATTGATCCTACATATGCTATTGTTATCTAGTAAATTGAAAAGAAACCTAATAATAGCTCAAAACTTAACATGGTATCGGAGATAAGCTGAAGAGAGCATCTTTCACTAGATAAAGAAAAACGTCATTGTTACCATACAAGAAAATTAGAGTCTTTTGTTGAAGAGGAATATCAGCCTAAAACCATCTAGAAAAGTGTGCCCTAGCCTAGGGAACTCTTTGGCACCTTGAGCGCACATTTTCAGTGGTCAGATACTTTGGAAATTCAAACCCTAGTTTTGAATGGTACCAAAAAACCAGGAAACCAGAACCAATACCAGAAGTACCGGTCAAGATTTTTGCAAGCTCAGTTTCAAGGGATAAAACTTGGATGTTCAGAAATCTGACTACAGCTCAGCTCAGCGCGTCTAGCCCCTAGATCATAATTTCAAAATTTGAAGTTTTAAAAATTAGGGTTTCCTCATAAACCCTAAGTTGCAGTTGCAGCTCTAGTTTCAAAATCAGTTGCAGTATCAATTGCAATTGCAGTATCAGTTGAAGTATCATCTGCAGTACCAGTTCCAGTCACCTTTGAAGTTTTTAAGAGTTGGTAATTATTACCGTTGCTATCAGATGGTGCCACTACCTGCAAATACTATCAGAGGCATGTATTCACATATGTTTAAACTATTAATCTTTAAAGGGTATTTGTAGGAGAAGGGATCTCTTTCCATAGATCCAGAAGGATCTCAAGATCCAACACATTTAGAGGAATTATGCAACCTAGGTTTGATTATGCTGATATCTGTCTATTTGTTATGACATTATTTTGATCTAGGTTGCATGTTGAAGCTATGACCATCATACAAACTTTTGGTCAAAATTTAAGTCAAAGTATTAGATTGATTAAAGTTGAGATCATAGAGTTTATCCTCTAGCCCAGCTTTATGTCAAGATAGCATATTGTCTTAGTACAGAAGACAAGTTGAAGAAAGCAATCATCATCTAGAGTGAAGGAGACTTGGAAGAAAAGAAACACACTCATTCTTGAGGACAAGGCTCCATGTTCCAGGTTTGATTAATTAAGTTGATAAGATTCAAAGTTGCACATGACAAGTTGATAACTACCCCTTTACAAGTAAACACTATAGTTGAGGTAGCAGTCTTTGAAAAGTATTATATTTGGTAGCATGCGAGCATATTGAGATAAATGTTTAATGTAATCATTTACCAAATACAACTAACAACTCCTCTAGGAGAAACTTCTTGTGTTGGTTCCAGGTTACCATGGAGGAATGTTTGATCACAACACTAGAAGAGTGTTGACCTCATTTTGTATTGAATTTCTTACTTTTGATCTTTTGTTTCAGATAGGTCACAAGTGATAGCTCTATAGGAGCTACTATGATGAGTATTTGTGTTATTGTTTTATTTACTATTATCAAAAGAGTATTATTCTTGCTTCTTGTTTTGTTGACATTGTTTCAAATCACAGGTAATAACCCTGAGGAAGCTATAGTGAAGGTTGCAGAAGGCAACAGAGTAGATGAGACATGAATCAGACTATGTACATGACCATATACATTCATGTACCAAAGAAGATGAAGAAGAAGTTATCTTTTGAGATCTAGAGTATCTCATATGGAGATTGATTGTAAGGAGCAGAAGGCTCCAAAGATGACCAAACATTATAACAAGAACTCACAGTAGACTTGTACAAAAGATAATGAAGCCACCTTGACAGGAAGCAAAATTCACTTGAAGTCAGACTCATCTTTTCATATTTAGACTTGGTATCAACACCAAGTATACCCCATAAGAGATGATGAAGTCCTTGTCGACTCGAAAGAAATCGAGAGTAAGCCTGATCTCAGAAAGGATTAGATGAAGAGAAAACTTCCAAGACTGGGAGACAGATGCCATGAAAAGACCATATCATAGCTTCAGAAACTTCTAGAAGATATGAAATCTCCTGGGAAGATTCCTTGTTTCAGTGACAGAGAAGGAAGCCAGTCATAAAGACTAGAATATGGATTTTTCCGTGAGACTAGAAGAGAAGTCAGTATTGACTTCCAAGATTGATCTAAATAGATCAAGCATGTTGCAGATGTACAAAGCCTGAAGTGTGTCCAGAGGATTCTCCCAGCAAGAGGGAGAAGACTATGATGAGACACTTACTCCAGTAATTGTAGAAATAGTTTCAATATTTATGAAGACAACCAAAACAACCATGATTCATATATAGTATGAGATGCAGGTGGAGCAATCCCCATATTTAAAATTGAGTGGTAGTTGGTGCATTACATTAGTTGGGTCATGAAGACAGGACTATGATTAAATATAGAGTCACCTCCATGAAAGAAGAAGAAGAGTTATCTTCAGTATCAGTTATTGATCCATTCTCTGTTTCAGATGAAGTTGTTGTCATGATAGAATAAGAAGAGTTACTCTCATATTTCAGCAGCCACAGTGAGGATGAATCATTCATTCTCAGCCTCAGAGTAGTTGCAGGTGCAGAGTCTCAGTTCCAGAGGGAACAGTTGCAGAAAGAGGAGAGGACATACTCTTAGGCAGTGAGACAGATAGTGCTTTGCAGAGAGCACATAGAGCTAGCACATGATTGTCCAAATTGATTTGTAGCTGAGCAAGTGTACCAGATAATGTAATGTGAAAATTTGGTTTGAAGCTGAAGATAGAAAGACTCGGGTCTGCAAGTTGAAGAAGGATATGTACAGGTTGAAGCAAGCTCCTAGAGCTTGATATGGCAGAATTGACAGTTTTTTGAAGAACTTGGGCTTTACCAAGACTAAAGTTGATTCAAACCTTCACTTCAAGGTTATGAATGATGAGCTAGTTATATTGTTGCTACTATATGTAGATGATGTATTCTTGAAAAGATGAAGAAAAACTCGTCACAAATTGCAGAAGAAGCTCACTAGAGAGTTTGATGGAAGACCTAATGCATTATCTCTTAGGTCTTGAATGTTGGCAGAGCACAAAGAAGATCTTCCTTAACAAAGGGAAGTATGCAGTTAAAATAATGAAGAGGTTTGACATGTTGAAATGTAAATCCATGTACACACCCATGGAAAAGAAGTTGAATCTCCTGGTAGATACATCGTCAGAATTGGTTGATGCTACTCTATATAGACAGATTATTGGTTCGATGACATATCTGATGAATACTAGACCGAATATATGTTTTGTTGTGAACACCTTTTGAGTCGGTATCTGGTAGAACCTAGACGTGTTCACCTTGATGATGCAAAACATGTGATGAGATACATTAAGGGTACATTGGATTTTGGTCTCTGTTATACTAGAGATCATGACTTCAGATTGTATGGATATACTAATTCAAATTGAGTTGGAAGTGTTGCTGATAGAAAGAGCACTTCATAATGTTGTTTCGGTCTGGAGTCGTCCATGACCTCATGGAAGAGTAGGAAGCAACCCAGTATTTCTCCCATCATGATAGAGGCATAATACATTGTTGCATGTTCCACCAGTTGTGAAGCCATATGGCTTCGGATGTTGTTGACAGATCTATTTGATCTAGAGATGGAAGCCATCATGATCATATGTGATAATCAAGAGTTGTATAAATATGATATGTTCCATTGTGAGTCGAAGCACATAGAGATCCGGTATCACTTCATTCGTGATATGGTGTAGAGAGGAGCCATAAAGCTCCATTATGTTGGCACGAATGAACAGGTTGTTGATGTGTTGACCAAGTCTCTGTCTCGTGAAAATTTTAAGCACTTTCGAGAAAACCTTGGTGTAGTCCAAAAGGACCTCCCTTGAAAGGGGTAGTGTTGATGCCAGCCATATCTGAAGATTTTCATCTTCGTGTTGATGTTGTTGTGATGCCAACCTCGTGCTAAAGATTTCCAGTTTCGTGCTAATGTTGTTGTGATGCTAGCCTCGTGCTGAAGATTTCCATCTTCGTGCCGATGTTGTTGTGATGCCAACCTCGTGCTGAATATTTCCAGCTTTGTGCTAATGTTGTTGTGATGCTAGCCTCGTGTTGAAGATTTCCATCTTCGTGGTTATGTTGTTGAGATGCCAGCTTCGTGCTGAATATTTCCAGCTTCGTGTTGATCTTCTTGTGATGTCTGCCTCGTGTTGAATATTTCCAGCTCCGTGTTGATGTTGTTGTGATTCCAGCCTCGTGCTAAAGATTTCCAAATTCATGTTGATGTTGTTGTGGTGCCAGCCTCGTGCTAAAGATTTCCAGCTTCATGTTGATGTTGGTGAGATGTCAGCTTCATGTTGAATATTTCCATCCTAGTGTTGATGTTGATTATGCTCTAGCCTTCGTGTTGTGATACTATTGTTGTTGATGTTGTATCAGCCTTGTGTTGTTATTGATAATGATGATGTATTAGTGTCATATTAATCCATGTTGATGCAGACGATGATGATCCCACTTCATCTTCTTGTTGAAGTTGATGATGATGATGCCACTTTAGCTTCTTGTTGAAGATGAGGATATTGACGTTATTTCAGCTTTAATGCTAAAGATGATGATGTTACTTTAGCCTCATGCTAAAGATGTTGATCATATTACTTTAGCCTCATGCTAAAAATGTTGATGATATTACTTTAGCCTCATTCTAAAGAAGATGATGATGTTAGTTTAGCCTTACGCTAAAGATGATGATGATGTTACTTTAGTCTCATGTTGATGAGGATGATGATGCTACTCCATTTCCATGTTGTGAACGATGATGATGAGAAAAACTTTTGATGATTTATAGATATGTCAGTCAGTGTTCCAAATGATGTTGATGTTGATGTTGTTTCCCTCTCTCTCTCCTAATGATGTTGTAAAATACCCTTCTTGTTTTTTCCCTCTTTTCTTGTTAAGGGAGTGGTAAAATATTGTAACTGCAAAGAGTATTCTACTTATTATTGTGTTATTATTCATTAGATCAATCCCCTTTTGTGGATTGATAATGTCGAGCATTGTAATTGACCAAATCCCCTTTTATGGATTGGTCAAACCCTAGATATAATATGCAAATTGAGAAGCCACCCCCCAAGCTAATTAAAGTGATTTTAACCACTAAGAAGACAAGTCGGCCCTGCCTAGTGAAGAGTCACATTTCCATCACATGCCATTTTGTATAAATAAAGGAAGTCAGTGCCTCATTTTTTCACTCACTCATTCCCTCACTCAGTGTGCAAGTTTGGTAGCTACAGTTGGGAGAAGAAGGAAGAGAGAGGTGCATTGCTCGGTGGAGGATATTCTCTAGTGTTTGGTTTATTGTCTTGGCATTGTATTGGCTATCTATATTAAGGATGTTTTTGTTGGGTTTTCTCCCCCATGAGAGTTTCCCATGATAAATGTTGTGTATCTTGTGATTGTGTTTCCCTCAGTGATCCTACCTATTCTATTTTTATCTAGTAAAATGAAAAGAAACCTAATAATAGCTCAAAACTTAATAGAAAGGTGTCTCTTCATTGGGCAGGACCGACTTCTCTTCTTAGTGGTTAAAACCACTTTAATTAGGCCTGGGGGCCGACTTCTTAATTAATATAATATAATTAGGGTTTGATCAATCCACAAAAGGGGATTTGGTCAAGTACAAAGACCGACATGATCAATCCACAAAAGGGGATTTGGTCAAGTACAAAGCCCGACATGATCAATCCACAAAAGGGGATTGATCTGATGAATAATAAATCAATAATAAATAGAATACTCTTTGCAGTTACAATATTTCAACAGTAATCCTCACACCATACAATTATTTTGATTGGAAGACCAAGGCAGAATTCCAACTCAGAAGGAAAGGACTATACAACTTGACGATGGGGGCATAAACATAACCTACATCGACAATTGAGAAGATGAGATGGGTGAATCGAAAGAATGAAGCCACGGGACTTCCTCTTGAATTTATTTCAACTTATCTATGGTTTCATGTTGTCGCATGCAAGACTCCAAATGAAATATGGACCACCTTGGAAAGTCTGTTTGGAAAGAAAGATCATATAAGAGGTCATATGCTTGAGGTAGGATTGAATACTTTGGATCCTAAAAGTTTCGATAATATACATGATTTCTTTACTAAGAATAAATCTTTGATATTGATCTTATCAAATTGTGGTATTGATAAGTCTAAACAAGTGGACCAACTTATTCTAACAATCTTGGCCAAGATAGGACCAGAATATGTTGTCTATGTTTCCACATTACATTCAAGAAGGTATCTCATGGGAACAAATTGGAAGATGCCTACCATGGATCAAATCATTGATTCTCTCACACATGAGCAGGGAAAACTCATTCAGATGGGCCTAATCAAGGATCCCAAAGCACATGCACTCACCATGCATGATCGAAAATGATCATCCAAGCAGAACAGGAAGGAGAAAGAGAATGAGAAGGAGGGATATTTCAAACCCTTTAATGATTCTTCAGGTTCCAAAGACTCTTCAGATTCCAAGAAGAAGAAGGAAAGTAGTACACTTACTGCAATAAACTGAATCATGAAGAACCCACATGCATGAAGAAACAGATCGATCTTATGGCACAGGCACTTCAGCAGAACAACCTTGGAAACTTCATTCTAGGGGGAGTCATGAAGCAGAAGGAAAAATATCTTGCTCCTAAGAAAGGTAATCATTATGCTCTTGTTGCAATTAATTCTTCATCTCATTCATGGATTATAGATTCTGGTGCATCCCATCATATGGCAGCGAAAGAGGAAGTTTTATCTTATTTGATTCCACGCTCAAGACCCCCTATTCTCATGGGGGATGATACTCCAGTAGAAGTAGCAGGAGAGGGGAGAGTGGAACTCCATAATGACAGTTTTGATAATGTTTTACATGTTCCAAAGATTTCTATGAATCTTCTCTCAATTTATCAGATCACTCAGAAAGGTAAAAAGGTTGAATTTACATCAGATTCAGTGTCAGTAATTGACATGCATGACAATTCCATCATTGCAATTGGTGAGGTGGACCACAAGTCAAGGTTGTATAAATTCACTAAGTTTTCTGACAATGACTCATATTTTCTACTTACACATAAGGAGATACTTTGCATGGACCTCCAGTGCAACATGCATATACTCTTGGGCTTCCATTAGTTACAGACATCAGAGATGATTCCATACACTCAAATTATGTACATGGAAATAAGAAGGCAGTGCATCCAGATAAGAAGCCAATGCTAAAGCTTTAGCAGATGCCCAAGAAGGCACAGTTCACACTTCGGGTAGTAGGTATCCTTGCAGGGAATCCATTGGATTCGAAGAGGACTCAATCTTAGCATGGGGAGCCATCTCGTGTACTTTCAAATTTAGAACCCGTGATGCCCATGCATTGCTATATGGTTCAATCTTTTGATCTGAAGCTCTACAGTGAGTTTGTGGGAAATCCATTATGGAAATCAGCCATGCAAAAGGAGTATGACTCACTCCTAAAGAATCAAACTTGGCATCTAGTTCCACTTCCACCAGAAAGAAATATTTTTAGGTGCAGATGGGTCCACATGATCAAAAGGTACAAGGCTCGACAGGTTTCCAAAGGACTTCATTAGATCCATAAATATTTCTACATATTCATGAAGACTTTTAGTGAACAGAAGTTTTATACTTTGCGGGATCATCTTGCAGTAAAGAACACAATTGTGTAGCAGCTTCCATTTTCTTATTTTGATGCATTGACTTTTGAGGGGGGGGATTTGTTCCCACGAGGTTTTCCCTCTTTCCTCATTTTATTCATTGTTCATTAGTTGCATTGTACATGAGTACCTAATATGTCCTAATAGTCGGGCCTCATTGTTTACTCCATAGTGATGTTCAGGGGGGGTGTTGGAGAAATTTATATTTTCGGCACACTAGTTCAGTGGGAGTTAACTGATTAGCTCTATTTTAGACTTTCTATTTAGATCATCACTATTATTATATTATGCATGCATGCATTCTATGATTATGGAATGTTATGTCATATATATGAGTGTATTCCACTCATTCATTGTATCATATTGATCATCAGCTCATTGGAGTAGTGTGAATATATATTGTCATTCTTCCATATTAAGTCTCTCTTCCTTTATTAATAAGATTTTTTTTTATTTTCTTTAGCTAAATCTCTTGTGCAGGTTTCGATGAAACATTAACAATGGTGAGCCATTGGCACCAAAATTTGGTTTTGCGTGCACCTGAGTAGTGTGCAAGGACGGTTATCAAAGAAAAGAGTGTGCACATTCCATAGTGTTGTGTGCACCTAAGTAAGTGGGTATGGATGACCAAGTTATATATATATATATATATATATATATATATATATATATATATATATGCATTTGAGACCCGAACTTTGTGTGGTTATGGGGCTAGTGGTAGGGATGCAAAATGAGCTGGTGCACCTATCCTTGTGCATTTGAGGACGGAGAGCCTGTGTGGTTATGGGGCTAGTGAGCCGGGATGCAAATAGGCTAGTGCACCTATCCTTGTAAATTGTAATCACACTCAAGTTATTAATAATATCACATCGTTGAGTGTAGATAGATCAGATGAAAAGAGACGGAGGGTTGAACTCCACCGAAAAGAGGAAAAGTGGGGCTAAGCCAAGGGGATTTAAGTCCAAGGGAATATTTTATTAATATTTATGAAAAGTGTAATTCATGGATAATTATTTATCCTAAGTTCCCGAGGAATAGGAACGAGTCACCAAGTGGCTAAAGTTAATTTTGAAGGTGACAAGTGTCCAGTTTAAGGCATGCAATATATATTGTTGGCCTTAGTGTATTTTGGGGGGATCACTCTCATTCCTTCATTCATTCAGACGAACTTTCCTCTGTAAAGGAACTTGTCTCTTGTTGTAACTTATTGTCATTGCTTAACCCCACGCTTGGTAAGATATGTGTGTTATTGAATAAGTGGGTTGTCAGGCCCATGAGCATTCTCTCCAAGTGAGATATTTGTTTCCGAAGAAGTGGGTTGTCAGGCCTATGAGCATTCTCTCCAGGTGAGAGATTTATTGGGAATTGTTCCCTGGTGCACTGGGCATTAGTTGTAGTGCTCTGAGACTTCATGTTTGGCCTGTTGTTGAAGTCCTGGAAGGGAAGTGGGGCAACCAAAGGACTATTCATAAGAGAAGGTGCACGCTTCCTGGGGTGGGGCAGACATGTAGGGAATGAGAGACTATAGACTAATTGCAACAGTGGGCACTTTGGACGAAGCAATTTCGTTGTTATTAAACCTTAGCCTGGTATTAGGAATCATTTTTCCCTAGTGTATTTTAAGCCCCAACTCAGGGGTGACATGTTATTGAAAGTTTATGAGGAACATAGTCTACGGCTAGGAGGAACGTTTGAGTTCTTTGTGTAGTTGGTGACTTTTCATAAAAGATAAGTGTCTTTATGTGCTTGTCTCATTACTGTGTGCTTAATTATCTATGTCTGATATGGGTTTAATTTTTGTATGATGTTGCATATAACTTATTCTTGTTATTCTATATAATTCTACTTGCACATGTAAGTGTAGTGTGGATATCCAATATTTGTAGTCATACCTGTTGAGTAAGACAATGTTGTTAGTTACTCTTGTTAAGTTGACTTGATAATAATGGTCATGAGTCTCCACGGAGAGATTAGAATGGTTGTGCGTGTAGGAAGTACGATGTGTAAACAAGAGACTAGATTCTCTTATATGCGAAGGGAAGCAGTCCTCGTGCTCAAGGAGAATAGAATTTGTGTATGACACCAAAATGGTTGCACGCGCAGTAGTGATCGCATGTTCAAGTTGGAATATACACACATTAATACAAGTGTGTTCAGCATGCTTGTGTGCGCAATAGTGATCGCATGTTCAGAATGGAATACATGGGCATTAATACACGTGTGTTGTATTGTGTTACTTTCGGTGTTATAAGTGTGCATGAGGAAGGAAACTTAAGAACAATTCAAAGCATTCCAAGAGTTGTAACTATCAGAGAAGTTTCATCCTTGCAATTGAAGAAAAGCTACAGGAAAGGATGTCAAGTATTTGTAGCTCACATGGAAGAGGCACCTAAGGATAAAGTGTCAAATGTTGAAGATTGTGTAGTATTGAAAGAATTTGAGAATGTCTTTAAAGAGATATTGGGGTTGCTACCAAAAAGAGATATTGATTTCTCTATAAATCTAATGTCAAGAGTAGCTCATGTATCCTAGATGCCTTATAGGATTAGTACACCAGAGTTGAAGGAATTGCAGATGCAACTTGAAGAGCTTCTTAAGAAGGGGTATATGTGTCCAAGTGTGTCTCCTTATGATGCCCTAGTATTGTTCATAAAGAAGAAGGATGGTACGTTCAGACTTTGTATAGACTTCAGGAAGTTAAAAAAAGTAACAGTAAAGAACAAGTATCATTTGCCAAGGATAGATGACCTCTTTGATCAACTGAGGGGTGCGTAGATATTTTCAAATATTGATCTCATATCTGGATATCACCAAGTGATAATTAAAGAAGAAGACATCAGCAAGACTACCTTCAGAATCAGGTATGGACATTACAAGTTCACAGTGGTGCCATTTGGGTTGTCAAATGCACCAACTATATTCATGTGTTTGATAAATGGAGTTTTCATAAATTACTTAGATAAGTTTGTGATTGTATGTCTTGAGGAAATACTCAGTTATTCAAGGTCTGAAGATGAGCACGAGCAGCATTTAAGGATGGTGCTACAAGTATTAAGGGAGCATCAATTGTATGCAAAGTTGAGCAAGTGCTCATTTTACCAGCAACAGATTCATTATTTGGTTCATATCATTTACAAGGAAGAAATAGTTGTGGATCCAAAAAAGATAAAGGCCATTAAGGAATGGCCAACACCAAGAAATGTCACAAAGGTGAGGTCCTTCATGGGACTTGTAGGTTATTACATAAGGTTTCTTAAAGGCTTCTCAAAAATTGCACACCCAATTACATCCTTTCAAAAGAAAGGTGTGCGATTTGAGTGGATTTCTGATTGTGTAAAAAGTTTTCAGCACTTGAAGAGTTTATAAACTTGTCAATAAACTCTTCAAGTTTTCAGCACTTGAAGAGTTTATTGACAAGCACTTGAAGAGTGTGTGATCCATATGAAGACTTCATTGTATGCATGGATGTCTGCAAGGAAGGGCTCGGTGGAGTCCTTAGTCAGAATGGGCATGTGATATGTTACGAATCCAAAAAGCTAAAAGAGCATGAAAGGCTCTATGCTACTCATGACTTAGAATTGTTGGCCATAGTGCATACCTTGAAGATGTGGTGGCACTATCTCATGGGTAAAATATTTGAGCTGAGAACAGATCATAGTGATATGAAATATCTATTTGGATAGCCAAGTCTAAATCCCAGACAAAGCAGGTGGTTAGAATTCTTTAGTGAGTATGACTTTGACATAAATCATATCAGAGGAAAAGAGAACAAGGTGGTTGGCGCACTTAGCAAGAGGATGCACGAGATGCATGCTACAACCATTAGCATGTATAAGTCAAATTTCAGTGACAGAATTTTAGAGGTTGTCAAATCATATTTGTGCTATGTGGGCATAAAGGAGAATTTACAGTATGGTATGTTGCAGCAGAAATTGGAAGGTTATGAGCTAAAAGAGGATGGAATCCTCATGTATAGGCGCATATTTTATGTGTCAAATGTTTAGGAGTTGAAAAAAAAATTATTGTCAGAGATGCATAAAGTTCCTTGTGCAATAAATCCATGCTACCAGAAGACAATAGAAGCAGTCAAAAAGAAATATTATTGGTTAGGGATGAAAAATGAGGTTGTTGATTTTATTGCTAGATGCCTTGAATCTCAAAAGGTCAAGGCTGAGCATAGACATCTAGCTAGTTTGCTACAACATTTCCCCATTCCTAAGTGGAAGTGGGAAGTTGTAGCCATGGGTTTCATTACTAAGCTTCCTAGGACTGCTAAGCAACATGATTCTATTATGGTAGTAGTGGACAAGCTTACTAAAAAATTCTATTTTATTCCAGTGAAGTCGAATCACAAGGTAGTCGACATTGTTGATATATACATGCGAGAAATTTCTAGGTTGCATGGTGTACCTAAGACAATTGTGTCTGACAGATATTCCAAGTTCACATCAAAATTTTGGAAAGGGCTATTCAAAGGATTTGGGACAAATTTGAACTTTAACACAACATATCACCATGAGTCAAATGGACAAATAGAGAGGGTAAATCAGGTGATTGAAGATATGCTAAGAATGTATGTGATGAATAAACCATCAAAATGAGAAGACTACCTTCACTTGGTAGAGTTTGTTTACAACAATGGCTATCAAGAATCTCTAAAGATGAGCTCATTTGAGGCACTTTATGGTAGAGAGTGCAACACACTAGTGAGTTGGGAAAACCCAGCAAACCACGCGGTGGTTGGGCCAGATCTGCTTCGAGAGATGGATGAGTAGATGGTAAAGATAAGGCGGAATTTAAAGGCTACCCAAGACAAGCAGAAAAGTTGTGCAGATAAAGGAAAAACCCACTGAGATTTTAAAGTGGGTGACCATGTATAGTTGAAAGTAAAAGCAATAGTTCCCTGAAATTGGGAAGTTGTTCTAAGCTAGCAGCACTTTACTGTGGACCATTTGAAATCTTAGAGAGGATTGGTCATGTCGCATATATGTTTGCATTACCTGCATCCTTGTGTATTGATAATGTTTTCCATGTATCCTTGCTTAAAAAGTACGTACTTGATGCTAATCATGTCATTGATTGGAATGTGATTCAGGTGGATCCAGGAGGCAATTTTCGATTGCGGTTGGTTTGCATATTGGATCGGAAAACCAAACAGCTCTAGAATCGAGCAATGGAGCTTGTAAAGGTCTAATGGACCTGGTACGGTCCCGAGGATGCAACTTGGGAGCGCGAGGATGCTATGCGGGAAAAGTATTTGCATCTTTTTGAAGACTTTTGAAATTTTGTATGTACATGAGTATATAATGCACTGAGGACAGTGCATAAATAAGGGGGAGGGGAATGTAATGTACCTAATCCGAACCTCAATTATAATTGTACATATAGGTTGGTGATTCATTAGCACCAAGTGAAATGTAAATGTACATATAGGTCGGTGAGTCGTTGGCACCAAATTGTGGTTTTGTGCGCACTTGAGTAGTGTGCGAGGACTGTTATCAAATAAAAGAGTGTGCACATTCCATAGTGTTGTGCGCACTTGAGTAAGTGTACATGGATGACCAAGTTATAACCACTTGACACACAAAATTTTGGTCAGACATGTGGCATTAAAGAGAAGACATATCATAGTACTACAATAAAAAAAAAATAGACTCTGAAGGGATGAAATTTCAGAGACACATTAGTACAAAGATTAGCCAACAAGACAATCTCAAAATTAATGTTTTAAAGGTGAAACTTGCAATTGGATTTACTTTTGATTCAAAATTTTGTTTTTATTGATTCAAAATTTGTGATAAAGAGAAAAAAAGAGGACTATTATTAATTTTATACCACATGGAAAAGTGTTCTCCAAAAATTACTTCTCGTGTTAAACCTACAAAAATCTCAACTAGGACTCAAAGAAAAATGAAGAGATACAAAACTAGTTATCCAATTTTGAGAATCAAATGAATGAATTGAATGATAGGTCGATGAAATAGTATGAATCGAGAAATGTACAAACAAAAATAGAACGAAAGATGAAAAGAAACATGAATGATAATAGGGAACATATGGAAAATAAGATGGAACAGATGGAAAATAATATGAATGACAATAGGAAACATATGGAAAAGAAGATGGAATAGATGGAAAATAACATGAATGATGATAGGGAACATATGGAAAAGAAGATGGAACGGATGGAAAACAAGATGGAAGAATTTAAAATTTTCTTGTTAACCATATTGTTACATACCCTATATGAGAGATTCCCTCAAGGAGATATCAGGACACAAGGAATCATGTAAATGTGGAGGAACTAAAGATTGAGCCCCAAAATCATGATTCTTCATCACCTCCAAATCCACATCATCGGGAGTTCCACTCATCACCAAGAAACTATTTAATTCCCAAGATCAATATAAGGAATTTTGATGGTATATATATTATAACATGGATATTCCATATGGAGAAATTATTTGATCTACACCAAGTGCCAACCTTACAAAAGGTAATTGTTGCATCCTTGTATTTAGAAAATGATCAATTTGTTTGGTATCAATTGATTTGTGAATGAAAAAATGATTATATTATCTCTTGGCCTATTTTTATGGATGAATTGATAAAAACAATTATGGAAATATTAAGAGAAATACATTCTTTAATCAATTGATCAATATTTGGCAAAGAGGTCCAATTACATAGCACATTTAGCAATTACAAAAAGTAAGTCTCAAGGTAAAGAACATTCCAAAGGATAATTTGTTAGATCTCTTTATGGGAATTTAAAGGAAAACATTGAACATGAGGTGCATCTCTTCAAACCTAAATCCCTAGAGCATGCTTTTAGAATGGAAAGGAAGGTGGAAAGTAAAAATATGGCTACTAGAAGAGTTATCTCTAACAAATATAGTGAGCACCATACTTCCTCTCCTAACCTCACTCAACATACAAGGTTGACACCTCAAAAAAATGATGAAAGAAGAGAAAAGGGGCTATGTTTCAATTGTAATAGCAAGTACAGTAAGGGGCATAAATGTGGTGAGAAGAAATTATTTTACATATATTGTGAAGAAGAATAAGAAGATCAAGAATTGGAACCATCACGGGATACAAAACTAGAAGAGACTAGTCCAACCATATGTTTTCATGCATTGGTTACCATTAGTACTCCACAAACCCTCAAGATAGAAGGATATATCATAAAGAAAAAGGTAACAATGTTGATTGATTCTGGCAGTACCTATAACTTAATTAATTCCAAATGAGCAAAACTTCTCAATTGTTTTATATTTCCATCACTAGAGTTTCAAGTAATGATTGTAGATGGAGGTACCATAAATTGTTCTGGGAAGTGCCATAGTATTAAGCTCAATATGGAGGAGTATTTATTGGATAGCCCCATGATTGCAATCCAAATGGGTGGTGTTGATGTTGTATTAAGGGTCCAATGGTTACAATATTGGGAATAGTGGTTCTTAATTTTCAAGAAATTTTCATGAGATTTTCCTTAGAATGAAAGAAAACTCATATGTATCCAAGGGAATCCCTCTAAAGTTATAAGCTCAAATAGCATGACAAAATTACTCAAAAAGGGACACCATGGTGTACTTGTACAATTGTGCTCACTAGATGTTCAAACATATAGACCTTTTGTTCTAGTGGAGCTCCAAAAAGTTATCGACAATCATTCCAATGTATTTAAAGATATTCATAAGAGTCTTCCACCTACTCAAGATCATGACCATGCTATTCATTTGCAACTAGGAAGTATACCACCTAACGTTAGGCCTTGTAGGTATCGATATGCACAAAAGAGTGAGACTGAGTGTATGATTCAAGAAATTTTAGAGGCCAACATCGTTCAACCTAGCCAAACTGTTTTCTCTTCACCAATGTAATGGTTACAAAAAATGATGGTTCAAGGAGTATTTGTCTAGATTATAGACAGCTCAACAAAGACCACTAAAGACAAGTTTCATATTCCTGTCATTGATGAATTATTAGATGAATTGCAAGGAGAATTTTTTTTTACTAATTTGGATCTTTGCTCTGGATATCATCAAATCAAAATGAGGCAAGAAGACATTCCCAAAACATCCTTTAAAACACATGAAGGTCATTATGAGTTTTTGGTTATAACATTTGGCCTTACTAATGCGCCTTCAACATTTCAAATCTTGATGAATTATATTTTCAAAACCTTACTTAGAAATTGTGTGTTAGTATTTTTTAATTATATACTAATCTACAGCAAATCATGGGAAGAACATGTACAACATGTTGGCATGGTGTTAAAACTATTGGAAGAGAAACAACCATATGCAAAGCCTTCCAATTGTTCATTTGGGGTTCAAGAAGTGGAACATTTGGGTCATATTATATCTCATGAAGGTGTCAAAGTGTACCCTAAAAAAATTAAAGATATGATGGAATGGCCAATTCTGAAAACCTTGAAGAATCTTAGAGTATTCTTAGGATTGACAAGATATTACTTCAAATTTGTTAAGAATTATGGTCAAATAGAAGCACATCTAACAATGTTACTACAAAAAGAAGGCATTTTCTTGGACTCAAGAAGCAACCAAAGCTTTTGAAAAGATTAAGGTGATATGTGTGTGACTCTTGTATTAGCCACACCTGACTTCACAAAAACTTTTATTATGGAATATGATGCATCTGGACATGGCATTGGTGCATTTTTAATGCAATATGGAAGGTATGTTTCCTTTGAAAAAAGCCAACTTAAAGGAAAGAACTTACTCAAAGAAATTTATGAAAAGAAAATGTTGGTCATATTACATGCAGTTAAGAAATGGCACCCTTACCTAATAGGAAGACACTTCAAGGTAAAAATAGATCACGATGGTTTGAAGTACGGCTTGGAACAACAATTATATTCAGAAGATAAATAAAAAAGGATGTTAGGTTATGACTTTGAAATTATCTTAAAAAATGGAAAACAAAACATGGTGGTAGATACACTTTCAAGGAAGGAAGAACACACAAAGGATTTATTCTGTGTTATTTCCATTCCACACAAGTTGGGCATTATAACTCCAAAAGTTGAGATTTGTGTGGTGTGGCCCAACCTAGGTGGTTGGGGACATTACATTCTAGTATCAGAGAGATGGGTTCAACAATGGACTTGTATGGGCCAGAGATCAGCATGAAATTATCGTACTTGTTAAGTAGTGGTATTGCACAGTGTAGAGTTTATTATGCACGGAAAAATATTGGTGTGCGGCGCAGAGCTGTGATGCGTGAAAAATATTCATATGTGGGTGTGAGCACTAATATTTGGGATGTTAAAATCATCCAAGGAATCGGAAGAAAGGATTCTTACAAAATGGTCAAGAGTTTTCATGAAGTTGTTGCATGAATTCGTCTAACAAATCTTATTACCTACACATTTTGCATAATTAACAGGGATTACATTAGGATAGAATCAACACATAAAGTCAAAAAAACATGGAATATGCGAAGAAAACTTATAGCCATGATGATGAATTCGGGAATTTGTATGTTGATTTGGGTGTTGATGGTACAGAATCCAAGGAGGAGCACATAAACTTGGTAGAAACCATAAAGGGATTGCAAAAAGATGTCCAAAGATATAGAGTTGATAATCAAAGGCTTATGAAAACCAAGGAGAAACAAGATGGCTTCAATATCAAGTTTATGCAAAGCTTGGATAAAATAGAAAATAAAATGGATAAGAAGACAGAGTTAAGTAATTCAAGGAGTCACTGGTCTCATGGTGAAAAAAGAGAAACCATAAGTTTTGATAGCAAACATTACCAATTCTGAAAACCTTGAAGAATCTTAGAGTATTCTTAGGATTGACAAGATATTACTTCAAGTTTGTTAAGAATTATGGTCAAATAGAAGCAGATCTAACAATGTTACTACAAAAAGAAGGCATTTTCTTGGACTCAAGAAGCAACCAAAGATTTTGAAAAGCTTAAGGAGCTATGTGTGTGACTCTTGTATTAGCCACACCTGACTTCACAAAAACTTTTATTATGGAATATGATGCATCTAGACATGGCATTGGTGCATTTTTAATCCAATATGGAAAGTATGTTTCCTTTGAAAGAAGCCAACTTAAAGGAAAGAACTTACTCAAAAAAATTTATGAAAAGAAAATGTTGGTCATATTACATGCAGTTAAGAAATGGCACCCTTACCTAATAGGAAGACACTTCAAGGTAAAAATAGATCACGATGGTTTGAAGTACGACTTGGAACAACAATTATCTTCAAAAGAGAAATAAAAAAAGATGTTAGGTGATGACTTTGAAATTATCTAAAAAAAAGGAAAACAAAATATGGTGGTAGATACACTTTCAAGGAAAGAAGAAGACACAAAGGGTTTATTGTGTGTTATTTCCATTCCACAATATGATTGAGTGGAAGAAGTAAGGATAAAATGGAAGCAAGATCATTCAAAAACTACAAGAGGACCCAAGTACAATAGATAAATTTGTGTGGAAGAATAATTTATTGTGGTATCAAGATCACTTATATTTATGTAAGAATTCCCAACTCAAACACAAGTTCCTTTTGTAATTTTACACTTCTCATATAGGAGAACACTAAAGGTTCTTCAAAATTTACCGCAAGATCAATAATTGTTTCTAGGAAAGTCTTCAAATTGTTGTTCAAAATTTTATGGTTGAATGTAGGGTTTTCCAACAAAATAAGGGAGAGACAATCAAAACCCCAGGTCTCTTACAACCATTATCTATACCAAGTCAACGTTGGGAAAGATGTTTCAATGGATTTTATTATAGGTCTACCTAAGTCTGAAGGAAATAATTTCATCATGGTAGTAGTGGATCGACTCACAAAGTATGCCAATTTTTTCTATATTCTCATTCGTTTAAGGTAGGTACATTAGCCACAACATTCGTGGAAACAGTTCATAAGCTACATGGAATCCCTAAGATCATTGTAAGTGATAGAGATCCAATTTTCGCTGGAAATTTTTGGACCGAATTATTTTCTTGTTTGTGTACTCAATTGGCTCACAACTCCTCTTACCGTCCTTAATCTGATGGAAAAACTGAGATTGTGAATAAATGTTTAGCAACATATCTTTGTTACTTTTCATTTGATAAAAAAACACAATGGGTCAAGTGGTTTCCCTTGGCAGAATGGTGATACAACACATCCTTCCATTCTTCATCAAAAGTGTCCCCTTTTATGGAACTTTATGGATATCATCCTCCATTCATCACATCACCCTTGAAAGGGAAAGTGGAGGTTCAAGTAGTGGAGGACCACATAGAGCACCAACAAGAGGTTCTCAAATTATTGAAGGGCAACTTGGTTACAACACAAAACCAGATGAAACAACAAGCATATCAACATTGCAATGAAAGGAAATTTGAAGTGAGGGATTGGGTATTTAAGGAATAGATGTCCCTCAAGCAAGAAAAGAAGGACAATAAATTAACACCCAAGTATCATGGTCCCTATAAGGTGTTGCAAAGGATTGGAAGTAACCCCCATCTTCACATGTACATCCATTATTCCACGTTTCTTTCTTAAAGAACATAATCGGTAACAAGATCTCGGTTCAAACTATTTCACCAAAGATCAATGAAGAAGGGAAAATCATACCAGAACCAAAAACAATCCTTGAAACAAGGGTTAAGTAGCTACGAAATCGAGCAATTACTGAGTACCTCATCAAGTAGAAGAACCTACCAATAGAAGTAGCAACATGGGAAGGTGAGTCCTTCATGTAGAAACATCTAAATCTAATCAAGTGTTGAGGGAAACACTTGTTTGAAGCGGAGGGGCATCTTAAGTCCCTAGATAAAGCCCCATGTAAAGCACTAGATATTGAGTTGTTAAATTTCTATGATTATATTAGTATTGTCGTCTAGACCTTTTAATTGTAATTGTACCTTCGGTGTATTATATATATATA
>SNQJ01S0000308.1:358473-369839 GCA_010110895.2 Picea sitchensis
TCTTTTAATTTTTTTTTAATATAATTTGTTTTTTAATTTTAGTTTTTTTTAATTTCCATTCTTTTCTTTTTTCTTAGTTTTTCTTATCTTTTAATTTATCACAAACAATTTAATTATAATTTTTTGTTATATATTTAAAAATAGTGTTATTTAACTACAATTATTTTGTAGGTATTGAAGTAAAGGTAAACAATGTGTTAAAAATGATGTTTTCCACTATATTTTGAAAATCGGGAACCATAAATTAATAAAATAGACACAATTATATGAAAAAATTTAATTTCAAAAAGGTTAATGGTAAAAAAAAAATTAAGATTGAAAAAAGCATGGAAAAATCACTAAAAACACAGTTGGTAAAAAAAATTGAAATATTTGAAAATAGATCAAAAATAAGCATTTAAAAATAAATGTTGAAACATTATGGATCAAAAAATTTAAAATGTCCAAAAACCATCTAAAAAGATACGAGTGCTACCGATAGCACCATTTTTAAAAAGGGGGTAAAAAATTGGACCCCCAAAAAAACGAGAACTCTGTAGAGTTCTCGTTAAGTTGGTAACTATCTTTTGACAGAAAGAATGATTCTAGAAAGCCACACCAGAACCAACAAATAACCAAGAAAGCACACTTTCTCCAAGGGTAGCGCACAAGAGAAAGTATGAGAAAGACTAAACAAAATAAAACCATACAATTGCAGTTGTTGTTGCTCCTCCTCCAAACTTGCGCATTGTTTCTGGTTTCCTGAGTGTGAATGAGTGAACAAATGAGCCAAGACGTCCTCTAGTTATATTAATCTGTCCAGTGACTTTTCTAGCTGGGCCGACCTGACTTTCTGGTAATTATATTTTATGTTTATATTTTTCCTGTGAAGCCGACTTGTCTTCCTGGAGGATAATACAATAATATTATATTTTTTTTTTAAGCCACATGTCTTCTAGGGTTTTCACACATCTGTTTAGGGTTTCTCTTGCTTCCGGAATATTCTATTTTAGTCAAAGGTTACATATGGAGGTTAATACCTCCCACAACTACCATAATATCAAGACTCCCTCTTAGCTAGGGAGGTATTAATGGTATCAAACACATCCATCCATCCATCTTCACATGGCATGGGCAAGACTCACATAGTCTTGTAAACCATTCTACAGGTAGCATCATCATAGATCAAGTCACGAGTATCATCATCACTATCAGCATCATCTGGTAGCAATCTGGCATCAAAACATATAGTCATACTTGTTCTTGGTATTCTTCTGTCATAGACAATATCACAATATCCATGAGCCTAATTTAGCTATATTGATGATCCATCTCCACCACCATGTGTCTAGCACCTCGGGTCATTATTGTTCCATGACAAGAATCATGACCTCATCGGAGCGACATTCACTTCATAGTTGATCCTCTCATAGAATCACTTCGTGAATGCATTTAACTCAATGCTATCAAACATGTGGAATTGCACCTCAAGCACCTCGAGTCTTCAGTCCGTCGAAGACTACGTCGGGGCACATCTACATTTGGATGTAGATGTTCCCTATCTCCCCTGGTCTGCAGCCCAGTTCCTGTGGAGATAGAGTCGGCCTGATGCTTATCAGGGCTACTCACCTACTCGTGAGAGTTTCAAGGCCCTATGCAATTCACAAATAGGAGATCTAGCAACAACTCGAATCTTCACTCCGTCGAAGATTACATTTGGGCCTATTCCCACATGGTCTGTCTGATCAATCTTGGAATATCGGCACGATGCTGCAATCATCAACACTCCCCCGAGGAAACATTTTCATTCCTGTCAAGCTTGTCCTAGACAAAGGCTTAATGCAAATGTCAACTATCTGCTCATCTGTGGATATGTGATGGAGCCTCATTGCTCCTTCCTGCACCATGTCTCTGATGAAGTCTTGCAAGATCCTTCGAAAATCCACCTTGCTTCATATCTTGCATCACTGGCTATGATATATGATTGGGTGCTATAAATATATTCTTCCTTGCTTGTCTGTAAATCATGCTCGATCCCAAGCTGAAGTAGCACCCCAGGTGCTAAATCTGTCTTCTACACTTCCAATCCAAAAAATGTATATCCCAACAGCCACACTTCATTATCGGAGATCAATCATATATATTTGTACAACATAGGTCCCTGCATGTTGTGTTGTAACCCAATAATATGGCCATGGCTTAACCATATACTGGCACAAGGTGCTTTCTGCAAAGCAAATGTCTATCTCGTCACACAACTTCCTCAGATATTTCATCATAAGTGTGGTCATGGACTTCCTGTCCATCATGCTAAACCTCTTCAGTCTCATCACTGGAGATCTCATCTAGTGCCAGTCATGCTTCCAATCCGATCAAGATCCTTCATCTCAAACTCTGAAATCAACTCCCTCTATCTGAGAGAATCCTCGGACCACGCTTTCATCTGTTGCATACCCCTTTGCATTTTGCAAAGTGTCACGAAACTATGTTGGCTTATTCTTTATAACTGACTCCCTCCGAGTCTGACTCCCTCTCAAATTTATCTCTTATGACCTTCCTGGAACAAGAAACAAGAACAACAAAATCTCCATGGTATCCTCCATGGAAGATATCCTGCCTGGAGTCTAAAACAGTAACCAAGAACATCTCCTAAAGGAGATCAACTTCATTTCGTAAACAATAAGCATTTACATAAGAACAATAATATCTTTGAGTGAGGAGATCAACAAGTGTATTTCTAGTATTAAGGGGTTAGTATAATGATCATAACTTCAATAGATCAAGATGCAGCATAAGATCATAATAATGCCATGACTGCTAGAGACATATCATTTTTTTTAAATAATCAAACCTGGAGTCTTCATTGTTCAGGAGGGTGTGCTTGTTTCTCTGAATGTACTGAATTCACTGCTTGGAAAAGGTCTCTTATACATCCCCTACAAACACACTCATGCTTTGTTGGATGATATAACTTAAAAAGAATATACAAGTGCATACCTTTGAAATTTGTAGTATCGTTCAGCTTGTCTTCTAATCTGAAACTTGACACCATCTTGACAAGAAGAGGTTAGAAACTGAATCAAAAAGGTTCAATGATTAGAACAAGCTAGAAACCCTAAAATTTCAACTTTGACCACAAAAATCAAATTTGACCAAAAGTCAACCTTTGACTTTGACCCAAAAACTCAAACTTGATGTTTTTGCTAGTTGAGGGCACCAAAGGGTGCGCTAGGCTAGAGCGCACTAGAATACCTAAAAATTAGGTCCAATGCTTCACTGAAAGTACCCAAGAATTTAGGCTTAGGGTTTGTTGCAGCTTCAAAATCAGAAACCCTAGTTGCAGTTGCAACTAGTGCTACAACGAGCTTGACAATGAACTCTTGATCCACCTTCCAACGGTTAGACTGTTCTGAAGGTAGTGTGGGCCCATAACCTGTTAGAATAATGTTGATGTGCTCGTTTAATGGTGACAATGCTACACCATTGTCACCCAACCATAGGCACAAAGCCACCCCCGAGCACCTTAACCTTTGACAGAAAGAATGATTCCAGGAAGCCACACCAGAGCCAACAAATAACCAAGAGAGCGCATTTTCTCCAAGGGTAGCGCACAAGAGAAAGTACCAGAAAGACTGAACAAGATAAAACCGTACAACTGCAACTGTTGTTGCTCCTCCTCCAAACTTGTGCATTGTTTCTAGTTTCCTGAGTGAGAATGAGTGAACAAATGAGCCAAGACGTCCTCTATTTATATTAATCTGTCTAGTGACTTTTCTAGCTGGGCCGACATGACTTTCTAGTAATTATATTTGTTGTTCATGTTTTTCATGTGAGGTCGACTTGTCTTCCTGGAGGATAATGTTAGAGTTTAGCTCGAGCATGAGGTTTATTTCATTTAGCATGTACTTGAACCATAAACAATGCAGCAATACCATACACAAGTGTTGCAATAACCAAGATCACAAGAAGAATAACCATGCACAAGAACACAAGAAGTATCCTGGTAAAACCCTTCTCAAACAAGGGAAAAACCCAGAAATCCTTTGTTATATTCTCAAGAGAAGATCCCTCAACACCATAGAACTAGCACACAAGAGGGTGCTTACAAAAACCTAGAAACTAGCGCTCAAGAGAGGTGTGCACTTCAACCGTACATGCACTTGCTGAAATTCCGAGTTGACAAGTGAGAGTGTGTAATCCTCAATCGGGATTCACCTTTATTTATACAACAACTGACACAGCAAAAGGTGTGTCTATTGACACAATAGGATCGACCTCAATAACTCAATAATATAATTAATCATTTACAGAATATTAATTATTTTACATATGGTGGGGTCGACTTATACCCTTTACATCACAAATTAGGGTTACAAGTAAATCTTACTCTCAAACAATATAGAAAGGATCTCACACGTCCACTAGTGCTCAGCCACTAGGGACATGTGAGATCATATAGGACCAAAAATCGGGAACCCGTCACCAACAATATTGTAGTATAGGTTTGGATCAGCAACATTCTTGTTGAAGCCCAAACTCATCAAGTATCTCATACCAAGCACGATGTGCCTGCATTAGTCCATACAGGGTTGTCTTCAACCTGCTCCTTATGTGTCACGAATCCATCTGGCTGCTCGATGTAAACTTATTCCTCAATCTCACCATTGAAAAAGGCGTGTCTTTACATCCATCAGATGTAGTCTCCAACCCATGGATGTTATAAGATCAATAATCGTACAGATGGAAGTGTATTTGGGCAATAGGAGCAAATGTCTCCTCATAATCTATTCCCTCCACCTGAGAGAATCTTCTAGCCACAAATCTCTCTTTGTACTTTTTGACACTTCCATCAGCTGCATGTTTGATCTTATAGATCCACACATCATTCTTCATAATGGACTAATAGTCTGCGGTCATGGCATCTTGCCAAAACTGTTGCCCTATTGCTTCTCCATGACAAGAAGGTTCAGTATCAATGATGTGGCCCATAGTTGAAACATAGCTCGAAAATCTTTGTGGTTTCTTGCTCTCTCGAAATGTACCACAAGGAGTTGCATGTCCCTCTACCTCTAGCAGAGTCTGTCGAGCCCATGTAGGCCTCTTCCGACCTATTGCAATGTCTCTGGGAACATCAATTGGATCAACAGGATCAATCAATGTCTCCCTTTGAAGTGTTGAAGGGGGAGAAGGTATTGTCTCTTCCTTCTTCTCAAATAGTTTGACTCTCTCTGAGTCAAGTGACTCCCTCTGAAGTCTAAAAGATAGGCATCTTCCTTTTCCATTGCTGCTAACCTGGAGACATTTCATGTCTTCTCAGGTCCTCTACTGCCTCTATAGTACTATGTTGGCCTCATGTGCTAGGATAATATCCAAGATGACCTCTTGTAGGGATAACAATCAAAATGGCCTCATGTACTTAGGGTAATAACCAACCAACACAAATGGGCTCCCGTACCAAGGATAATAGCCCTTCAATAATGAAATAAGAAATCTGGCCTCCCATGGGGATAACAACCAACATGGCCTCCTATACCAAGATAATAACCAACCAAGAAAAATTTGGACTCTCGCACCAAGGATAATGGTCCAAGTCATGAGGGCTCCCACACCAGGGATAATACCCTTCATTATCAAAAAGCAAGCTACTACAGAGTAATGATGAAATCAATTTTGGAAAGTAATACAAGACTTACCTTAGTCTGCAATCATGCTCAATCTTTCTTTAGGTCCTTCTGAGAAAGTTGAGATAGAGAAGAACTCCTCGTCATTCTTGCTTGCAGTCCTTGACTTCTTTTGAGGTGGCTAAAGTTGCTTTCCTCTCTTCTCGCATAGTGACAAGGGCTCGAAACCTTTCACATCACTAGCTACAAGTCTAGTCTCCTCACTAGAGCTTGAATAGGATGCACTTTATAGCACACACTCAAAAAGTCACGTCAAGGATCAATTTTGAAATCAATACAAATTGCAACATACCTCTCACATCAACTATCTTCAAGCTTTCATCATTCTGGACAGTACTTCATGTTTGATGATTTGACAAATGGATGGCACATCCATTTCTAACCTTCGTCAATTTTCTGTCACCAAATCTTCATCGTTGCCTTAGATCTGGTCTTGTGTTTGCTTCAGAATAAGCCTCGGTATAGGCCAAACAAACTTCAAGAATTTATAAAAATTGATCAAAAAATCTGACCCGGGATGTTATTCGAATGCTCCTCAGATTTGCCTTCAAAGTGTTGTTTAAATGCACCTTAGATTTGCCTTTAGTCTTCCTGTGATTACCTCAGAAGATGCTTCAAAGGTTACTTTTGACACTGCCTCAGGCTTGCCCTTTATCACAGCTTCAAATCTACTCTTTGTTTAACCTTAGAACAGGTCAGAAATATGCCCATAAAGATTGCCTTATCCTTGTTGTTGTTCCACACAATCCATGAGCCTTGGTTTAGTCTCTCAATGTGTTGCTACAGGTATGTTGTCCCTTCTAGGGTGTTAGGGTGCCTTCCTTGGGCAGGTTGTACCTCTGTTAGGCCTTATATGACCCCTACAGCTACCAAGAAGCTCATGGTTGTCTTTCATGGACAGGCCACACCCTAACCAAGCCTTTTCTTTACTCTTGTAGCTACCAAGTATAGGCATGTGGCCTATCCTAACTATGTGGCTCCCTTTCTCTTCGAAACGGAGTTGTTTCAAGGGTCAATGGTTGCCTCAAAACCATCTTAAAACAGTCTTCTCTTCTACCCTCATAAATTCACCTTTTTAACCTCGGGTTTCTTGTTGTCATTTCCACAAAAAATCTGCCTCTAAGATACCTCAGAGCATGCCTCAGATTTATTTCAAAATCTGGTCTGTAATTTGTTTAATTTTGTAGTTAAGTTTGTTGTTCGGTCTCCTTCTAGTTGCGGAATCCCTAGAGGGGTTTCCCCATGCGGTAAGCACTTTAAACAGTGCTCGACCCAGGCTAATATGCATGTGGCCAGCCTTTAACCTCACCACAGAATTAAGGTAAGGCTTGGTCCTTCTCTTTACATCAGCGACAGGGGTGCTAGTAGCCTCAACCTTCCACGGCTTTCTTTGTGCAATGGTCTTCTTCAGGAAACTGCTCTGATACCATGTTAAGTTTTTGATGGTTAAGTTGATGCATGTATTTTAACTCATTTTATCATTAGTTGAATCATAACTACTGCAGCAACAATAACACTAGCTGCAATAAACCAATATCACAAGAAGAATAACCATGCACAAGAACACAAGAAGTATCTTGGGAAAACCCTTCTCAAACAAGGGAAAAACCCAGCAATCCTTTGTTATATTCTTAAGAAAAGATCTCCCAACACCATAAACCTAGCACACAAGCGGGTGCTTACAAAAACCTAGAAACTAGCACCCAAAAGAGGTGTGCACTTCAGTCGTACATGCACTTGCTGAAATTCCGAGTTGACAAGTGAGAGTGTGTAATCCTCAATGGGGATTCACCTTTATTTATACAACAACTGACACAACAAAAGGTGTGTCTATTGGCACAATAGGGCCGACCTCAATAACTCAATAATATAATTAATCGTTTACACAATATTAATTATCTTACATATGGTGGGGCCGTCTTGTACCCTTTACATCACAAATTAGGGTTACAAGTAAATCTTACTCTCAGACAATATAGCAAGGATCTCACACGTCCACTAGTGCTCAGCCACTAGGGACACGTCCACCTGTGCTCAGCCACAGGGACGTCATACTCAACAGATCACTCAATTGAGTCCACAGGACTACCATTTGGAGTACCATCTCAAGCTGACTCAACTAAGTCCATAGGAGTACAAGGCAAGAGACCATCGCAAGCTTACTCAACTCGGTCCAGAGGAGTAAACGAGAGACCACACGTCATAACAACTCAGTCCTGAGTCTGACGCACACCCATCACATGGGCACACCCAACACTTGGGCTCCCTCACACAGATGTCTCAACTCAGTCCAAAGGAGAATGATCTGGAGGATGTCTCGTGAAGCTGCAGTCAACAACAGATAAATATTATATATTATGTTGAGCCACATGTCTTCTAGGGTTTTTGCACATCTGTTTAGGGTTTCTCTTGCTTCCGGAATATTCTATTCTAGTCAAAGGTTACATATGGAAGTTTTTCATATGAGATAATATGAGATGATATATAATTGATATATTATTACAATGATGAGTGTTCCATATATAAAGAACATATGGTGACCATCCATGAAAGGATGTGTCCCTTGTATAATAAATAACTATTTATTATTATTATTACTTATTATATATATTATTTAATAATCACTAATATATTATTGATTATTAATCTAGGAGAATGTCTTCCCGATGTTGTCCAAACATCAACACTCCCTCTCAATGAGGGAGATATTTTGCATCATGCCAAGTTTGTCTCTAAAGTATACAAACTTTGCCCTGGACTCATGACACATGTCTATCAATCCTTGGAGATGTCTCTCTCCCACCTGAATCGAGGGGAAACTCTCTACGGCTCTCCCTCTGAGCCAACTAACTCTCTATGAGATCAGGCTCACGTTGGGTCCTCATGTGATAGCATCTAGCATCTTGAGTCTTTATCATTCTTTGTCAAATCACCATGACTAGAACAAAGACCACACCAGGGCCATTCTCCACAAGTACACCCCTGTGAGTGAATTTTAGCGCGATGTTAACTGACACGTGGAAAGAACCTCAAGCTATTTTGCAATCCCTAGAAAAACTCAATTAGAAGGTGAGGCCTATGCCTTGCTATTTTGCAATCCCTTATTATGTAGTGTTTTACTTTAGATTTAAAATTTAATATTACTAGCATAGTGCACAAAACATTGAAATAAACTGAAATAGAAATGAAATGAGATAAGCAAATGACACACCATCCACACAAAGAACACAAGATGTACCCTAGAAAAACCCAACTAGAGGCTTTTCATCTCAATTATGAAATGTTAATACAAAGAAAGTGCACTCACTATGGACTTGACATGGAAATTGTGGCCAATATAGCTACTACAGGATCTTCACTTCCTCTATTCTACTAGAAAAACCCACTCCCAAATCTTCTACTCAACTATGGAACAATAAACAATACAATAAGAATGGGACCCCTTCCTTTCCTAGTGAGCCAATATTTAACATGGTCTAAGAGTTCTAGAGTTCTTCTACAAAATTGTATTTTTTGCTAACTCTACATGAGCTTCTGGTGCTAAGTCCTCTATGGTAGGTAGACTTGCTCATCAGTTTCCTAGTCCAACCTGGAAGACCCATAGAATTTTAGATTCTCTACATTCACTATTGAGTAAATGTGCAAATATGAGGGTAGACTACAATCTATAGGCATTATCACCTACCTCCTCCAATACTTCAAAAGAAACATACCATGAAGCCTTGATCTTCTTAACAAGCCCTTATAGCCTTGCTTTGGTAGATGCAACCATACTCTATCTCCCACCTTGAATGTCGTTGTAATTCTCTATTGATCATGTCAAGCCTTCTACTTTTCTTGTGACTTCTTCAACATATCATATACTTGTAAATGGATGTACCTGATCTTATCAATGAATTTTTCATCCTGCAATGCTTCCTCTATGGTGTCTTCCCTCACTCCTTTTTGCTATCTATATACAACATCTAAGGGTGAAGGTGACAAATACCCAAAGCAAGTTTCAAAAGGGAACTTACTGGTAGAAGTATGGACTACTCTATTATAAGTGTTGAATATAAATCAAATTTGCATCCTAAGTCCTTAGATGCTTCTAATTGTGGATCTCTTCAACTTGGTGTCAATCTTCTCCCAAAGTGTAGTCCAAAAGGCACTAAGAAATCTGGTACCTCTATCAAAGATGATGCTCCTTGGTATCCCAAAGTGTAACCAAACCTTTTCAAAGAACATGTTTGTCGTGTCTTGTCCCTTGGTGGTCTTTTTACAAGGCATGAAAATGTGCATCTTACTAAATTTGTCAACTACCATAAATAGATAATCATGTCCCCTCCTAGTTCTTGGCAAACCTCCCATGAAATCCATGGAGATGCTCTCCCATAGTCTAGTAGATATAGGCAAGGGATGGTATAAACCTTGCTTTGTATTATTAAGTTTGTCAGTGCAACAAAGTATGCATCGCACAACTTTGGAGGTGTGAGCCTCTCTAATAAGTTGCAATCTTTCACTTTTAGGAAAACAAAGCTTCTCTAGCTTGTATAGCAACCCATCTTAGAGATGATATTCAACTTTATTGTCACTGTTTACACAGACTTGGCATTGCAAATGTCAAAACAACTCTTTAAAGTCCTCATCTTTTGGATATGCCTCTTTCTATGCATCATGGGTGAAAGGCTATGTGTGCATAATAGTTCCCAAAGTTGTGATATTGGATGTGGGTGGCCTTCAAAGCATGTCTACAAATCTATTAGTGTCGCCCTTCTTATGTTTGATGATTAGATGAAATTGTTGTAAAAAACACATTTACTTGTGGTTTTTGGTTTGTTGAATCCTACTCTAGGCCTACAAATACTATAGTGGCTAGTGATCAGTGTGGATGATGGTTTCCTTTCCAATTAGACAATGCTTCCATTTCTTAATAGTTTTTACTAGAGCATAGAGTTACTTGATATGTGTAAGGTAGTTCAAGACTCTACCATGCAACATTCATTATGATAGCATACCAGCATACCTCACTACATCAAGACCACTCCCATACCATATCCACTTACATTTGTCTCCAATTTGAAAGGCTTATGCAAATTGGGCAATGCAAGAAACGGTGCTTGACTAATATTTCATTTAAGCTCTTCAAAAGCTTTATGTTGATTCTTCCCACACTAGAAACTTTTGTCACTTGTTGTCATGGCATGGAGCAATGTAGCCAGAACTGAAAAGGATGCTATAAACTTTCATAGGTATTGTGGTGCCCCAACAAAGTGACATTAGTAGGAGTTGGTCACTTGATGATGGCATCCATCTTCATATGATCCATCTTGAGTTCTCCTCCACCAATCACTGCAAGATACCAGATATAATAAATATGTAGAACAGAAATAAAATGCTAGAAATGGCAGAATAACAGTAATATATCCAGCATAATCTCCACAATAACACAGAAATGATATAAGAACAACAACAGAAATAGCACTTTGATTCAGAAAGCAATGTTCACAGGACTCTTCGAGGGGTCAACCTCCAATCGAGCAGCGCTCTATTACAATAATCTCCAAGCTAAGGTTTTCATACGCTCGACCCTTATTTATACTAAATATGTCTATCAAGAGAAGCATCTAGAGGAAGATCCTTCTAGAAGTGGAAGCTTCTATTAGGTCTTCTTACATCTGCCTTATTCTATTTTATTGAAAGGCCTTATTAATATTGACCTTTATT
>SNQJ01S0000308.1:375541-395254 GCA_010110895.2 Picea sitchensis
GGAAGATCCTTCTAGAAGCGGAAGCTTCTATTAGGTCTTCTTACATCCGCCTTATTCTATTTTATTGAAAGGCCTTATTAATATTGACCTTTATTACATCCGAATATATTGATCTACCTATGTGCGGGTTAGGACCCTAACAATCGCATACCCCAAGTACACCAATCATTGTTGAGAAAATCCACATTTTTTCATGTTTATCAGCAATTGATGCTCTTTCTGGGTCTCTAACACCTGCATGAGATGCAAAATATGCTCTTCTCGGGTAAAGCTATAAACCAAAATATCATCCTAGTAGTACAAATGAATCTAGAAAGGGATGCAATACATCATTCATCAAACGCATAAATGTAGCTAGAGCATTACATAAACCAAAAGGCATTACTAGCCATTCATATAGACCTTGTCTTGTCTTGAAGTTAACCTTATAGGTGTCTAATTCATCAACTCATACCGCTTGGTATCACGATTTGAGATCCAACTTGGTGAAGTACTTGACACACTGCACCTAATCTAGCAAGTCATCAATATTGGGAAATGGGCACCGATTCTTGAGGTGATCTTATTCGGAGCTCTATAGTCGATACATTTTCTCCAAATCCTATTCTTCTTGAGTATTATGATGAAAGGTGACCCACAAGGTGAGGTGTTTAGTCAAATTACTTCTTGCTCCAATAGTTATTGCAAGTGTTTCTTCATTTCATTTGAGTCCGAGATGGACTGTCTTTACAACCCAATGTTTGGGAATGGGGAATCGAGCAACAATTGTATCTCATGCTCCACTTCCCTCTTAGGTGGTAACCCTTTAGGTTCCTAGAACACTTCTTTGTATGCCTCCAAAAGCTCCTCCAATTGATGTTTCTACTATTGTGTACATCCCTCCATAGATGCCTTTACTTTTATCGATTCATCTCCTAGTTTATTCTTTTTTAAGAAAAGCAAATACAAACTTCCTACTTGAACTTATCAGCTTCTTGGCTTGGTTAGCACTTACCAGAGAGCTCTTGGATTTACATGTGTGTGCATTAATGACGAGGGACTCCACATCCTTGATTACGCGGTATTGGTTTTCTCTCCTCATGAAGATTGCATCCCTCTTGTACATGTAAGGGCTTCCAAACACTACACCACACACATCAAGCAGTACAACATCTACCTCGACTTCATGAATACAGATTTCATTTATAGCATTACACTACTTAGTGACCCTTAGATCTACATCCTTGTTTACCCACCACAATGGATATGGGTGAGGATGATCATGAATCTCCAATCAAAGATTTCTTTCCAAATCCTCTATAATGAGGTTGGCTTGTGAACCGAAATCAAATAGAGTATCTACATTTGTCATCTTGACCTGGATATTGATATGGAAGAATTCAGGCATCTCCTTCGTTTCCTTGGGATGGAAGCTACTCAAGTTCACCTCCTTCTACATTGTAGTGCAAACAATATTTTCATCAACATCTAAGTTTCTCTCTACCTAGTTCCCTAAAACCATGACTAGCATGTTCTTCTTCTTAGCATCCTTCTTGTGGTTCTTTGGATTCAACTCTCGATGTAGCTTCCAACACTTATCTTTGGTGTGACCATCCATATTACAATTATTACAAAAGTTGTTTGGATCCTTACACAGATGTGTTGTGGTTGTGGTCTTCTTATGCATTCCTTTCCACTTCTTAATCCCCTCCTTCGAAACATTTCGGTGGTCTTTCTGCTTGGAACCACTTAGTTGTCGTTTCTTTTTGCCTTATTATCCATATACTATACTTGCACACAAGCCTCATCAATAGTCCTAGGTTTAAAGAGCATCGCTTGCCTCCTTAAATAATTGTGTAGACCTCCCAAATACTTGAGTAGATCTGAGTTCTTGGGAGATATACCTAACATAATGGCTTGTTTTCTTACCTCGATGGTGTACTCTTGCACACTTTTCCCTTGCTTATATCTAAAGTAATGTCAACATATCCGCTAGTCCTCTTCGTACCCAATAGAGTAGAATTGGGACTTAATGAGGGTTTTAAACACCTCCAAATTAGTTATTTGAGGATCGCCCTCTAGCCTAAGTGTCTCTATGTGGCTTTCCCACCAAGTTAGTGCATGGGCCTCTAACTTCAATGAGGCAAATGAAATATTTTTCTCTTCTCATGTGTTATGCACACTAAAAAAAAATTCTAATTGCTACAACCATTTATTCAAATTAGGAGCATCAATCTCACCTCCATAGGGTTTGATGTCCACTTTCAGTTCCACTTTAAATGGAGATTTCAGTTCCACTTTCAGTCTTTGTTGTCTCCAAATTTCTCATCTGAGCTGGCTTTTGAGTTAGAGATACCAAACTCCACGAAATCTAAAAACTTGTTCTCTAATGCTACCATGAGAATGGTCATGTTGCTAGAGATGTTAGCCACTTGTGCTTCAAGCTTTGAAAATCTCTCCTTTGACTCATCCCATAGATTGTTACAATACGCATCTACCATGAATAGGATTTTAAGACTTCTTTCTTACGCCAATTCTTGAATACTGCAACTTCCCACAAAAACCCCAAAGAACACTACTCTAATACCAATATGATCTGTAAATTATCGTGGATATTCCACTAGAATAGTTTGTCACAACAGATCTTACAATATTCCGCAATCTCTTATTATGCAGTGTTTTGCTTTAGATCATAGATTAATATTACTAGCTTAACACACAAAAAAATATTGAAATGAAATAAGTTGAGCAAATAACACACCATCCACACTATGAACACAAGATGTACTCTAGCAAAACCAAATATGAGAACAACCCAGCTAGAAGGTGAGACTATGTTAAAGGTCTATATGGAATCTAGGAACTCAATGCACAAAGGGCAGTGTTCTTGGGAACGGTCATCAACGTTGAAATCAAATTGCCAACATTGCACATAGGCCTAGGAACCAACAATATTCCATGTCCCATATTGAAGGACATTTTGTGCAACGACATCTAGGTTAAATAGTAGACAAAGTTACTTGGACCATAGGCCCCATAACGAGTGCAAAGAGATTCCCTTTAGTTCCTAGTTCAAAATGACCCATTAGTTTAAGGCATCGTCATTCGTTGTTCAACGAAGAAAAAACAAAATGACCCCCTTATGTTTAAGATTCTAGCAACCCTACTTGTATTCCTTATTGTGATTCATGAAGAAAATAAATCATCCTCTCAATCACACTAATCCACCTGGGTGGCACTAGGGTTTCGGACCAATTGCTTCTAGATTGACTAGCAAAAAGAATAGGCTCTGAAATAGGGCTCACATACACCTTTATTGCCTCAATTGAATATAGGGTTGCTACACACTCACTAACACCCAAGACCTTGGTCAAGAGATAGGAAGCACCTCAATCGAGGTAGATGATCCAAAAACAATGTGGGACTCCTTCATTGCCTCTAAAGGGATATGATCAAGGAAGTAATCCACACCCTCTTAGGGTGTCACAGGGCTTTCGATGGACATGAGATTGGCCTCTTCCTCAACCACAACAAAAAAAAATTGTGGGATTAGTTGGTAAAGAGAGAAAATCTCCATAGGCACCTCCCACTACATATCCACATCCACTGAGAAGGATCGAGCATGAATCACCAAGCTCCCACTAGGAGAGTACACCACATTTCTTGGCCTCAAAGTCATCAAGTGATATGAAACCCTTAATGTGCCTGTGATCCCAAGATTAGCTACACTTGGAGTACACCTGCCACTCATAAAGAGGTTTAACCAAGGATCGACCTATTTCAAACTTGATACGATCTGCTCAGGGTGATCTAGGAGAGGCATTTATTTAATTGTGCTTGATCGAGTTCACCTCTACACCTCCTACATCAAAACAACCTCAACAATCATTGTGTGGCCTCCATCTATACGATCGTCGTCCGTACAACATCCATTTGCTTCCTTTGCCAGATCACAATGGCTGCTAGGATCAAGCTTAGGACCTCTCTCATATGGCCTCAAACCCCCTCACATGGTGCAATCTATCCTCTTGGCAGATCCTTCTCTCCCTCATGCAAATGCTTCATCTTTTCTCGATCACTATTCAAACAATTTTAATCTTCAACTTTGTTAATTTCAACGATTATGAAAATCACAGTTCCTTAACAATGCAAGATTGAAGCATTTAAAGCGGGACTACCCTATTAATACATGCATATTATGTAATTAGATAATAAACATATTATGCTATATTGCAAATCATGCATATAATCATGATTGCTCACATTGAGACACTTCATACTCCATTTATAGCCTCTACTTTTTATTCTTTCACATCACTCACTATTCTATATGATTTAGAATTCTAGGTTGCACTAAAGAGGGAAATCAAAATGTTGAATTGAAGGCTTAAAGGAGCAGGGCAATATGCCTATAGCACCAATCCATCAGGAAATATGGCAAGGCAAGTATGGACTAAGCTACAGCTAAGATGTGACCGTTGGGGTGTGGGTGCAGCATGGATATTATAAAAATAATGCTTGGGTCATTGTTTTGGTCAAGCTTCTGTTTTTTTATATTTTTTAATGGCAGCTTTTGTTTTAAGAAAATAGTGTCTAAAGCTAATCGATATCTAGTTTGTCGCAACTAGTTAGGTCTTATGGGTAGAATGCCAAATTTTGCATCTGGTTAGGCTTTGTTTTAATATAATAGAGAACCTTTGACAGTATTTTGTTTTACCTTGTATGAATATGGGAAATTAATATCAACAACTGCAGTAGTGAGAAGAGACAACCAATTCAAAACTTAAAATAGCCATGAGCTCTGCCATTAAAATCAAATGAGGGCGTCTTTATCCAATCACTGCCAAAGTAATTGGCAGAAAGTTCTATTACCAGCTCATGGCAGTTATATCAAAAGGATGGACAAGGTAATGCTGTGCAGTCTAGGCAATACATGCTAATGTCATATACCTATACACAGCCCATACCTATTCAGTGAAACTGTATTCACATTCAAGAAAATCAGAGTTTAATATTCAAGGAAACAAACATGCATTAATAAATAAAATGCGGCCAATCCTTCATTTGAGGCAACAGCGTAAACAGCAACGTTAATGGCTATTCGCTAAGGAGAACAATTAGGACATGTCTCCATCCTCACACTCCACTAAAAATGGTTTATCTGGTGCATGCCTTATGTGATGATGTTTCCTTCTTATAAAAAGGGAGATAAGTACTAGTTCAGCTCAAAACTCACCAATTTTGAAGCAATAATACCCCAGTTAAGGTATCTCTTTTGGATGGATGATTGTAATTAGACACTCCACTAAAAGTGGTTTAACTGGTGCATGCCTTGGGTGATGATCGTTCCTTCTTACAAAAAGGAAGGGGGATAAGTACTAGTTGAGCTCAAAAATTTTGAAGCAATAATACCCTGTTAAGGTCCCTCCTTTGTATGGATGATTATTATAAGTCAAAGGTAAACTCTAACGTTGTACATTTATTGGAATTAATACTAATGTTTCTTTAACAATTTTAGATGGTTGACGAAAGTAAGAAATATGAATGTATATAGACAAAAAGGGTAATCTGTATGGAAGAAAAAATGAGAATTTGTGTTATCGGCTGTTTTTTGAATTAATACTGCAAATGAAACTCATCAAACTCAGCAAAATTAGAATCCAAGGCACTATTCTCAGTAGGGTTTGAACCCAGTCCATTAACTTGGCAACACAACATCTCAACCACTCAACCATAGCCTGACAGAAAAGGAAACCATTGTTCCAATGGTGTGTAATTGGCTCTTCGTTGTGCAAGGACAAGAGCATAATCCTTGCAACCTCATCTATATTTATTTATGAAATCCCACAGCCGCTGTTGAAATTTGAAATCAAGGATTATGCATGATAAAATTAATGGTATTACATTACGAAAATGCTACTTTACACATTCAGTTTTCTGCTTTCCCGCCAACTGATAACAGTCAAATAGTTTGTTGGAAGGCTCAATTGCTGCTCTAGCACAAGGGACTTCAAAAGTAATTACGACCAATATAGTCATGTTTTCCAACTGTTGAATCTGATTTCAAACATTTAAATCTAGATTAATTACAAGGTAAAAATACTTATTTTTTGGGTAGCAATTAAGAAGAATAAAATCAAGTTTAGAAACATTAGGATAACTGAAGAATAATCATAATCAATGCTCATTATTAGTTCTATAATACTCAAAAAATGACAATAACTCATTATCCTGGAGATAATGTATGGATTTATAAATTTAATACTGAAATTATTCTACAGACCTTTTGCCTTACAAAAAAACTGGCAAGTGCAATTCCAGAATTCAAAGCTTATGAGATTACATCCTACAATTATCACATAAATATCAAACACCCTCATGGTTAGCATTTCTATGCCTCTGAATGCTTTAAACCTTATTTATGGAGACAATCCCTCATCCATAGATGCAATCAATGTATAGTACTCACCTGTTCATTTCATATATTCCAGAATATCTCGGCTGATTTGTTCAAGAAAGGAAACAAAACCCATCCCATTACTCAACCCTACTCCATCAACATCCTGCTCCTCAATAAGATACTGTTCAAAGGGTTCAGCATTATCATGGCCACTACGAATCAAAAGAAGTTTGGGTGTGATACTTCTCTCTTGCTTAAGCTTGTTAATTATAGCTCGTAAAAGACCTGTTGACATAATGGTCACATGGTAAGTCAAGTGTGCACACTAGTATCAATATTATGATATAAACAAATGAATAGATTATGGAAGTCATAGCAAGGGAGAGTAAAATAAATGCTCTCATAATATTTTTGTTAACAAAAGATCACAATTACAATTTGTCGGGATCATCAACCCTTATAGAAGGGAGATGTACTAAACAATATCATAAAATGACCACCATGTCTGTTACAACCCTGGCTTTGATGTGGAAGAAGAAAAAAGAGCGATTGATTAATGAAGCATTGCTAATGCAGTCTTTAGATTTATTAATTGTAGCTCAATTGAGAAAGAGATAGAAATGCTAGGTGAGACAGGGTCACCTCTTTTAGAAGAAGTTGCCTCACAGTTGGGCTTAACTTAGAGTTAGGCATGTCCCACTATTGGCGATAGGTTGATATCAACATGGTTGTGGTCAAGCCAACTTGGAAAACTATAGGTAGACATATAAAAGTTTATGTAGGGTGACCTTGAGGACATAGGCAATGCTAAATCACTATAAATATGCCATTGAATTCCTTCGTTTTTATCATATGCTTTTTTTATCTTCATTGCTCAGCAGATTAGGTACAAGTATTGCTTAGTACTTGAAACCGTTTAAGTTCTAAATAAGGTGGCTCACATGACAAGTGTGATTCTCCCATTGATATCCACTCCAATGTTTTTTGGCTTATTTCTGATGACATTTTACTTCAAATTGGAACCACCCTCCCTTCTCATGGCAACACCCATCTACGTGGAAGATTTGTAGAGATTGTTACAGATCAATCTACATATTTTTGTGTTTTGTAGGCGACAACTTGCATTTGGGTCTCCAATTAGATAGCATCTCTCATATTTATTAAGTTTCACTGATGTCCCATCATTTTGTCAAAGCTCTAGTAGTACATTGGATTGTTATATGTACTCTTATGCATTATTGGGACCATTTTGCAGTTATTTTCACCAAAAACACCCAATCTTTGCATCTATAAAACTCGCACTTTTCTGCATCTCTTGACACTGGGTTGCAACTGTGGACTTTAAAAACCCATCACAGTGTTTCTTCTCCATTTTAAAATCCTTCACCCTATTCAGGGATTGGTATAATAATTGTGTGGCTACTTATTACTAAATTTTAAGAAATTGCTACCTATGAGACAATCTACTCGTGTATGATTCATACTTTTCGATGCATAATGGCTATGACATGGTACAGAGATGGTTGTAGCATTGTATGCACTAGTATTTTATTGTCACGGTATTTATATTATGTATGCACATCAAGAGCCATATATGCATAACATCGCCGGCTGTCTACATGCATAAAAGTGTCTATGACATGTAGATTGCTCTACTTGGAGACATGAGTAACAAAAGCCACCTACATACATGAGAGGGAAAACCAACCTTGTCATTCTCCTTGTGAAGGAGCAATGGGTTCTGTAATGTTAGAGGAGACATTTTGCACTAGGAGTTACATGGATGAGGGGTGGAGTCACATTCAGTGAAACTCGTGTGAGAAAAGGAAAAGTATGAAGTGTTGATCCACAGAGTTGATGCGTAGAGTGTGCCACAAGGAGGCTCTTGAACTGGACATGTAACTCTCTATAAATATGTGGAACTTCTTGTTGGATTTTTTATAAAAAAATAGTTAGCATGCTCATCTCACCATAGGAGATGTTGCACCATCGCCACCCAACCATAGGCACCAACACGTGCCTTCCCCTGAGCTGAGCATAGTAGTTTATCCTGGGAAACCCTTCTACACAAGGGGAGAAAACCCAGCACCTTTTCTTATAGAGAAGATCCTTGCCTATAAAATATAACCATGAACTAGCTTTATTTAGTAAAGTAAACCAACAAGAAAGAATCCCTGATAACAAGTACTTATCTTTTCTGCTCAGATATGCACTCTAGAATTGTCAAGGATGTTGAGTTTTGGTGTACCTTGGGAAGTGGTCCCCTTGTGGTTTTGGGTCTCTAACCACAAGAGGGAAATACATTGGGACTATGTATCTTGTACTTTATGTCTAATTCCACTTTGACTTCACTTGAGTCAAAAAGTTGGAATTTTGTCACTTAAGGCAAAAGTGACATTTTATTCACTAAGTGGGTGAATGAAGGGATATAAAGTGAACTGAGGAAACTTAACCCAAAGTGGGTTTCTAAGTGAGATTCTTTTGGGATGATCTGACCCATTGATTAGATGGAGCTTGGAGTGATCCAGACCATCCATCTTTAGGTTTCCTTATGGATGGTTCAAGAAGGGCGCATACGTCCAAGAGAGGCTCATTCACTCATTTGTTCATTTGGAGAGTTTGAGAAAGAGCAATGAGAAGAGGATGGAAGCTATGGATGAGAGAAGCTTGGGTGCCTACTTTCATGGAGGGCACATGGAGGCTTGTACTCTCATTTATTTGTGGTGAGGGCTTTTACCTTGAGGAGGGCACATGCTTAGCAGGCACTAGCTATACTTGGATGATTGCTGATCTGACAGATTTGGAGTGGAGGTAGCACACAACAGCTTGTTTGTGTGCAACGACTTCTTAATCGGACGGAGGAGAATCAAGGGCGCTTCAGTTCAGTGAGATAGGCAACAAAGGGAAGAGGGCACACTTGCTTGGGTGCATTTCTTCTTGGAACCATTAGAAAGGCTTGAGAGGAGCTTGCTACTTGTACAGGTTCCATTGTATTTGCTTACTTGTTGTATCTCATGCTTTAGACATCACTTATATTATATATACACTTTCATTCTAAACTAGTTTTACCCGGGAGGTGTTTATCCAGGGTCATGTTGACCAAAAATACTTGTGTTCATTTTTCATGTATGTTTAGTGTTTAGATCAGCTGTAGGAGCTTGTAAAGATCCTAGAGTAGTGCTATATGTTTTGAGGTCTGCATGTACTAACACTTGGTTACTAAAACTACTTGCAAGGGCACCTTAAAAGATCATATAACCATCAGTTGAGGGCAGATTTCTTGGCAGAAGCAAACAGACCTGTTTGCTGTCCTAAAACGCAGCAAAGGACAGATTTGCATAACCGAACCTAGAGCCCAACAAGAAGTCATAAGACAGGCCTATTGGGCAGCCCTCATAGTTCCTCAAAAATCTACAAAGGAGATGGCTCTACTGCTGTCCAAATGATGCCTCACATCACTGTCTCAAACTGTCATAAATCAGCCCTTTATATCTGTCACTTTGCTGCCTCAAGACTGCTGTTATAGGTGTGCGCAATCTGCTGTTCAAGCACAGAAATATATGCTTCCCAAACATTGTCTACAGGTGTGACCAAACTGTTGTTCAAGCACAGAGATATATGCTGCTACAGGTGCGACCAGATATGCCTCAGACTTTGCCTCAGACTAGGCCTCTTCGCTGCCTCAGATTAGGCGACCTGCAGCTGCTACAGAGATATATCAGACCTGAATTGGTTGTGTCAAAATGAGAAGGATAGGCTTATATTTATACTAATTCGTCACTGTACTTTAGGGCCAACTTGTTTATCTAGAAATTATAATTTCCCTGTGGGGCCAACTTTTCTTTTGGAGCAATATAATTCTACTTTATTATTTTTTATGGGGCCAACTTCTCCACTGGGATCTTTCTTGACTTCTTTGGCATTTTCATCTACAAGAAAAGGTTATCCAGGAGGTGAATACCTCCCATAGCTACCAAAAACATCAACACTCTCTCTTAGCTAGGAAGGTATTCCTTATGATGTTTTCTTCTGGTCATCATAGCCTCGCAGTCTATGCCATGGTCCTAACCATGCCATGGTCACGCAGGCCATGCTGCTGGTAGCATCATCACGTCGCACATGGCTACACCCATGTGGACCTTCTCCATGCTTCTAGGGGCCACAACCACATAGTGTATCATCGTCAAGGGCCTCAACACCACATGACGTGTCCTCAAGGGCTACACCCCAAGGGATGATGGGCTACAAGCCCAAAACCACTTATCCGTCTCAGATAAGTGTCCTCACAGATCAACTCAACTCAGTCTCAGAGGAGTACAATCTGGAGAGTCATCACAAGTCAACTCAACTCAGTCTCAGAGGAGTACGACCTGGAGACTGTCTACGCATGGCTACAACCATGTGGACATCTAGAGGCTACTCCCTATAGAAACACTAGGGTCAACTCCCCATAATGTGTGACGTCAAGGTCAACTCCCTTGACGTGTCCTCATGTTCTCTCCACAAGGGACATGTCCTCATGTGCTCTCCACAAGGGACGTTGGGCTATAAGCCCAAACCCACTTATCCCTCTCGGATAAGTGTCCTCACAGATCAACTCAATTTAGTCACAGAGGAGTACGATCTGGAGAATGTCTCAGGAAGCTACAAACATCAACATAAAGGACCAAAATCAGGGACTCACCAGTAACAACTTTGTTGGGAACAGCAACACTCATGTTGAAGCCCAAGCTCATAAGGTATCCATCAATCCTCGCATACCAAGCTCGAGGTGCCTACATGAGTCCAAACAAAGCCTTCTTCAACCTGCACACATGAGACTCCTTCTCATGCATCACAAAAACATCTAGCTACTCGATGTACACTTCTTCCTCAATCTCTTCATTGAGAAAGGTTGACTTCACATCCAACAGATGTAGTCTCCATCCCATACATGTTGCAAGGGCAATGATCGTCCGAATGGAAGTATACCAAGCAACAAGACCAAATGTCTCTTCATAATCTATTCCCTCCACCTGAGAGAATCCTCTAGCAACAAATCTTGCTTGTGCTTCTTGATGCTCCTGTCAGTTGCATGTTTGATCTTATAGATCCACTTGGAAGTCACCACAGACTTCACTTCAAGTCTCGGAGCAACATCCCACACATCATTCTTCATGATGGACTGATACTCCTCCATCATGGCATCTCTCCATATATGTTGACTGGATGTTTCCTCATAACAGGAAGGCTCAGAATCAATGATGTGGCTCATAGCTACAACATAGCTCGAATATCTCTGAGGTCTCTTACTTTCTCTGAAAGTATCACGGAGAGCTGCGTATCTTTCTGCCTCCTGCAGATTCTAACGAGCCTGGGCAGGCCTCTTCGGCTTACTACAATATCTCTAGGAATATCAACAGGATCAACTGGATCAATTGAATCAACGGGCTCAACTGGCTCCCTCTGAACTGTTGAAGGGTGAGGGGGAGAAGGCACCATCTCCTCCTGCCTCACTGTCAATTTCCATGTGAGATCCTCTAGACCTCCTGAAGACTATCTTTTTTCTCAAAAGAGGCATAATATAATTATCTACTCAAGGAAGTAACTATCATGGGTCCGCATAAATCTGAATGCACCAAGTCCAAGATCCCCTTGGATCTGTTGTCACTACTCGGAAAGAACCCCTTGGCATTCTTACCAAGAACACAGCCTCTACAAATGCCATCGTGCTCTACATGAAGATCTGGAAGACCTTCCACCATCGTCCCCGGGGTGGGAAGAGCCCTATAATGTAAATGAGCAAGTCTCCTATGTCATAATTCGCTTAACCTAATAAAATCATGTGACAAGGCTTGAACTGGTAGAACTGTCAATCTATGCAAACTCCTTGTCTGGTCAGACTGCTTCATGTCTCAAACTAGAGACCATCTAATATGTTGCCTTCTGCAATCATCACTATAGTTGCCTCTTAGAGCTATCATTGGTGACCTGCCTTCGTGGTAACCTGCCCAGAACAAGAAACAAGAACAACAACATCTCCATGGCATCCTCCATGGAATTTAACAAGAGAAACTGCCTGGGACAAACAACAAAACAAGAATATCTCCTAGAGGGGAGATTAACAAGTGCATCTCTACTATAATAATCATAACTTCAATGCAATTAAAGATTGTTGTCACAGCTACAACACCTACTTGTAATGTAGCAAATCTGACATACTAGAAATGTAAGTTAGAGGCATATCAATCAAACTTGGAGTCTTCACTTCTAGGGAGAGTGCGTTGTTCCTCTGAATGCACTGGGTCTGAGATCCCTCTGGATCTATGTTGCTACTTGGACAAAAGTCCCTTCTCCTGCAAACACCCTCATGATAATGATACAAATTAATATATATATATATATATATATATACAAGTGCATACCTCTGAAATTGTAGCACCATCTGGTTCTGGTACAAATTCATCCACAAACTTGTACTCTAGTTACCATGGTTGCAGAAACCCTAGGACTCAAAAATCCAAAAAAAAATCAAACTCCTCCAATCTGCAATCTGAGTGTTGCAGGGGGTGCTTAGGGTGCACTTATCTGTGAAGGAATTAGGCCCAACAACCAAGGGGAAAAGTGCTCAATGAGCTTGACAATGGAAAAGGGGGGTTCCAACTGCAAACTGTAGCAACAAATTTGCAGTAGCAAATCTCAGTTATGTTCCTTCCAGTGATTAAACTATCTGAAGGTAACCTGCTCTAATACCATGTTGGATTTTTTATAAAAAAAATAGTTAGCATGCTCATCTCACCATAGGTGATGTTGCACCATCACCACCTAACATCACCACCCAACCATAGGCACCTACATGTGTCGTCCTCCGCGCTGGGCATAGTAGTTTATCCTGGGAAACCCTTCTACACAAGGGGAGAAAACCCAACACCTTTTCTTATAGAGAAGATCCTTTCCAATACAATATAACCATGAACTAGCTTTATCTACTAAAGTAAACCAACAAGAAAGAATCCCTGATAACAAGTACTTATCTTTTCTGCTCATATATGCACTCTAGAACTGTCAAGAAGATGGCGATTTTTTGTAAACTCAAAAAATCGTAATATTATCGTGGGAAATATCGCGATTTTTCAGATTTTGAATATATCATGATATATTGCAATATATCGCGAGAAAATGGAAAATATCAACCAAGGAGAACTTTGGAGTTTTTTGCTCAAATTGAAGAGGGAAAGCAAGGGATTGAGAACAAAAGGGGTTACTCACTGTTACATTTTCCCATAAGACGGAGGGGGTTGCTTTAGATGTTTAAAAAAATTGAAAAAAAAATAATATTTTTGTATTTTTTTAAGTTTGTCGATACATTCCGATATTTTCCCCAATGTTGCCAATAGGTTTCTTTATGAAACCTCATTGATATATTCGCTGACACAATGTTTGCAACATTTGTTGAAATATTGTAACTGCGAAGAATATTCTAATTATAATTGAGTTATTTGCTTATAGATCAAATCCCCTTTTGTTGATTGATCATGTTGGGCTTTGTATAAGAACAAATCCCCTTTTGTTGATTGATCATGTTGGGCTTTGTATAAGAACAAATCCCCTTTTGTGGATTGGTCAAACCATAGTTATATGGTGTTGTTTGTAAATGCGGCCCCTAGGGCTAATTAAAGTGGTTTTAACCACTAGTTGGAGAAGTCAGCCCTGCTTGGTGAAAGGACATAACCCTAGCACCTCCCAGCCAGTATAAATAAGTGAGGATGGCGCCTCATTCTCTGACTCACTTAAGTCACTAATCTAATGCGCAAGTTTTGAAGGAAGTTGCAGTTAGAAGGAGAAGAGAGAGGCGCATGCTTAGTGTTGGATATTCTTGGTGGTTTGGTCTTTAGCCTTGGCATTGTATTGGAAATCTATATTAAGGAAGTTTTTGTTGGGTTTTCTCCCCCGTGAGGGTTTCCCAGGATAAAATGTTTTGTACCTTGTGATTGTGTTTCTCTCAGTGATCCTATTTTGTGCTATTATCTTTGAAAAGCATTAAAACTTAACATGGTATCAGAGCTAAACTGAAGAGAGCACCTTTCATTGGGTAACCAAAAACGTCATTGTTATCGTACAAGAAAATTAGGGATTTTTTTGGAAGTGAATTTTTTATTAAAAACCATCTAGGGAAGTGCACCCTCGCCTAACGAACTCATTGGCAACTTGAGCGCACCTTTTCAGTGGCCAAAGCCTCTGGAAAGTCAAACCCTAGTTTTGACTGGTACCAGAAAACCAGAACCAGTACCAGAAGTTCCAGTCCAGATTTTCGCAAATCAAGTTTCAAGGGATAAAACTTGAAATTTTTTAAATAAGACAGTTCCAACCTACTCGACTCAGCCCAGCGCATCTCCTGGTAAGTTTAGAATCACTTTCTGAGCACTTTCAGTTTTTGGTCATTTTCTCAGCTCCAGGTCAAGATGTCTGCAAGCACGAAGCTTGTTGGCATGTACTCTATGTACCAGGTTTGACAAAGAACTTACTTTCAATCTCAGCTCTAGATAAGAAAGGTTTCAGGGTTGCATTCATAGATGGTAAAGTTCTTATGTGGCCTAAAGGAAAAACCATAGAAGATGCAATTGTTATTGGAACAGAAAAAGGTGGCATGTACAAGTTAAAAGTTCACTCAGATGCAACCTTGACTCACTCCACTGAGAGTCCATGTGAACTTTGGCATAGAAGAATAGCTCACATCAACTACAAATCCTTACCATATGTAAGCAAGGTAGTTACAGGATTACCAGAATTCAAGGTTGACCATAAAGGTGTATGCAAGGGATGTGCACAAGGAAAGAACATAAAGAATCCTTTCCCAAAGAGCAACAGTAAAGCAGAAGGAATCTTGGAGCTCATCCACTCAGATGTACGTTGTCCAATGCCATCAACCTCGCTAAGTGGGTATGTATACTATGTGTCATTTATTGATGACTACTCTCGCAAGACTTGGGGGTTTATTTCTTGAAATCAAAAGATGAAGTACTCAAAAAGTTCAAGGATTTCAAAGCTTTGGTAGAAAATCTCTCCGAAAGAAAAATCAAGATACTAAGGTCAAATAATGGAAGAGATTACACCTCAAAATAATTTGGAAACTTTTGCAAAGATGTCGGGATTAAGAGGGAGCTCACCACTCCCTATAATCCTCAACAGAATGATGTAGCAGAAAGAAAGAATAGAACAATAATGGAAGCAGTGAAGACTATGATCCACGATCAAGATCTTCCAATGCACTTATGGGCTGAAGCAGCAAGAACAGTAGTTTATGTCCAAAACAGATTATCCCATAGTGCACTTGGATTCAAAACCCTCGAAGATATGTTTTCCGAAAAGAAGCCAGAAGTAAGCCATCTCAAAATATTTGGCTGTCCAGTGTTTGTACACATTCCGAAAGAAAGGAGAACTAAGTTGGATCCCTCAGGAAAGAAGGGAATATTTGTTGGATACTGTGAGGTCTCTAAGGCCTTCAAAATTTACATACTAGGTTACCATCATATTGAGATCAACAGAGATGTAACCTTTGATGAAGAAGCGGCACTCAAAAGATCAAGGAAATGCCAGCTTGAAGAAGTATATGAAGAAGAACCTATAGCTCCCAGAGTTGCAGAACCTGCGAAGGAAGTTACAGTTACCCGTGATGATGAGATTCCAAAAGATCATGATATGATAAAATCTCAAGAACCTCCCCAGATGACGATCTCTCACAAGAGAAAGCTAGCTTGGGCAAGGGAACTTATTCAAGATGGAGAGAAGTATGGTGCCCCAGAAGGAACCATGAGACAAAGCAAGAAGCCTAAGCCATTCTCCAGTTATATGGCCTTGATGTGTGATCTCGTAGAGAAGGAGCCTACTTGCTTTGAAGAAGCCATTTAGAAGAAAGAATGGGCGGGATGCCATCACATAAGAATATCAGTCCATTATAAAGAATGATTTATGGAAATAGTTCCCAGACCAAAGAACAAAGATCTGGTATCTTCCAAATGCCTATACAAGATAAAACATGTTGTAGACGGAAGTATTGAAAAATATAAAGCAAGATTTGTAGCTCGTGGCTTTTCTCAAAAGGAAGGCATTGATTATGAAGAGATGTTTGCTCATGTGGCCATATACACTTATATCCGAATAATCATAGCTCTTGCAGCCAAGATGAAGTGAAAGTTACACCAGATGGATGTGAAAACGGCCTTCTTGAATGGTGTTATTGAAGAAGAATTGTATATAGAACAACCACAAGGGTTTGAAATTGAAGATAGAAAGACTTGTGTCTGCAAATTGAAGAAAGCTTTGTACGGGTTAAAGCAAGCTCCTAGAGCTTGGTATGGCAGAATTGACAGTTTCCTGACAAGCTTGGGCTTTACCAAGAGTAAAGTTGATTCTAACCTTTACTTCAAGGTTATGAATGATGAGTCAGTTATATTGTTGTTGTCTGTAGATGACTTGTTCTTAACCAAGGGAAGTATGCAGTTGAAATACTGAAGATGTTTGATATGTTGGAATGTAAAGCCATGAACACACCCATGGAAACAAAGTTGAAGCTTCTGGTAGATACTTCATCAAAATTGGTTGATGCTACTCTATACAAACAGATTATTGGTTCGTTGATGTATCTGACAAATACCAGGCCAGATATATGTTTTGATGTGAACACCTTGAGTTGGTATCTCGTAGAGCCCAGACATGTTCACCTTGTAGCTGCAAAACATGTGATGAGATACCTTAAGGGTACATTGGAATATGGTCTATGTTATACCAGAGATCATGACTTCAGACTGTATGGATATACTGATTCAGATTGGGCTAGAAGTGTTTTTGATAGAAAGAGCACTTCAGGATGTTGTTTCAGTCTAGGATCAACCATGATTTCATGGTAGAGCAGGAAGCAATCCAGTATTGCTCTCAACACGGCAGAAGCGGAATACATTGCAGCATGTCCCACCAATTGTGAAGCCATATGGCTTCGAAAATTGTTGATAGGTCTATTTGATCTAGAGATGGGAACCACCGTGATTCTATGTGATAACCAAAGTTGCATAAAGATGACGGAGAACCATGTGTTCCATGATAAGTCGAAGCACATAGAAATCCGGTATCACTACATTTGTGATATGGTGCAGAGAGGAGCTATAAAGCTCCAATATGTTGGCATAGATGAGCAGGCTGCAGATGTGTTGACCAAGCCTCTGTCTCATGTGAAGTTTGAGCACTTCCGAGACAAGCTTTATGTTGTCCAAAAGGACCTCCATTGAAAGGGGGAGTGATGTTGATGCTACTATAGTATCCTGACCAACAGCGGGTAGCTCTGTTAGGATTTTATATCCTAGGGGATTGATCATCCCTGGGCAGATCTTGAAGGTCTGGTAAGGACGGTCTGTCAAAGTACCTGTGCATGTATATGCCAACGGTGGTCAGTAGTGGTAGCTCCGTTAGGATTTTATATCTTAGGGAATCTTATGATTCCTGTGCAGATCTCGAAGGTCCGGTAAGGACAGTCTATCAAAGTACCATGTGGTAGCTCCGTTAGGATTTTATATCCTAGGGAATCTTACAATTCTTGGGCAGATCCCGAAGGTCCGGTAAGGATGGTCTGTCAGAGTACCAAAAAATATTGTTGTTGCACCTACATCATTCTATTGCCATATGATGATGATGTTTTTATCTCAGCCTCGTGTTGATGATGTTGATGATGTTGTTATCTCAGCCTCGTGTTGTTGATGATGTTGTAGCAGCCTCGTGTTGTTGATGATGATGTATCAATCTTGTACTGATTGATGATGTTGTATTAGTGTTATACTAATTGATGTTGATGCAGATGATGATGATGATGCTACTCCAGCACCATGCTATGAAAGATGATGCTATTGATGATGAGAAAAACTTCTGATGATTTATAAATGTGTCAGTCAATGTACCAGATGATGATGATGATGATGATGCTTTCCTCTCTCTCACCTGATGATGTTGTATTGGGTTATGTCAGTAGAACACCCTTCTTGTTAAGGGGGAGTGTTGAAATATTGTAACTGCGAAGAATATTCTAATTATAATTGAGTTATTTTCTTATAGATCAAATCCCCTTTTGTGGATTGATCATGTCGGGCTTTGTATAAGACCAAATCCCCTTTTGTGGATTGATCATGTCGGGCTTTGTATAAGACCAAATCCCCTTTTGTGGATTGGTCAAACCATAGTTATATGGTGTTGTTTGTAAATTCGGCCCCTAGGGTTAATTAAAGTGGTTTTAACCACTAGTAGGAGAAGTTGGCCCTGCTTGGTGAAAGGACATAACCCTAGAGCCTCCCAACCAGTATAAATAAGTGAGGATGGTGCCTCATTCTCTGACTCAATTAAGTCACTCATCTAGTACGCAAGTTTTGAAGGAAGCTGCAGTTAGAAGAAGGAGAAGAGAGAGGCACATGCTTAGTGTTGGATATTCTTGGTGGTTTGGTCTTTAGTCTTGGCATTGTATTGGCAATCTATATTAAGGAATTTTTTGTTGCATTTCTCCCCCATGAGGGTTTCCCAAGATAAAATGTTGTGTACCTTGTGATCGTGTTTCTCTAAGTGATCCTATTTTGTGTTATTAACTTTGAAAAGCATTAAAACTTAACAACATTGAGGTATGATGCTATATTGGAATATAAGAGAAATTTTCATTATGACTTTCTAAATTATGATTTTCTATATAAGAGAAATTTTCATTATGACATCCTACTTCAATCTTTGCTTAAGTGTCGCTAATTTTTGCCTAGTTATATCAGCATGTGGTCGTGTCTTGTGTGTCTTTTCTTTCATAAATAAATGGTTTTCCACTAGTGCTTTTTCTAGGTAAAAATTTGAATGTCTATCTTACACATGCCAAGCCTTTGTGTCTATCAATAGAGTGAGCCTAGATGGGAGTCTCGTTTATCATTGTTCCCAAAGGATTGAGCCTTTAGGATGGGTAGTTTGAGGAGACATAGGAGGGTCGTGAGTCATCTTATGTTTTGTCTCCCCGTCTCTTATCATTGAGTCCTCTGTATTGAGTTAGTTGTCCCCACCTGTTAAAATTATAAGCAGCTGCGAGAGCCATTCTCCTGGAGGATGGCTAAGACCCTAGACGAGAGCTAGGGCCCCCAGTACACTCCCGGGGTATGTGGTCTGGGACCAAAATTGATAAAGACCCTAGACAATGTCTAGGGCCCCTGGACTGGGTCCAAGGTACCCATGCCTGGGGCATTGGGTTCTTGGTCTGGGACCAAGAGATTGAAGACCCTAGATATGTCTAGGGCCCCTGGACTGAGTCCAGGGTACCCATGCCTGGGGCATTGGGTTCTTGGTCT
>SNQJ01S0000308.1:410119-440506 GCA_010110895.2 Picea sitchensis
CAAGTCAATAGCCAAGTAAAGACAAATGGATGTAACAGTTGGTACTAGGAAAATACCTTCCTTGCTAAGAGGGAGTGTTGAATTATATAGCTTTGGAAGCTATTTTTCCTATTGTAACTAACCATGTAAATAAAGTTTTGATAGTGTTAACTTTATGTCAAAGCATCAAACACATGACAAGTGTCAACCTTATGCCAAGACAACCATATGCCATGTGTCAACCTGATAGCACCTCTAAGAGGGCTGCTTAGAGAGGTTGTAGTGGCTAGCTTAGGGAGGTTGCTTAAGAGGGTTGCTTAGGATGGTTGGAGTGGCCAGCTTAGGGAGGTTGCTTAAGAGGGTTGCTTAGGATGGTTGGAGTGGCCAGCTTAGGGGGGTTGCTTAGGGTGGTGGTATGATAGTTGTATAACAACTGTCATACAATACTTAGACAGCAATTTAGGGCAACCTCTAGAAGAGACAAAGGAAGTGACCTTTGGGAGCATTAGGAGGTGGATCTTGGGAACTTTAGGAGGTGGCTCTTGGGAACTTTAGGAGGTGACTCTTGGCAGCCAAAGGAGGGCAAGTATGACGGTTGTTATACAGATGTCATACATTCTTAGGGGGATGCTTAAGGCAGCCAAACCAACCTATAAAAAGGGGCATTCACTTACCATTTACATACCTTTTGTTTTGCCGGAGTCATATGTTGAGGCAAGGCATCTATTTGCTGAAGTATTTTCTGTTGGTATATGGCAGCTAGTTGTTGAAGTCTTTTGTTGTTCCTTGATGATATAAGGCTGCTACAAATACTATGTTAAAGCTGCCATAACTCTGTGACAGCAAGAAGGAAAGTCAGTTATCTTTTGGTGAGTTTGTCAAGCTGTTACTATAAGTGTTAGTTCAACTATTTGTGAAGTTTGTAAGTGTTGAAACAGAGGTATTGTTTCAGCCCTCTGAGTCCTAACTAGTTACTCTAAAGTCTCGTACTGGTATTGTACTTTGTTGAAGAATCTAAAGAGAAGTCTTAGCTGGGTTTTCTACCCCAAGAGGGTTTCCCAGGGTATACTTGTGTTCTCTCTGTGATTGTCTCACTTTCAGTGATCCTGGTATATGCAAGATGTATTGGTATGTTGGTTGTATGCTGTAAATTTAAATTTACCTACATGCATCAGTTTTTCAACACCTAGATCCAATCTAGCCATGTCTAATCAATGGGTGAGATTGAACCCAAAAATCTCACTTAGGAAACCCACTTTCCTTAGTTTGCCTCATGTCCTTTAACTCACCCACAAAGTGAATTAAATGTCACTTTAATAACTTAAGTGACATATTTCACTTTTGACTTAAACTCTTAAGTCAACGTGAAATTAGAACATAAAGTAAAGTAATAAGGGTAATAGTCTCCCCCTTTGTGTTTAGAGACTCACAAACACAAGGGGACCACTTTCCAAGGTACCCAAATCTTTGTTAGTAAAGTGGGTGTGCTCGTTTAACCATTGACAATATAGCAATATTGTCACCCAACCATAGGCATTAATGCCACCACCGAGCACCTTGACCTTGACAAAGAGAAGAATTCTGGCAGCAAACCAATAGCCAACTAAGGCTAATGCACCAAGCAAAGATAACCAAAACTGATCAGAGAGTCCAACCCAGAAAAACCGAAAATGCAGATTGCAGGACTACGGCAGCAGCTGCTCCCCAAACTTGCGCACAACAGGACTTTTGCAGTGCGCACAAGTGGATTTCTGCAATTCTGAGAGATCTGGCTCAAATGAAGACTGGCGTCCTATATTTATACTGCTTCTACCAGGCTCTCTGGGCCGACTTCTCTTTTTGGGTGCCAAACATTTAGTATATAATATTTTCTTTAGTCGACTTCTCTTCTAGGGTTATATCCAAGTCTTTCTTGCTTTCAGAATATTCTAATCTCGTCAAAGGTCACAAATGGAGGTTAATACCTCCCGCGGCTACCATAATATCAACACTCCCTCCTAGCTAGGGAGGTATAACAGGTAATGGTCTTGAGCACAAACAGACCATTCAACCGGTAGCATCATTATAGCCACACAAGCTATCTCATGATCAAATCACGAGCACCGTCATCATTATCCAACTAGATAATCTCCTTGACAATTAGTACAATGTCATTTAATAGAACACAACTGTGTCTATCCATAGTAGTACACAACTGCTCAATCAGTGACACATAGTCACAACCAGTGGAACATATCCACCACAGTAGCATACATCTACTGTCTAGAGACATACAGTCTACATAGTGATCATATCATCTGATATCAACCTGCACAGAAAAACAATATCATGATATAAACCGAGTCATCTGGGCCATTCTTTCACTCACATCTGTGAGATCTGGAAGAGCATCTGCCCTCAGAAAGTAAAGCATCATCCATGAGCTATCTGGACTATTCTTCTCAAGCATAGAAGAATAACTGTCCTGATTTCTAAGCCTGGACCATTCACCTAACTAGGCCATTCCTTCGGCACTAAACAAAGTGCAACCTGGAGAGAATGAGTCTGCCCTAGGGAATGTTTGTCCCTGATTGTTGAACCTGGACCATTCACCTAACTAGGCCATTCCTCTGGCACTAAACAAAGTGCAACCTGGAGAGAATGAATCTGCCCTAGGGAATGATTGTCCGAACCATTTCCTTCCTAAGGAAATGGTTGTCTTGCACCAACCTCCAAAACGGACCATTTTTCGAAACTGCTCTCAACTATGAACTTCGAAAGAATGACTGCCCAGCGAGGCGGACCATTCTTCTTTACCACTATTGACAGTGATTGCCAAGAAGAAAGATTGTCCTAGACCATTCCCCCACACTGGCCACAAGGGGAATCGTTGTCTATGGTACATCAGCAATCTATCGAACCATTTTCATTACGAAAATGATTGCTCGATCTAGACTATTTTCCGAACTGGAAAATGCTCGTCCGTCAAAAATCTCAAACCACTTTCCGAACCGGAAAGGAACTGCCCATCTTGGACCATTTTCCAAGCTGGAAAATGATTGTCCATAAATCAATGATATATCAGTGCTCCCTCCCACCCTAGAGAGCCATCTCTTCCCTTTCAGCTAAGGGAGTTATTTCCACCATCCCCAACTTGTCTCGTAAGTATGCAAACTTTCTTTTGGATAGAGGCTTTGTCAAGATATATGTTGTCTACTCATCTGTGGGGATATACTGGAGCTTCATTTCTCCTTCATGGACTTTATCTCGAATAAAGTAGTATTTGATCTCAATGTGTTTCGACCGTTCATGAAACACTGGGTGTTTTGATAGCCTTATACAACTCTGATTGTCACAGTATATTATGGTCGAATCTGGAACCTGATCAAATAATCCAGAATCATCATTCTCAACCATATTGCTTATGTACATGCCTCACATGCTGCGATATATTCTACTTTTGTTGTGCTAAGTGCGACAAACTTTTGTTTCTTGCTGCCCCAAGATATCATAGCGAAGCCCAAGCTGAAACACATCCCTGAAGTACTCCTTCTATCTTCTGCACTTCCTGCCCAATCTGAATCAGTGAATCCATGAAGTTGTATATCGCTGGATGCGGTATATCTTACACCATAGTTTAGTGTCCCACAAATATATCTTAGAACATGCTTTGCAGCTATCCAATGCTCATGTCTGGGTTCCACCTAGAACTGGCTTAGTGTGTTTACGGCAAAACAAATATCTGGTCGAGTGTTTACTAAATACATCAATGACCCAATCAATTGTCGATATAGGGATGGGTCTACTGGATCAGAATCTGAGTCTCTTACTTTTCTTATATCTGTGGTCATAGGAGTGTCCATGGATTTGCAATCCATCATTCCAAACTTCTAAAGAATATTCATTGCATACTTTCCTTGTCCGAGGAATACTTCACCACGCTTTTTCCATACTTCTAATCCCAAGTAATAATGCATGAGACCAAGATCTTTCATATCGAACTCAGAGGCTAGTTCCTTTATACATTGGATGATGAGAGACTCTTCACCTGTCAAGAATAAATTGTTGACATATAGCAGTAGAATCACAGGTGCATTGTTCACGACTTTGTAGTAAAGATTTGGATCTGCACGACTCTTGGAGAAACCAAGTCTTATTAAGTAGCTGTCTATTCTGGCATACCAAGCTCTTGGAGCTTGCTTGAGTCCATATAAGGCTTTCTTTAGTCTGCAAACATGAGTGTCTCTGGAGTGTACTTCAAATCCTTGAGGTTGTTCAATGTATACTTCTCAGTGTTACAAAAATCGTTTCGGCAAAAAAATCGTCGGGGTCTAGAAAACATCGTTTCGTAAAAATCAGCAAAACATCGGCAATATATCGGCAAACTTAAATGCACAAAAAAAACCCCTCACGGACCCTTAAATGCGCAAACTTTTTTACACAGACGATTTTTTCCATTGACCCACGATTTTTTCTCGATTTTTTCCGATTTTTTCTCGATTCTTTCCGATTTTTTCCCGATTTTTTCAGCGATTTTTTGCCAATTTTTGTAACAGAGATACTTCTTCTTCGATTGTTTCATTGAGGAAAGTTGTTTTTACATCCATCTAATGTAAAATCCATCCCATGGAAGTAGCAAGAGACAAAATGACTCTAATAGAAGTATATTTGGCAACAGGAGCAAATGTCTCATCATAGTCTTCTCCCTCCTTCTGGGAGAACCCTCTAGCTACGAACCTTGCTTTATATTTGTCCACGCTTTCGTCTGCTGCATGTTTGATGTTATAGACCCATTTTGAAGTTACTACTGATTTTTCTTTAGGTCTAGGCACAATTTCCCATACATCATTTTTCATGATGGAGTGGTGTTCTTCTGTCATGGCTTCTTTCCATTGTTTCTTCTGAGTTGCCTCTTCAAATGTGGTGGGTTCTTCGTTTAGAAGCTTTGTCATACATGCTACATAGCTGGAGAATATCTTGGGCTTTTTGCTTTTTCTGAAGGTGCCACTTGGGGCTTTGAGTCTTTCTGCTTCTTGTAGGGTAGCTTCAAGCCAAGTTGGACGTTTCTTGGTTTTGGGTATAGTGTCTGATTCAATAGTTTCACATGGCTGCATCGGATGATCAAGTTGTTTTGTTTCTTCATTCTGACTTTCTGGAAGACATGTGCTTTCTTCATTAGGCTCTTCATACTCTTCTTCTTCTATAGTTTCTTCTATGGATTTCTTGAAAGCCATCTTTTCATTGAAGGTTACGTCTCTACTGACTTCAATCTTATGTTGTTCCGGGAAATAGATTCTATAGGCCTTGGATGATTCACTGTATCCCATGAATATGCCCTTCTTTCCTGAGGGTTCTAATTTCTTCCTTTTATCCTTAGGGATGTGAAAGTTAACAGGGCATCCAAAGATTCTTAAGTGTTCCACATTAGGTTTATTTCCTGAGAAGGATTCTTCTGGAGTCATATCCTTCAATATGTGGTGAGGACTTTTGTTCTGAAAATATATTGTTGTCATGGCTACTTCTCCCCACAGATACATAGACAAACCTTGATCGTTCAATAATGCCTTCACAGTTTCTTCAATAGATCTGTTCTTCCTTTCTGCTACACCATTTTGTTGAGGATTATGAGGAAAAGTTAGCTCCCTCCTAACCCCTGCAAATTTGCAAAAGGAAACAAATTCCTTGGATGTATATTCTCCTCCATTATTTCTTCTCAAGGTCTTGATTTTCTTGTTTGTGAGGTTCTCTATCTCCGCTTTGAATTCTTGAAACTTGCTGAAAACTTCGTCCTTTGTCTTCAAGAGATATAACCAAGTCTTTCTTGAGTAATCATCTATGAAGATTACATAGTAAAGAGAACCTCCTAGAGATTTGACTGGCATCGGACCGCAAACATCTGAGTGTATTAGATCTAGGATTTCCTTAGATCTATTATTGTTGCTTGAGAATGGTTTCTTAACATTCTTACCAAGAGCACGTCCTTTGCAAATTCCTTCATGTGTAGATTGTAGTTCTGGTATTCCTTCAACCATCTTTTTGAGGAAGGGCAATGCTTGATAGTTGATATGAGCATACCTTCTATGCCAAAGTTCATTGGGATTAACTTCATCATGTACAAGGGCTTCATCATTTCGTTCTAGTAGTTTGTATAGTCTTCCTTCATGGGTTCCAATAACTCTAGCATTCTCTATACTGGAGTCTCTAGGCCAAGATAATATTTTTCCATCTACAAAGGCTATTATGTTTCCTTTGTCTTCTAGGCAAGATATGGATACAAGATTCTTTTCTAAACCAGGTACATATAAGACATTGTTCAAATGAACATTATTACCTGTTTTCAATTTGACGGAGGCTTGACCAATTCCTTCGACTGGGTAAGTGTTTTTGTCTCCAAGTTCTACCTTGTACGATGTCTTCTTTTCATTTAGATTAGAGAGTCTGGCTTGGTCTCCTATCATATGCCTGGAAGCTCCACTGTCAATTATCCACATGTCATCTTCAAGAGTTCCTGTGAGCGTTGAGTAGTGTAGATGATTCGTCTTTTCATTCATGATTTTTGTTGACTGATAACTGGTCAAGCTTTGACCCAAAATCACAATCTTGATGTTTTTTCCTTCTGAGAGTGCCAAGAGGTGCACTGGACTAAGGTGCACTAGAACATCTTCTCCTTGAGTAAGGTATTCCATCATAAGGTGTTAGGCAAGAGTTTTAGGGTTTCTGCAACTGCACCTGCTAGTAACCTTAGCGGCAGTGCTTCGGTAACTGCACCTGCTAGAAACCCTAGCAGCAGTTCTTCAACAAGCTTGATAACCTTATGGCTTAGCTTCCTTCCAGTGGTCAGACTGAATGAAGGAGGTGTGGGCCCATAACCTGTTAGTAAAGTGGGTGTGCTCGTTTAACCATAGACAATATAGCAATATTGTCACCCAACCATAGGCACTAATGCCACCCCCGAGCACCTTGACCTTGACAAAGAGAAGAATTATGGCAGCAAACCAATAGCCAACTAAGGCTAATGCACCAAGCAAAGATAACCAAAACTGATCAAAGAGTCCAACCCAAAAAAACCGAAAATGCAGATTGCAGGATTGCGACAGCAGTTGCTCCCTAGACTTGCGCACAACTGGACTTCTGCAGTGCGCACAAGTGGATTTCTGCAATTCTGAGAGATCTGGCTCAAATGAAGACTGGCGTCCTATATTTATACTACTTCTGTCAAGTTGTCTAGGCCGACTTCTCTTTTTGGGTGCCAAACACTTAGTATATAATATTTTCTTTAGCCGACTTCTCTTCTAGGGTTATATCCAAGTCTTTTCTTGCTTCCGGAATATTCTAATCTCGTCAAAGGTCACAAATGGAGGTTAATACCTCCCGCAGCTACCATAATATCAACAATCTCAACAAGCTTTAGGCCCCGGATTCAGATTCCGAGCACATATTATTGATCCTTGAGACATTCTAAGTTTTTGGACCTTTTCCGGGATGATTTGGCACAAATTTATATTTTTAGCAAGTTGAGAATCAGGGCTCGCATGTCGATTCTGATTGCGGATTCGGATTCCTTGCGGAAAATCAAATCCAATGAGTATAATATCATGGACATGCGAGAACTTTATATTTTTAGCAGTGTCTATTTTTAGTCGTAGACACACGATGGTGGTCTCCTAGTCATTCCGAGCATTTGTGGAGAGTTTCATCTGTGCAGTGAAACTTTCTGCAAACGTGAGGAGGAAATTCAAGGCAACTGTTGCTCGATTCTTAAGGCCTCTGAGAAAATCCATGAGCAGGACAGCAATGTCACTTCCCAAATTGCGACTATAATGGGGACCTGGGTGCAGCAGAAATGTCAGATAAATGTGGTGTTGGAAAAATGTAATATGCTCAGGAACATGGTAGTTAACATGTCTAAGGGTGAGCAATCTAGAGCTTCTAACCAGGTGCAATCTGTTAATTCAAATTTCAAACTGTCGGAGACCAAGGAAAGAAGACATCAGCGCCTGGAGAATTTACAATTGATCAAGCAAGCTTTGGATACAGCCAAAGAAGCAGCGGATGAAGCCACCAGCCGACATGCCTTTGGTTGAGCTTATATGTATTACAAAGTTCTTAGGCTTTTAGGTCTGTTCTGTAGAATCTATATGACTAGACTTTTTTGGAATGTTATGCATCTGAAACTACTTATGTTGTATGGCTTCATGCTGGAAGTTAGCACCTTTTTGGTTCTTGTTTGTACTGTTTTGAGACAGACTGTGATATACTCTCACTGCGAGCCCCGTTGCAGCTTTTGCTTAATATAGAATCTTCCACTTATGCTTAAAAACAAAAACAAAAAAAAAACTTGCTGCAAATAACTTATCTATTAGAAAATAAGGCCTCGTTTACTTAAAAATACAATTGTAAATATTCTTTCAAGCAAGACAACAGCAACCAAATTCTACCATAATTCTGACAAAAAGGTTGATAATGCAGAACTAATTTGTTAGGTGAGGAGATGAACTTACAGTTCTGTGGAGGAGGAAATGGCAATGCAGGATCTGCTGTTGAAGAATAATAAACAATGAGAGTAGTAAATGCATCAAGAAAGAAAATAGGACTGCCACTGGTTATGAGTGCTGCCCGGCTTAAAGAATGGCGAGGATATGCCTGCTTATCTGGGGTTGAATATGAAGACAACACTGGATATACAGCTCGTAGGAGGGAGCTTGGCTCCAGAGCACTGCATCCATAGACAGTAAATCCACCAAGCCATACTGGGATTATTTTTCATGAAAAATCCTTACAATGAACTATGCAAGAACATCACATTAATCAAATCAATAAAAGGAAACCAAGTGGTCCTGCACAAACAACCAGACTTAGATAGGATAAACATAACTATACAAAATCCTATCTCATGCATAAATATATTATATAAATAGCAAACCCTATCTCATGCATAAATATATTATATAAATAGCAAACCCTATCATTTCTATGCCCCACCAGGACAGTCTTATACATTACATACAATGATTAACAGAATTTGAGAATTGCCCCAAAAAACGACTACAGAACCTCAACAGTTTCTCACCCAGACTTTGGGTTTTACAGTTGCACTCATTCCTCAAGTTATACTCCTTACATTTGATTTCATAAATGAAAAGAACGTCAAATAACAAATATTGTTCAGAAAAATTTTAATCTCCAGAGAGTCACACACGATAATTGCAGAAACATGATTCTCCTACCTGAACTAAATAAACTCAACAATTTCTCACCCAGACTCTGGGTTTTATAGTTGCCCTCATTCCTCAAGTTATAATCCTTACATTTTATTTCAACAATGAAAAGAATGTTGAAATACTTTTAATCTACAGAGTTACAAATGATAATGCAGAAGCAAAAATCTCCTACCTGAAAAGGCACTGAAGATAAATTCGATAGTCTGGGTGTACACCCTCTTCATGAAGACGGAGAAGAGGACTCCTCAGTAGGGCAAATATAAGTCTTGGCAATGATTGCAACTGTGGACAATGTGAAAATGCAACATCAAGCAGACCAGTGGTACCAGGCTTCCCAAATTCAACAATCTTGTAAGCATCATTATATTGAGCTGTGAGAATGACAAGCCAGTCATGCAGTAACAATCTGCCCTCCTTCACACCTTGCTCCAAGGAAGCTGAAATTACCTAGACCATATCTCAAGCAAGAAACAAAGAAATCTGATGAGATCAGTTGTACACAGTCCAACTAATGCAAAATTTAGTCTTGAAAAATAGAAGAACTGTAGGTTACTGCAGGCCAGTGCATACTACTATGCTTGATGTCTTGCAAATAGTTGCTGTGAAGATTAAGAACTAAATAGATATTGATCTTGATCAGCAAATATTGACATATCTTGGACCATATTAATCCCCTGCCATCAAATCCCATGGTAGTACACATAGTAGCTGTGACAGAAAAAATTGATAGGACAAAAAAATAAGAATATTTGGTTGCACATATACGTGCAATATTCTTAACATCCAATCTTACTCCTTTTTCAGATTTCCTTCTCCTTCCTTTTAGAGAATGTAGTTGATAGGAGACATGGAGTCGCAAAGGATAATAGGATCAAGGTTGGTTAAAAGAATGGCTAACTTGAGTAGTTTTAGTTCATATAGTAAGCCCAATATTAAGTTAAATTTAAACTGGGACCCATAACCTTGAGAAAAAACTGTACCTTTTGATCAAGACAATAGAAGAAGAAACAGTGATAAGTCCTGTTTTTCCAACATTTTTACAAGGTAGAATGTCCAAAGCAAAACCTGGAAACCTCATGTCTTGTCTATGTGTAAAAATTTTGATACAAACATATTCTCTGTAATAACTTAGGTACTTGTTGGAAAAGATAGCGATAAATACTCCCTCTGAAAATGAGAATCCTACCTTGTGAACCAGGATAGAAAGTATAACTTCTGTATCAGCACTGTCATACAGCTCATTGAGATTTCTCGCTACTCCATACTGCAGTGTGCGTATTCTCAACCTCCGCTTAAGTGAATACTTTGGCCTGGACAAAACATAAGTCCTAGATGAAATATAACGACTGAGCCAGATAGATGCAAATCAAATTGAAAAAGTCCATTCAATAGAAACATAGGAAACTGTAAAGAAAAAGCTAATCTCTACAAATTCACGTAAAAGGATACCATATTCTAAGAAAATATGGAAATAAGATTTTGTTATTTTATTCAACGCTCTTAGAAACCATAGAAATTTGTAAAGAAGTACTAAACAAACACCTAAATCATTCCTTACAGAAATGATATTATATGCCAGCCCTAGCTAAATATAGCATTCTAGATGTGAACTCGTAAACAAGGAAAGTGAATTACCACTATGATAGAAAACCAACACTCAAGTTTCATAGCAGTAATTTTGATTTTGAGCTGGCAATGCTCAGGGCTAAAATGCTAGTCTTATCACTCAAAGTTGTCCCTTCGAAAATTTCCCAAGAAAGGTCGAATGACCACTTTATAAAAGTACTCTATCACTAGTACTCCTCTTGCTTTGAAACTAGTGCTTGCCAAATTCAGTGGGTGATGGAGAAAAGCATAGGGAAGAAAATTAGCAAGGTAATTCAAGATTAATTCTTTCTAATTAAATGCCCTAAAACACAGAGATCATAAGCAAAAGGAGCCAATATGAAATTCTGAACAGAAAAACAACTTCATAAATTAGATGAACTCAGTTTCATTAATCAGAGATACTACTGCATAGTTCTGGTATAAATCAAGACAAGTCTAACCCAAGGCACCGAAGGGAATGTAGTGTTGATATTATGGTAGCTGCAGGAGGTATTAACCTCCATGTATAACCTTTGGCTAGAATAGAATATTCCGGAAGCAAGGGAAACACTAAACAGATGTGTAGAAACCCTAGAAAACAAGTCGGCTCAGTAAAAGAATTAATATTAAAGTATTACCCTCCAAAAGAAGAAGTCGGCCTAGACAGTTGACAAAGAGCACTATAAATAGAGGGCGCTTGAGTTCATTTGAACACACACACTCACACTCAAGAAAGTGATGTGCAAGTCTAGAGGAGGAGTGCAGTTGCAACGACTGCAGCTGGGTATTGATCTTGGTCTATGGTTTTTGGGACTTTCTGCTTGGTGCGTTATCTTTGGAGAAAGGTGCGCTCTCTCTTGGTTATCTGTTGGGTCTAGTGTTGCTTCCGGAATCATTCTATCTGTCAAAGGTTACGATGCTCAGGGGTGGTTGTGTGCCTATGGTTGGGTGACAATATTGTGATATTTTCTATGGTTAAACAAGCACATCGAATATTTTAACAGGTTATGGGCCCACACTATCTTCATAACAGTATAACCACTAGAAGGTAGAGCGGCAGTTCCTTGGCAAGTTCGTTGTGGCACCAATTGCAGCTGCAACTAGGGTTTTTGAATTTGCAACTGCAGCAAACCCTAACCTAACTCTCTGGGCACTTCTAGTGAGACGTTTGGCATAATTCTGGGACATTCTAGTGCGCCTTAGCCTAGCACACCTCTTGGTACCTTCAGCCAGCAAAAACGTTAAGGTTGAATTTTTGGGTCAAAGTCAAAGTCAAAAGCAGTCATGACTTACTCCATGAAGACACAAAACAAGCTAGAAGGAGCTTCAAACTTCAGAGCATGAAAAACAAGGATTGACCTCATCCTTGCCAAGAACAAGGTTCTAGATATCGTGAAGGGTAAGATCGTGGAACCATAGTTTGAAGCAAGAAAAGAAAATGAACCTCAGAACGTTGCAACAATGGAGAAGTTCAAGGACAATGACATCAACGCCATGAGTATCATTGTGGACTCTGTAAAAGATCACTTGATACCCTACATATCCAATCTCGACTCATCCAAGAATATGTATGATGCCCTAACTAACCTTTTTGCAGTCAGAAATATTGGACAAGTGATGAGTTTGAAGAATGAGCTTCGTGACACAAAGATAACTAAGGATGACACTGTAGCCTCATACTTTGTAAGGATTTCTCAGTTGAGAGATCGAGTACAAGTTATTGAAGAAGTTACTCCAGAAAAGGAACTTGTGAATTTAGCACTCAATGGTCATTCTAGATCATGGGATGCATTTGTTGCAAGCATATGAACACAAGGAAGGAGTTTCCTACACTCAAAGAACTTTGGACCTGTTGTGCACAAGAAGAGACAGGGATCAACTCAAAGGGAAGATCTCAAAAGGAAGAAGATGCTCAAGCCTATGCAACAAAGTTCAAGAGACATGAAGGTAAGAAAAGATTTGGTTCAAAGAAATTCAATCATAAGAGAGATATGTCAAAGGTACAATGTTTTTTATGCCAAGAATATGGCCATTACAAAAGGCATTGTCTTAAATTAACCAAGAAGAGAAAAGAAACACACCATGCGTCAGTTGCCAATGATGAAGAGCCTTCAAAGAAAGCCAAGCATGAAGAAACTGATTTCTTCTACTAATCAGCTCTTGTAGGATCTCTTGAAGACACCATGTGGTTAATCGATATTGGAGCTTCCAGACATATGACAGGTGACCGTGTAAATCTCTCAAGCATGAAGGAAAAGGAAACATCTCATAAAGTGGAACTTGGAGACAAGAACTCTTATGCAGTCAAGGGAATTGGAAAAGCTTCTATCAAAATGGAATCAGAACTACAATCAGTACACGAAGGTGTTTGTAGAGGATGTGCACTTGGGAAGAATATTAAGAAGCCATTCCCAAGCAGTGAGAATAGATCCAAGGAGATCTTGGATCTAATACACTCAGGTATGTGGTCCTATGCCAATGAAGTCTCTAGGAGGCTCTCTTTATTATGTGACGTTCATAGATGACTTCTCAAGAAAGACCTGGATGTATCTGTTAAAGACAAAAGATGGAAGTATTTAGCAAGTTCCAAGAATTGAAAGTTGAAAACCTGACAAACAAGAAGATCAAGACACTAAGATCTGATAATAGAAGAGAATACACCTCCAAGGAGTTCGTTGCCTTTTGTAAAGCAGTCGGGATTAGGAGGGAGTTAATTGTCCCACATAATCCTCAATAGAATGGTGTGGCGGAAAGAAAGAACCGATCCATTGAAGAATTTTTTAAGGTAATGATGAATGACCAAAATCTATCCATGTTTCTATGGGGAGAAGCAGCTATGCCAGTCGTATATGTTTAGCATAGAAGTCCTCATCATTTGAAGAATATGACTCCAGAAGAAACTTTCTCCGGAAAGAAGCCAAGTGTTGAACACTTAAGGATCTTTGGTTGTCAGTCAAGAAGAAAGAATGGAAGGAAGTTATGATGGAAGAATATCAATCCATCATGAAAAATAATGTATGGGAAATTGTGCCTAGACCTGAAGGAAACTCTGTAGTAACTTCAAAATGGGTTTACAAGATAAAGCATGCAGTAGATGGGAGTACTGATAAATACATGGCAAAATTCGTGGCTAGAGGGTTCTCCCAGCAAGAGGGAGAAGATTGTGTTGAGACGTTTGCTCAAGTTGCCAAATATACCTCTATTAGAGCCATCATATCTCTTGCAGCATCCATGGGTTGGAGTTTACATCAGATGGATGTAAAGACCTCTTTTAGTAATTGAGGAAGAAGTATGGTAGAAGCGTGGTGAAATCTTCCTAGGGCAAAGGAAGCATGTTGTAAAGATCTTCCAGAAGTTTGGGATTATGGATTGCAAATCCATGGCAACTCCCATGGTGACAGATCTGAAAAAGTCGAGAGACTCTAATTCTGATCCAATAGACTCGTCCCTGTACCGACAGTTGATTGGCTCATTTATGTATTCGGTTAATACCCAGTCGGACATTTGCTTTGTTGTGAACACGTTGAGCCACTTCCAAGTGGAACCTAGACATGAGCATTGAATAGTTGGAAAGCACATTTTGAGATATCTTCGTGGGATGTTAAATTATGGTTTGAGATATGCCTCAAACAGTGACGTACAGCTGCATGGATTTACTGATTCAAATTGGGCAGGGAGTACAGATGACAGAAAGAGTACTTCTGGTATATGTTTCAGTTTGGGATTTGCTATGATATCATGGGATAGCAGGAAACAAAAGTTTGTTGCACTCAACACTGCAGAAGCAGAGTATATTGCAGCTTGTGATACTTGTACGGAAGCAGTGTGACTTCGTAAGTTGGCTTCTAGACTATTTGATCAGGTGTCGGATTCGACTCTGATATATTGTGATAATCAAAGTTGTGTGAGGCTTTCAAAGAACCCAGTGTTCCATGACAGGTCGAAGCACATTGAGATCGAGTACTATTTTATCCGTGATAAAGTCCAGAAGAGAGAAGTGATTCTCCAGTATATCTCCATCGACGAGCAGATTATTCTGACGAAGTCGTCCAAGGGAAAGTTTGCATACTTCAAGGACAAGTTGGGGCTCGTGGAGATCACTCCCTTGGTTGAGAGGGAGGAGATGACTTCCTCGGTTGGGAGGGAGTGTTGATATATGGCATCATGATTAGTCAGTGTGCTGGTGAACAGACATTCTCTAGGTGGAAAATGGTCCAGGCACAATAGATTGCTAGTGGACAAACATTCTCTCTGTGGAGAATGGTTCAGGTTGACAGATTGTTGACGTATCATAGACTGGTATTTTCCTAAGGCACAGATTGTGGCCCGATTAGAAAAATGGTCCATGACCGATATTCTCCTGAGGCACAGTTAATGGCCCGATCAAGTTGAATAGTCCACCCCCTAAGGACATGGCGTCCCGATTAGGGTGGTTGATACGGGACCGATATTTTCTAAGGCACATATGGGTAGAGATTGATCTCTATGGTACATATGGTGACCCGAATAGAAAATAGTCTGAAACTGACATTCCTATAAGAATGGTCTTTGTAGCCCATGGCATGGCTTTCAGCATCTAGAACGTGCACCCCTTTGCTTTGGTTGTGCCCCTCTACCTTAGCATTTGCTTCCTTTGTTGATTGTGCCTGCTAGCTTGGTATGTGCCCCTCCTTGTTAGCTCCCTTTGCCAGCACTTGAGTGCGCCCTCACTTGCTTGAAGAATGCGCCCACATCTCTTCTCAAGAATGGTGCTCTCAACACTCTACAAGTGCACCCCTCTAGCATACAAGCGCTCCTTCTTCTCAAGACGCGCCCCTAGCATACAAGTGCCTCTCCTCAACTCTTGCACCCCTTAGCTTCTCGCCATGGATGCCTTGGATTGCTTGCGCCCCTCTATGCTCAAGAGTGCACACTCAAACCCTCATGTGCCTTTCTCTACTCAAGAAGTGTACCCTTCTTCTTCTGCAACTCGCTAGCTCTCTTCCTCTCCTCACTCAACTCTCTCAAGTGAAGAAAGAGTCTCATCCTTACCCTTTTTCCTCCTTTAGCCTTCCTTAGGCCAAACCCTAAACGATCAATGGCTTAGATTAGATCTAGCCAAGTCTAAACAATGGGGGAGAACGCTTCTCATAAATCTCACTTAGAAACCCACTTTACTTAAGTTTCCATAGTTTGCTTTATGTCTATTAATTCACCCACTTTGTGAATTAATTGTCACTTTATGACTTAAGTGAATAAAGTCAATGTGAACTTAGAACATAAAGTAAAGGTATAAAGGTAATAGTCTCCCCCTTTGTGTTTAGAGACTCGCAAACACAAGGGGACCACTTTCCAAAGTACCCAAATCTCAACATGGAATGCTTCTGTCCACAACACTAAAGTCGGTGGGCAATCCATAGCCCAACTTGTGAGACACAATCAGAGTTTTTGGATGGGAGTGCAGTTGTGTACCATCCATTGAACCTTCGGTAAAGGTTCTTCACTTGGTTGATGGTGGCAAGCCCACAATGGGATACTTGTACGAGGCCATGGATAGGGCCAAGGAAGTTATCCATCAGTACTATGAGGACAAGGGGGAGGAGGGATTCACTAGACGAGTCAAGATATGGAGTGCAATTGATGAGCAATGGAACAATACTCTCCATCGTTTAATTCACGTAGCAAGGATCTACCTCAACCCCGTGTAATCTTATGCATATGGTTCTAGATTTGATGTAGAGGTTATGGATGGATTTTTCCATTGTGTTCAAAGGATGGTGTTGATTCCCACTGAACGCTCGGAGATTTCCAAACAAATGAAGATATATAACTTGGGTGCTGGGACATTTGATTATGATATGGCTATCCAAGACAAGACCACTAGGATGTCAGGTCAGCTACAAGTAGAATTTGTTTCAAACTTTCAAATTTTAATGTCTTTCATTTCTATCTATTTGTTACTCGATGGAAATATAGCTCATTGTCTTTCCTTTCTATTTATTTGTTGCAGATGTTTAATGGGAAAACTATGGCAGCAAAGTCTGAAAGTTACAAAAACTTGTCATTCGGGTGCTTAGTCAAACTTGCAGCTCTTTAGGGTGTGAGCGCAACTGGAGTGTCTTTGAAAAAATACACTCCAAGAAGCACAACAAGTTAGAAATGTTCAAATCAATATTTTAATTTTTTATAATTTCATTTATTTCAATTTATGCCCATGGGACATCATCCTCTAATTACAAAATGGCCCTCGTACAAGTTAAATGCCCACCACCTTAATCACATGGTCTATGTCTACTACAATCTCAGGATGTGGGAGAGGCAAATTGACAAAGTACCCTACACGGATGCCATTTCATTGGATGCGATTGACACCACAAGTCCGTGGAGGGTGGAGACCGAGAGGCTTGTTATGGAGGAGGCACCTGAGTGGTTAGAGCGTGGTGTTGATGAGTTGGAGGAGGAGGAGGAGGAATCAAAGGATGTTCCACTTCCAGGAGAGATAGATTTGGAGGAGGAAGAGGACATTAAGAGTGCACCACAGCCACCACCTCCATAAAGACAGGCAATTAGGGGAAGAGTCGGAAGACAACCCACTTCATCTTCCACCTTATCCCCAAGAATTGCACCTTCTACCTCAAGCTCAACCTCAACACGTCCACCCACTGCTCCCAAAGGAAAAGCACCAATGGCGACCTTTGCCCATAAAAGAGGTAAAAGGAATTGTTGATATCTTAGTGCAATATGACTATCCTTGTAGTATCTAGATGCCTCGTGATGATCATCTCATGAGATACATTTATTTTTGTTTTGATGTGATTTTGTATTATCCTATTAGGAATTATGACTTGGGACAAATATCATCTTTTAGTATCGATGTGTGATGTAGCACTTGACATCTTATATATCAATTTTTATATTTATGTAGCAATGTGTTTGTTTGATGTTGTTGTTGCTTTAGCTGTTTAAAAAATTGAAAAAAAATATATATATATATTTTAAGTTTTCTAATAATTTCCGATATTGTCGATAAGTTATATTATGAACCCTCGGTGACAAATTCGCCAAAACAATCAATGTAACATTGGTCCATAGTGAGCAAAGGCATAGTTTTTCCCCTTGGAGAAGGCCACTCCATAGTCCTTTTTGGTTGAGGAGCTCCCTTAGTGAGTGCCTTCCTTCTATCTTTCTTACATTTCTAGTGTTTTCAAATCTAGGGTTGCTAAAGTTTGGAGTTTCAAGCTATAATAACCTTAGATCTTTAGAAGAAATCCCTTAATAGTTGCATGCACTTGACCCCATAGCCCTAGGATAAATTTAGGCACTGATCTACCCATTTCCCAACCATGAAATTTAATTTTTCTTCTTTAGATTCTAGTTTCTAACAATCTGATATTTTCTTGCAAGTTAGATCTTTAAAAATTCAGATTGTTTAAGAGCCAATTTGCACTTCAAGGTTATCACATGTTGGCTAGTCGATTTGAGGCAAATCGCTGCCCTCTTTTATACTTTATCCTAATCGATTTCCTCATTATCTAACCCCTCTTTCTTTGTTAGTTTTATTTTGTGAACAGGGGCATACAATTTCATATCTGGAATTTACACATCTAATCAGATCTAATAAGTTTTACTCACACCAAGAATAAATATCTAAAATCTCAATTGATTTGACTTGCTGATTTATTTTTCTTGAAGATAATTGAACTCAGATTTAAAGCCTTTTACAATCTAAATAACTAAACAAATCTGAGAGGGTTAACTCAGTGTTTTGCAGGGAAAATCACCTTTTCATGAGTTAAAATTCTTGGTCAATTTTGTGCATTTTCCTTAACATAATTGCTGGTTTTAATTTTCTGAAGTGTTTATTGGATCTAGATCTTGGTTATTTAAGTTTCATATTTCAAATCTAATAATTAATCGTGGTTTTTAAACTCGGAACCAGACATTGACTCGGTCACCTATCAACTTGGACATCGACTCAGACTCAAATTGACTCGGACTGATCTTATTTCAATGACTCGGTTCACTAAAAAATACATTAAATAATTAAATTTAATTGAAAAAAAAAAATTTTAAGCTTTCAAATCATGATTCCAAACCATTAGAGACAAAATATGCAAAGTTTGTTCATCTATATACCATGTAAGGGTGTCCATTCCCGCTAACACATCTGGTTAAGGTGTGGGTTTTGTTTGGTAGGCGACCCGAGTTCAATACCCTTACAGTGTGTTTAGTTGGAAGGAGACACCCAAAAAATCCAGCCATGTTAAGGGTTGGTGCAGCCTAGGCCGGGTACGATCCCCGGGTGATTTTGATGGCTTAGATGCCCCTGGGTTGTGGCTTCTTAGCCAATGGTTGAAATGTTGGCCTTGCAAGTGACGGGCATTTCTAACAAAACAACAAAAAAAATACCATGTAAGGGTGTATATATCAAAATGGCATCGAGTGCAATACATATCAGCAACAAAACACATAATCAGTGAGGTTCTAAATGGCCTCTAGAGTCCATAAAACATGCTACAACTTCAAGCTACTGGTCTACTACATATCATTGATCAACATGATCAATCATCAAACTCATCACCACTACTAGAAATGGGATCATCAGCAGCAGCTACAAAATCGTCCTCCAACTCAAAGTCTTCAGGCTCCTCGGACTCCTCGAGGATATCTTCCATTACAGTAGCTGTAGTAGTAGCGCTAGCAGTAATATGGACCTGTTAGAAACAGTTCTACAGACGCTTGTTGATGCAAAGTCTAAATGGACTGTTGATGATATTGATGCAAACTTATTCCTATAATGGACTTAATTCCTAATAGCTAAGCAAAACAAATCAGAAATCCTCACAAACTCCACAAACAGTCAAAGACTAGAGCCATGCTTGAAAGCTCGGGAGAGGAAGAATGTAAAATGAAATACCCTTGCTAGTAAGCTTAAACAAGAAATCAAATGGCAGCTTGGAGATGTTGCCAGCAATTTAGGCTATAGCTTAACTGAAGATTCAAGAACGTAAGGATTAATAATCTCAACGAGTCATTATTGAACTGAGAATTTAATATTAAATATTCTTATTTCAACATAGAGATTTTGCCAGCTTGGGGATGTTGCCATTCCCATCTCCTTAGCTTAGCTTGGGGATGTTGCCCAATGCCCTCAAGAAAGAAAAAACAGAAATAGTATTGAATAAATTACAGAAAAAGCTTAGAAATCTCAGATCTGAAAATTTATAAATATGCAGAAAAATGCGCTAGAATGACTCCTCAGCTCTCACAATCTAGAAGCTGCTCCAAGACATTCAAGACTCATAGTCTCAGTGGAAAATGCAGATGTTGAAGAATGGTGTTTTCTATTAGAGGGAGGAGTGTTTTTATAAATTTAGATTAGGGGGTTTTTATTATTTTTTATTATAAAAATGTTGTAGGGAATTGTTGGCGATTTGCAGGCCAAAGAGCACTGAAACATGGAACAAAATGTTGTTTTTTGGCATATTTTTGGGCCCTTGCAGTCAAGAATGCCCAAAAAATCGAACTGGCCGAGTAAGCACAGACTCGGCTGGTTTGACCAGTTTGGTACCGAACCAATTTGTAGAACGGTTTGAATTGGCCAGCTATTCCCTCGGCAGGTTTGGCGAGTTGATATCCGCTTGGGCCAGTTCTAAAAACTAAGTAACTAATTAAGGGCGAATTGATGTTTAAGTGCTTCAATCTAACATTTGATGATTTAAAATTGACCATTACAAAGTTACAAACTGTGGATTTAAAGAATTTCATGAGTAAATCAGAAATCATAAAATTGTTTCAAGAAGGTTTATCTACAGCAATTTCACAAGCACTTCACACTCTTTCAAGGGCTAAATTTCATTGTGGTCAGATTAGCTAATTATTGGAGCAAGCTCATGCCTTAATCTGTCTTTTATATTTCAAATAAGCATTTAACTGTTGCTAATATAGTTTTCAGCACTTTAACCATCAAAAGGATCAAATTTTTAACTCTTGGATACATTCACTAATCGTGTGGGATATTTCTTGAGAAATCAGTAATTTGGTTTTATTGATGGTATCATGAATGGTTGAATATTGTTGGATCATCTTCTTGTAGATTTTTAGCAACCTAGAGATAATTGTCTTCATAAATTTCATAAATGTCTTAAACCCACATTCAGAAATTACCATAAGCAGAAATACACATTGCTAAGCAAAATAGCAGCGGAAATAACACAGTGGACAGCAACCCATAACACTCAGAAATTTAGGCAAATGCCAGGGAAACCCCCAATGTGGAGAAACCCAATGAGAGAGAGAGATGTTATTATTCAGCTTCAGAAAAGTACAAAACAGAAGCAAATACACATTTCCAGCCAAGGAAAATACCTCACAACACCAAAACAGTCCCACTAAATTCTGCCTCGAAAAATGTGCCAAATCTGTACTATTGTATGGTCTCTTACATACCTCGTTTTCCGTGCGCACAGTCAGCTGTACGGACTGTTCCATATGGCCCAGAAACAACAAACAGAAATCTGAAATCCACCTTGAAAACCACGCCTAAAACTGCCTCGATTTCCGTGCCAAATCCATACGGCTGTACGTACTGTACGGATCCATACAGTACAGCCTCCCACAGCAGAAAAATAACTCAGCCCAAAAATCACAAAAAAAAAATTCCTTGGGATTTGTGCCCTAGCTCCTTGGAAAACGTGCCCTCTTTGCTGCTCACTTTCCTCTCTCAAGCTTACTCCGAAAATCTCTCTCAATTTCCTCTCGATGTATTCTCAACATGTCTTGCACAGTGCACACTACCCAATGCATTATTTTATAAATCTGAAAATGACATTTTCCCTCCAAAGTGTCTTTTCACCTTCCCCAACCCTAAATCCAAAGGCCAAGATTAGATCTTGCCTTTTTCAAGATCAAGGGTCATGATCCATTCCCTCCAAAATGAATCACTTGAAATATTAAAGTGATTTCACTTTATTACATAAGTGCTTTATGAAAATAAAGTCCCTTTAAAATTAGAAGGTACACTTTATTAAAAAGTCACTTTAATAAAAGAACCACTTAAAACAACTTTATAAAAAACTCATTACAAAGTTAAGTGCTTGGTAGTGTAAACATGAGGTAACATCCGCATGAGGGGCAGTTTTCTTCTTGAAGATTGATCAGATCAGCATCAGAGAGCAGGACATAGTGAAGACGGCATTTCAGTGCCACTTTGGCCATTTCGAGTTTCTGGTTATGCCATCCAGGCTAACCAATGCACCAGCTACATTCCAGTCTTGCATGAACCACATTTTCAGGGGGCAGTTGAGGAAATTAGTTTTGGTTTTCTTCAACAACATTTTGATCTATAGCAAGACATGGCAGGAGCATATGGGGCACTTGGAGGAGGTATTGAGCATCATGGAGGCGCAGTGACTATACGCAAAAGAGTCCAAGTGTGAGTTTGGGATGACAGAGTTGCTTTACTTGGGCCACATCATCAGTGCATAAGGGGTTCAGGTACATCAGGAGAAGATCAGGGCCATTCTGGATTGGCCAACACCCAGGAGTTTGACAGAGTTAAGGAGCTTCTTTGGGTTGTGCAGTTATTACAGGAGATTTGTCAGGGGGTTTTCGCAGTTAGGAGCACCACTCACAAATTTGACCAAGAAGGGTGCCTTTCAGTGGACAGCGGAGTCACAATGGACATTTGAGAAGATGAAGGAGGTTATGAGCACATGCTCAGTTCTAGCCCTTCCGGACTTCTCGCAGTCGTTCGTCTTGGAGTGCAACGCATTAGGGGTGGGAATTGGAGCAGTGTTGATGTAGGGAGGCCATCCCATTGTGTTTGAGAGCAGGAAGCTCAGCGAGTCGGAGCGACTCTACCCTATTTACGACAAGGAAATGCTAGCAATTATGCATGCCTTAACCAAATTCAGGCAGTATCTGGTGGGCAGCAGATTTGTAGTGAAGACTGATCACAACAGTCTCAAGTATTTCCTGGATCAGAAAGACCTCAGTGAGAGGCAACAAAAGTGGGTCTCGAAGATCCAAGCCTTTGACTTTGACATCGAGTATGTCAAGGGAAAAAGGAACGTCGTGGCAGATGCCTTGTCCAGGAGGCCACCAGGGTGTTCAATGATGGACATTTGCACAGATTGGAAAGCACACTTGTTGGTGGAATATTCCAAAAACAAGTTTGCTTGTGAGGTAATGGATGGACAGGTGGTCGATGATAGATGTCGGGTACTAGATGACGTCATTTTCTACAAAGACCGGATCTACTTGGTACCAGAATCTACCCTGAACGGGAAAATTCTGAAGGTGTGTCATGATTCGTCTACAGCAGGGCATCAGGGGTACTTCAAAACATATAAGCAGATCAAGGAGAGATTCTCATGGAAGGGTCTCAAGGATGATGTGTTGAAGCATATCCAAGAGTGCACGACTTGTCAACAGAACAAGTCCGAGCAGACACACCCCGCAGGGCTGCTATAGCCTCTACCCATTCCAGAGCAGAAATGGGAGAGCATTTCTATGGATTTCATTACAGGCCTTCCTCGAGTGCAGGGCAAGGACTGTATATTTGTGGTGGTCGACAGACTAACCAAATTTGCACATTTCTTTGCCATACCCAAAGCCTACAAGGCCATAAAGTTGTTTTTCAGGGAGGTATTCCGGTTGCATGGTTTACTTAGGCAGATAGTTAGTGATAGAGATGGGCGCTTCATCAATGCATTTTGGCAGGAGTTGTTCAGGTTGACAGGCACAAAGCTAGCTATGAGTACCAGCTACCACCCACAGACAGATGGATAGACAGAGATCGTCAACAAATGGGTGGAGGGGTATCTGAGGAACTATGAGGGATGGCAGCAACACACATGAGTGAGATGGTTACACATGGGTGAGTATTGTTACAACACAACTTACCATATGTCCATCAGGATGTCACCGTTCAGGGCATTGTACGGATACGATGCACCCTCCTTTGTGGAGACTATGTTTGGGGACAGCAGTGTCCTAGGGGGCAAAGATTGGGTGAAGGAGAGCCAGAGGATTCTGCGATCAGTGAGGGAGAACTTGTAGACGGCTCAGAACCAGCAGAAGATGTATGCAGACCGGCACAAAGTCGAGCGCAGTTTTGAGGTAGGGGATTTGGTTTTTCTGCGACTACAGCCATACAGACAGTCCTCCTTGAAGAGGAGCAGAGCAGAGAAGCTAAAGCCCAAGTTTTATGGGCCATACAAAGTCATTAGGAGAGTAGGCGAGGTGGCATACGAGCTAGAGCTACCGAAGGGTAGCAAGATTCATAACGTCTTTCACGTCTCTTGCCTTAAAAAAGTCGTGGGACAACAGATTAGTATTTTAGAGGAGTTGCCACCCTTGGATGAGGAGGGCCAGTTGGAGTTGGTGCCAGAGGAAGTATTAGAGCAGAGAGAGTGCAGGTTGAGGAGCAAGGTCATCAGGGAATGCTTGGTTAGATGGAGGGGTCTTCCAATGGAGGATGCCACATGGGAGGGAGAGCATATTTTGCAGCACCCAGGATTGATGTTGCTTGAGTACAAGCAATCTCGGGAAGGGAGGACTATGATGTCCTGTTCCCAAGAGTAGGCCAGCAGGGAGTGACTTAGTAGTCTATGTGTTCCCGTAGACTATAGTTCGGCACAAACAGGGAACAAGATGGATTAAACGATGAATTAAGCCAAAAACTTAGGAAAAGTCATTTGAGCCTAAGTCAACGAAGAATTAGAATGAAAAGGTGCTAAAGGGGGACTTAATTAATTAATTATTCACCTTAGGAGGAAAAGCGCCTAGCTTAAGTGAGGTCAATGGTGAATTAGGTTGGGAGTGATATAAAGGGAGGAATTTGACCTAATTCTTCATTATGCATTGTTATGATTTGATGTTGAGAGTTCCCAGAGGAGGAAGAGAGTCGACTTCACTATTTTGTGGATTTCTGGAGGAAACCACCACCATTGATCGGTTTCGGTGTTGAGAGACACACCCTAGCCCATCGAAGATACCATCCAGGTATTTCACCGTGCTATTCAAGAGTATCAAGTGCAGAGTGCGCGACTCAGCCAGTGAGGGCGCAAGTCAGATTGAAGGTTTGTGGAGCTACACGAAGTCCGAGCTCAGATTGCAGTTTCCTTCCGACCTAGTGGAGATCCAGCCAGGGCGCTCAGATTGAGCCAGTTTCCATCAGATTCTGATGATGGAATCTTGCAAGGCACATCATCCAGCCATTTAGGGCACAGCTCTTTCGGCAGGACATTTGAGGTTACAGACGAAGCATCAGGGCAAATATGGGGAAACCCTTCCGACCCAGTTCTGCATTTGGCGAGACGATCATTTTGAGTCCTATAGCAGCAGATTTCGTTGGTGGAATCATTTGGGGCGCATCTAGTGTCCCAGGAGGTGCACAAACCCCCCAGGGGTCCAGATCCAGTGCCTCAGAGATCAGATCTAACATCCGGCACTCATCCATTTCAGTCTAGAGGCCAGGGCACTTCTACTGGAGCAGTTTCCAGCTCATTCCGACGGTCTATCCTTCAGGACGAGTTTTCCAGCTAGTAGCGGTTACCGTACTTCTCCGGAATCGCATATTTTTGTCGATCTATCCATGCATGCATCAGATCTAGCCTTCATCTTCTGATCACGAGTATTTTTTTGCTATTTGTTTGTATTCCAGTGACAATCCATGAGATCTAGTTGACGATTATACTCTATATTTCCAATATGTTATTGTATTTCCATGCTTGAGTCGCATAATACATGTTATTGGGCAGTTGATGTTCTTTACTTCCGCATGCATCATTTATATACTGTTTAAACCATAAATACGCAACATGCACATGAAATAACCATAAATATCTCAAACACACAACTGAAACGCATCCAGAAACCCCCAGTGTATCAAATCTGCGATACAGAATATTAGATCAGTAGCAAATATCTTGATCAGCGGGATCAGGGATATTTCAAATAGTATCTGACTTTACTCAAGTCCCTTCCAGAACTTCCTTTCTTCTTGCTCTTTGCCGCAAGAGCAACATTCTCATCAGCTCTGTCTGTCTTCTGTTCACTGCTCTGAGATCTTTCTCGGATCTCCTCCTGAGTGAAATCATCCCACAGTCTGCTCCAATCTGGTAGATGCTCACGTCCCACCACACACTTCACGAAGACTTCCCATTCTTTGGTAAAGCCATTTAAGGCTATCCTCACCAACTCAGAATCTGTAATGACCTCTCCAACAGCTGTCAGCTCATCGTTTACTTGAACCACCCGGGTAAGATAAGAAGAGACACTCTCCTCCTTACCCATCTTGGTATCATGCAACTTGGCCTTCAAGGCCATCTTCCGATTCTCGTTCTTCACCTCAAACAAGTTTTTAAGTGCATCCCACATCTCCTTGGCAGTCTTTTTCTCAGCCAAGTGTGGGATAAGGTGATCCTTCACCCCATCCAGAATAATCCTTTGAGCTTTGGCTTCCTTGACCTCATGCAAGTCCAAAGCAATAGGATCTGTTGCGGGAGGTGCCACAACAGAGTTGACATAGTTATAAATTTTGTTCTCCTTGAGAACGACTAACAATCGAACCTTCCACTGCAAGTAGTTGGAAATGCCATCCAACCGATCCTCATATCTAATGCTTGCAGCCATATTCCCTGTCACAACTCAAGGAAAACAATCACACCCTTTTGCCCAAAAATCACACTACCCACTGTCAGAGACAAAGCTCTGATACCATGTAGATTTTTAATGACAAAAATCAGCAAATGAAATTTCTGTCATACAGCAACCTAGAGATAATTGTCTTCATAAATTTCATAAATGCCTTAAATCCATATTCAGAAATTACCATAAGCAGAAATACACATTGCTAAGCAAAATAGCAGCGGAAATAACACAGTGGACAGCAACCCATAACACTCAGAAATTTAGGCAAATGCCAGGGAAAACCCCAATGTGGGGAAACCCAATGAGAGAGAGAGAGAGATATTATTATTCAGCTTCAGGAAAGTACAAAACAGCAGCAAATACACATTTTCAGCCAAGGAAAATACCTCACAACACCAAAACAGTCCCAATAAATTCTGCCTCGAAAAACATGCCAAATATGTATTGTTGTACGGCCTCTTCCGTACCTTGTTTTCTGTGCCCACAGTCAGTTGTACGGACTGTTCCGTATGACCCAAAAACAACAAACAAAAATCTGAAATCTGCCTCGAAAACCGCACCCAAAACTACCTCGATTTCCATGCCAAATCTGTACGAAATTGTACAGATCCATATAGTTTAACATCCCGCTCTAGCGCACTGAGCAAACTTATTCTTTGAGGACACTTGCTCGCAAGTGATCCGGATTATTATGCTATTAAAACTTTTGATTTTGATTATGAGGCGTTCTGGGATGATGACATGTTGTTTTATCGCCTCGACATAGATAGGTGCTATTGACTCGGTTTTACTGAGTGTGCAGGATTTTGGACCTCGAGGATGCAGAGGCATTGATGGAACCCCTTGGATTCCGGATCGAGTCAGGGAGTGTACCATTGGGGTTTGATTGTTTTACTGTGATATTAGTGCATCTGATTAGATGATATGATATGGATATGTTCTGACATGATTTGTCAATGATGCAGGCTGACGATAGCTTGCCGACCAGACTCACATGTGGAGTAAAGGGGTCACGCACGACTACAAGAGATGTTGAGGAAGAGGTGTGGACAGGAGCCCTGCCACAGCCTACTAGCACTCTCGTCGTGGCTCGAACTGTAGGTTAACGTTTACCTAGTTCGAGAGGACCCACGATGTCGTGAGGGAAGACTACGACAGTCGCTCACGATGATTCTAAGGGGCATGCAATAAGGCGGGGGCCTTATTTCTTAGAGGCCCTTAGTCTCCCACAAGTTCACCTGGCGGAGTATTGACTCCAGGGGTTTTTGATGTCTACCAAGTCAGTCAAGAGGCGAGTGACACCAATGGAGCACGTGGTGCATCCTAAAGGGCACGTCGCACAAGAAAAATGGAAAGAGGCGAGTGGCACCCTTGGAGCACGTAGTGCGTCCTGAAGGGCACGTCGCGCAAGGGAACAAATGAGGCGAGTGGCACCCTTGGAGCACCTAGTGCGTCCTAAAGGGCACGTTGCGTTGTTTTGATAAATGAATGAACCTATACGGCCTTAGGATGAACAATGTGATAAGAATTTTTAAAAACTTTTTCCCTAGTAAAATGTCACCCATCACGAAAATTAAGGTCTAGGTCTAAATCATGCTAGTGGTAAAATTTTATCCTTTTTATTAAAAGAATTTTGATATAAATATATATATATATATATAAAATAAAATTTAAAAACAAAATAAATAAAGAGTATGATCTTCGTTAAATCTTGTAACACGAAGGGAGTAAGAAATTTAATTTATTCAAGAAAAAAAAAACAATTTATTGGAATAAAATTTAAAAAAAAGAAAAAGAGGAATTAATTGTTTTATCTTTTTGATAATTTAAAATATACTAATTAAATGAGAAAAGGTAAAAAGGGTTAATTTCCACACCTGCCTTTTTGAGTTCTAATTAAAAAGGGGAAAGAGGGAAAATCTAAAATATTAGGAAACTAGGAAAAGAGGTAAACATAAAAAGGGAAAAAGGGAACATAAGGGAAAAAGCAGAAAGTCAAACTTAGTAAAGTATCTACCATTTAAGAGCTTTCTAATTTAAACTGAACTAGCAATTTAATGGTGGGGAAAGTCATTAAAACCTGTAAGAGAATTTGGGGACACCTAGGAGTGATTCTAGGAGTGATTCTAGGAGTAACTCTAGGTGGGTGAGGGAAATAAAGATAATTAATTAATTAAAGAAATTAATTTATGGAGGAATGAAGGGGATGGGTGACACTTGTACGGTGAGGAATTTTTAGGAATTAAATTTTAAAAACTTAACTAAACAAGATTTTTGGAAAGTAAGGAACCACGAAACTCTATATAATGAAGGGAGGAGATGGAGGTTGGATCTCTTTTGTTTGCGTAACATTACGCTGCAGAAATATCTACTTGAGTGACTTAACTTGTGGGAGTTGGGATACCCAGCTCGATGAGGAGTGGTAGCTCGGCCTTGCGAGGCGAGCTGGGAGCTAGTCGAAATCTCTGGATAGTGAGTGTGTGGCCCCTTTGTGGCTCAGGGGGCTAAGGGGGAAGAAAAGTACCCCTAGCATTGGCTAGGAGGTACCGGTGTAGTCTCGTCGGTCGACACGCGGGAGTTGCAAGGAGCATGCGGGACGTCCACTCCGAACAGGCAACGGTACGCTTTCTTCGTTTTGTATGGTAAATTGTTTTAGAACTTATGCTTGAATCTGCATTTTTACTTGGGTGAGTGAACCGATTGTCTAGATGGTTTTCTGAAATTTTCTTAGCCTAGCTCGATGATAGATCGGCTCCCATGGCTTCATTTCCCCGCACGTCTTGACCACCTTGTTGTGTTGATTATGACCTTCGTCCCTAGCTCACCAATCCTCACCTTAGCTGTCGGCCAGGAGCATGATCTACGGTCGTCGCCTTAGCATTAAAAGACCTATAAATCTCAACGCCCTGCTTTTTTGTGCGAGGATGATGAGCGAAGGACGAACCTATTAGCCATCTACCCTTGATGTTTGTCCCAGGCTGATTGTTGATTCCGCCATCTGGCAACGACCTCTACGTGTGGATTATCTTGTGTCCTGGTTGGTTTTCTCTATGCCTTGACTGATAGAACCCCTGCAATCACTCCATGACCCTTCCCATTGGATCCTTGCGTTCTCTTACTGTTGTCTGCGCTGTATTGGGGTATTCTGGCAATGAAAAACGAAATGAATTCATCTCTGCATTTTACATCGGGTATTCTGGCAATGAAAAACGAAATGATTTATGGTCTGCATTTTTATTTTGGGTATTCTGGCAATGAGAAACGAAATGAATTCATCTCTGCATTTTTATTTTGGGTATTCTAGCAATGAGAAACGAAATGAATTCATCTCTGCATTTTACATTGGGTATTCTGGCAATGAAAAACGAAATGAATTCATCTCTACATTTTACATTGGGTATTCTGGCAATGAAAAACGAAATGATTTTTGGTCTGCATTTTTATTTTGTATTCTGGCGATGGAAAAGAGGAATTATTCTTCTCTGCATTTCGTTTTACCTTTGGGGCGATTTCGCCCTTGATGAAGACTGTGTTTTGCTTTAAAATTTTGCTGCCATTTGATTCCTGTTAATGCCCATGTTTTTGCTTTTCAATTCATCAAATTTCCTGCTGTGAAAGACCACGATTTGGAAATTAAAAACGGACTGTGTTGCATGCTGAAATCACCCACGATTTTATCCATTTAATTCACAACTTTACTTGTCGGAATGACCACGTTTTTGATAATCAGAAGTTGACTGTGTTGCTGTAGAAATCATCCACGATTTTATCCATTTAAATCACAACTTTACTTGCCGGAATGACCACGTTTTTGATAATCAGAAGTTGCCTGTGTTGTTGTAGAAATCACCCACGATTTTATCCATTTAAATCACAACTTTACTTGCTGGAGTGACCACGTTTTTGATAATTAGAAATTGACTGTGTTGTCGTCTTAATTGACCACGACTTGCCTTAATCATTGCTTGAGTTGTTGTTGACTGAC
>SNQJ01S0000308.1:440556-456099 GCA_010110895.2 Picea sitchensis
CAGAAAGTCAAACTTAGTAAAGTATCTACCATTTAAGAGCTTTCTAATTTAAACTGAACTAGCAATTTAATGGTGGGGAAATTCATTAAAACCTGTAAGAGAATTTGGGGACACCTAGGAGTGATTCTAGGAGTAAATCTAGGTGGGTGGGGGAAATAAAGATAATTAATTAATTAAAGAAATTAATTTATGGAGAATGAAGGGGATGGGTGACACTTGTAGGGGGGAGGAAATTTTAGGAATTAAATTTTAAAAACTTAACTAAACAAGATTTTTGGAAAGTAAGGAACCACAAAACTCTATATAATGAAGGGAGGAGATGGAGGTTAGATGTCTTCTGTTTGCGTAATGTTACGTTGCAGAAATATCTACTTGACTGACTTAACTTGTGGGAGTTGGGATACCCAACTCAGTTAGGAGTGGTAGCTCGGCCTTGCGAGGTGAGCTGGGAGCTAGTCGAAATCTCTGGATAGTGAGTGTGTGGCCCCTTTGCGGATCGGGGAGTTAAGGGGGAAGAAGAGTACCCCTAGCATTGGCTGGGAGGTACCGGTGTAGTCTCGTCGGTCAACACGTGGGAGTTGCAAGGAGCATGATGGACGTCCACTCCGAACAGGCAACGGTATGCTTTCTCCATTTTGTATGGTAAATTGTTTTAGAACTTATGCTTGAATCTGCATTTTTACTGGGTGAGTGAACTGATTGTCTAGATGATTTTCTAAAATTTTCTTAGCCTAGCTCAATGATAGATCGGCTCCGATGGCTTCATTTCCCCACACATCTTGACCACCTTGTTGTCTTGATTATGACCTTCATGGTTGTTTAGCCTTCGTCCCTAGCTCACCAGTCCTCACCTGAGCAGTCGACCAGGAGCCTAATCTGCGGTCGTCGCCTTAGCATTAAAAGACCTATGGATCTCAACGCCCTACTTTTATGTGCAAGGATGATGAGCGAAGGACGAACTTGTTAGCCATCTACTCTTGATGTTTGTTCCTGGCTGATTGTTGATTCTACCATCTGGAAACGACCTTTGCTTGTGGATTATCATGTGTCCTGGTTGGTTTTCTCTATGCCTTGACTGATAGAACCCCTGCAATCATTCCATGACCCTTCCCATTGGATCCTTGCATTCTCTTACTATTGTTTGTGCTGTATTGGGGTATTTTGGCAATGAAAAATGAAATGAATTCATCTCTGCATTTTACATTGGGTATTCTGGCAATGAAAAATGAAATGAATTCATTTATGCATTTTACATTGGGTATTCTGGCAATGAAAAACGAAATGATTTTTGGTCCATTTTTATTTTGGGTATTCTGGCAATGAGAAACGAAATGAATTCATCTCTGCATTTTACATTGGGTATTCTGGCAATGAAAAATGAAATGAATTCATCTCTGCATTTTACATTGAGTATTCCGGCAATGAAAAACGAAATGATTTCTGGTCTCCATTTTTATTTTGTATTCTAGCGATGGAAAAGAGGAATTATTCTTGTCTGCATTTCGTTTTACCTTTGGGGCGATTTTTCCCTTGATGAAGACTCGGTTTTGCTTTAAAATTTTGCTGCCATTTGATTCCTATTAATGCCCATGTTTTTGCTTTTCAATTCATCAAATTTCCTGCTATGAAAGACCACGGTTTGGAAATTAAAAACGGATTGTGTTGCATGCTAAAATCACCCATAATTTTATCCATTTAAATCACAACTTTACTTGCCGGAATGACCACGTTTTTGATAATCAAAACTTGGTTGTGTTGCTGTAGAAATCATCCACGATTTTATCCATTTAAATCACAACTTTCCTTACTGGAATGACCACGTTTTTGATAATAAGAAGTTGACTGTGTTGCTGTAGAAATCACCCATGATTTTATCCCTTTAAATCACAACTTTACTTGCTGGAGTGACCACGTTTTTGATAATTAGAAATTAATTGTCTTGTCATCTTAATTGACCACGACTTGCCTTAAACATTGCTTGACTTGTTGTTGACTGACCACGAGTTGGTCCTTCTGCAGTTTTGTTTGTCCCTTTTATCCTTCTTCACATTGAACGCATACCCAACGTTCTCTCTACCAAGCTTTAATTACCACAATAATGTTACTGGCCATGTTGATTATCATGTTAATTGTAATAATAAAAGCTATTTTGTTTCCTTATTAATTACTAGAATAATTGTTGTAGCAATGTTAATGGTTAGCAGCCTCCTTTTTTTGTTAAAGGCCATGTTAAATGCAATATGAAACGCTATATTTTTGCCTTATTAATTGCCAGAACAATTGCTACAACAATGTTATTGGTCAGCAGATTCCTTCTATTGATTAAACGCCACAGTGAGTTAAATAGTTAACAGTTATATAAATCACATGGTTATTGCGCTATGAATGATTATGTTAACAGTCATACAAATTGCCTTGTTAATGTTATGTTAATTGTATGTTAACTAGAATGTTAAATGACTTGTTATTGCTATATTACTTATTATGAAAACAGTCATGTAAACTATCTTGTTAATGCTATATTAATTTTCATGTAACTGCTATGATAATCACCTTGTTAAATTGCTACAATATTGTTAATAGTTAGCAGTTCCCTTCTCTATGATAGTAGACTGCTAGCATTGTTAGTTCGATCAATATAGCTAGACTACATGTTGAGATTTAATTTCTTATAAGTGTTAATGGTAGCATTCCACTTTAAGAATGTTAATGTTGTTATTCAAGTTTATGGCTAGTTGGAAGGGGATTCAGATTAATATGGAATTATCCATTTAGGTTGTAATAAATATTAAAATTTGTATGGTGAGTAAAGACTAGATTGAAAATTTTAGACTTGCTAATTTAGATATGTAATTGATGTTAGCTGGATTTATAGATATCGCTTAATTGGTAACTCAGACACGCTAAATTGAGTCATAATTCATGTTAAGTCTAGTTGGTAACTCGTTGACTATTGGAATTTAGACTGGTTAATTAACTCATATGTTAATTGATCTGTAATTAACGCCAATTTAAATCATAGATATTGACCTTTTAGCCTTGATTAATGGTTGGGTTGTTGACGAAGTCATTTTTAGCTTGCCCTTCCCATTGAGGGTGTTTTTGTTCATTTTAATTAATGTTTGTACTTGGTTTTGTAAACATTTAATGTTCTTGGTTGCTCACTGTAAGGGTTCTAGTTACTTGTGTAATTAATTTTGGGTGCGTGGGGTTGTTAGGATGATTTTCCTTAGCTTAATAGGCTTGGTCTACTTGTGTCAGGTGGGATGTAGACACCTCCTTGTTCCTCAGAAAAGTCACCAGCCTTGAGACCTTAAATGGTCAAAATCGATGGGAACTTGGGCTTGAGTGTTGCTTATGTGTCCTGGAGGTCCTAACCATTGCAGGGTAGGATGGGTAGGTAGTTATACTTGTTCTTCATCAATTGAATGTCGTACATTGCTTCCAGGTGCTTGATGTGATTTTATGTTAGGTCGTTATGTTTGTTGTAGCGTGAGTTGCATGCGTTGTGTTCGTCATCATGTTGCGATGTTGAGTATAATGTCATTATTACCTTCCTACATACACACACACAAAAAAAAAATTGCACTTGTTATGTGAGGCTTGTTGTCGTAACGAAATGGGAGGTTCATTACACTTCTGTAGGATATCCTGAACCTATTGGTAGATGTGTTGGGTCCACTCAGTGAACCATGTGGCTTTGTCAGCTTCAGTTGGAGTAGGAGATGAGTCAGTCAAGGAGACTGCAAGGGGAAGTGCAACATATATGGGACCCAATGGTTGGAATCCCAACCCTACCTGAAAGGGGATGTGGTCGGTTGAGCTATGCATGGCTCGGTTGTAGCTATGCTAGACATAGGGAAGGCTCTCATCCCATGTGTGAGGGTGATTTGAATTATACATGCGAAGAATATACACAATCATTCGATTTACAACCTTGGTTTGACCATCAGTCTGGGGGTGGAAGGCCGTGGATTTGGTGAGCTTAGTGTCCAACAGTGACCAGAGGCTCGACCAGAATGTGCTGAGAAATCGACTATCTCGATCTGATAAAATGGTTTGTGGGATTCCAAAATGTACCCAGACTTGTTCAAAGAAGAGCTTGGCAATGGCCTCTGCTGTGATGCTCTTCTTGCAGGAAACCAGAATCGCCATCTTAGAAAAGTGATCAACAACCACAAAAACACAGTCATTTCCCCACTTGGTGGATGGGAGGTCCGACATGTAGTCCATTGAGATGGATTCCCATGGCTTGTCATGAGTAGGAAGATGGGTGTACAGGCCCTATTTCTTAGTGGTCAGTTTGGCAATAACGCAGGCAGTGCATGACTTGATATACTTACTGACCTCCTGTCGAAGTTTTGGGCAGTAGAAATGTTTCTATAGCATTGCCACTGTCTTTTCGACACCGAAGTGTCCTGCCAATCGACTATAGTGGGCTTCCCAGATCAGCTTCATGTGCTCACTTGATGGAACACAGATATGGCCCAAATGACACAAAAACCCATCCTGAAGATGGAAATTATCGACAACTACATTTGCACCCAACATTTGGTAGGTGGTGGCGAAGTCAGGTTCTGTCTCATAGAGTTGGGGCCATCCATATGTCTCATGGCCACAAGATTCTAGCACCGTGGTGAGTGCCATGACTAGCGGTTTGCTGAGGAAATTAGTGACGTGATTGGTGCTTCATGTTTTATACTTGATCTTGAGGTGGAATTGCTGCAAGTATGTGGACCACTTTTGATGGCAGTCATTTTGCAATTTTCCCTATGTCTGCATGAACTGTAGTGGCTTATGATCAGTGTGGATGACTGTCTCCTTCCCAAGAATGTAATGTCTCCACTGGCGGTAGGCTTGGACAATGGAGTACATTTCTTTGTCATAAGTAGGGTACTTACAGAAAGTATCTAATAGTGTCTCACTATGATAGGCCATGGGGTGGTCGTGCTGAGTGATAACGACGCCCACAACATAGTATAAAGCATTTGTCTTGATCTCAAAGGGATGTTGCAGGTCTTGTAATGAAATTATTGGGGCCGAGCACAAGAATTGCTTCAAATCATCAAACTCTTATTGTTGGGACTAGCCCCACGCAAATTTCATCTTACCACCACCCCTATTTATTTGGTTGAGGGCTGATGTAATAATGGAGAATCCCAACACAAACCTGCGGTAGAAATTGGCAAGGCCCAAGAAGCTTCGAATCTCAGTGAGTGTTTTTGGGGCTAGCTAGTCACGGATGACTTGGATCTTGGCTGGATCCACATGTACACCATGCTGATTAATGATGTAGCCCAGGTAATGGACCCTGTCCATGTTGAATGAGCATTTTTCCAAGTTGGTGTATAGCTTGTGCTGCCGCAGGGTGTGCAAAACCTGTTGAATATGGTGCAAGTGTTCGGCCCAAGTCTTGCTATAAATTAGAATGTCATCCAGATACACCACTACAAAAGTATTAGTGAATGGTTGTAGGATATCATCCATCATCCTCATGAAAGTGGCTGGATCATTTGTCAAACCAAAGGGCATGACCAACCATTCAAAAAGGCCTTCCTTTGACTTGAAGGAGGTCTTCGATACATCTTTCTGTTCTATCAGGACCTGGTGATAGCCAGAATTAAGATCAATCTTACTGAAGTATTTGGCCCCCGTGAGTTGATCAAGGAGGTCGTCGATTCGGGGAATTGGGTACCAGTTTCTGACTGTGATTTTATTCATAACCCGATAATTAATATAGATTCACCAAGTTCCATCTTTCTTGTGTACCAGCACGATTGGGCTCCCGCAAGGTGATGATATGGGCCAGATGTTCCCTTTGTGGAGGAGTTCTTGGATCTGTCGCTTGATCTCCTCATTCTCTAACAAAGAGCGGCGATAGACTGACCCATTGGGTAGCAGTGAGTCAGGGGTCAGATCAATGGGGTGCTTGACCTAACAGTGCAGAGGTACCCCTATAGGTAAGGAGAATATATCCGAGTATTCTTCCAAGACCTTATCTACTTGCTTTTGTTGTGTGGATAGGTCGACCGCAGAGATCCTAGATGTGGATGTGATATTTCACTTATTTTGAGAGCAAATTATGAAGAAGACAAACTTCCCCATCTGAGAGATTTCCTTCCTACATTTCTTAGCAGAGATCAAGGAAATAGCACTAGGTGGGACTGCCTCAGGTATCCTGTACAATTTCCTCTTCAAAGTAATAATAACACTATGAGGCCTAGACTCATACACAACATGACATTTCCATAAATAAGGTTGGCCCAAAAGAACAACAAAAACGTCGAGAGGAGAAACATCACATAATATCGCATCTTTGAAGGGATTGATGTCGTACGATAGTCGACACTGTTGGCTGACGCGTATATCTCTTCCTTGGCGGAGCCATCCAATGGTGTAGGGTTGTGGGTGCAACGTTATTGGTAGGGCCAGCCGCTTGATGACCTCTGATGATATGAGGTTCTTCTGGCTATCGCTATCAACGATGAGGTGTAGTAGGGTGTCTTTTACCCACATCTATGAATGGAAGAGGCACTCTCTTTCTTATGGCTCGTCTCGTTCACCAGGCTGGAGCTTGGTGGTAGCAACGGTGGCACTAGGTTCCACGTCAATGATCCATCTTCCCCTTTCTGGTTCTGGCTCAAAGTCAGAATCTGCATCTGATTCAGAGGATTTCACTTCATCCACAAGCGACTTCTTTGAGTGGCAGTCAACAGTGTTATGCCAAGGGCTCTTATGGAAGTCACACCACTTCCCTGTATCTTTCTTTGTCTTTCTGGTGTCCTTCTTTTCTTCCAGCTTGGAATGGTTTTCCTGATACTATCCATATTTTATTTGTCCTTTGTTCTGTGGGTTGGGGCTGCCCTTTCCTGTCTTTTGTTGTGAGGGGTTCTGAGGCCCAAATTGTCGTGTCTTTTGTTTGAGCTTCTCCTCGATTTTGATGGCATATCGGTAGGCCGTGCCCAAGGATGAGATGTCCAAAAATTCCATTTCGGTCTGGATGTATCTATGCAGAGCACTGCAATAATTGAGAACCAGATGTCTCTCTAAATATTTAATACCCAACTTCGTGCACAAGGTATGGAAGAAATTTTTGCAATCTGACACTGCTTGGTCTCTTTCTTGCCGCAGTGTGGTCCATTTGGTATACAGGTCGTCATAACTTCTGACAGGGTAGTATTGTTCCTTAATAGCATCCTTAAAGGATTCCTAGGTGGTCATGACTGAAAATAATGAGGTTTCCTCTGTTTCCTTTTGCTCACAGAAAGATTCCCAGAATATGAGCGTGGCATCTCCATTCTAAGAATATGTGTCGCCTGCTGGTAGCCGCCGAAGGATTTGCATGAAACTATCCATCATCTCGTTCCTCGATTGCGTGAGGGATTCCTTAATCAACAGTTTGAAAGGGTCTCTTGTCCCATAATATTTATTTTCTTCTTCAATGAGAGGTCGCTTGGGCATGCGAGAGATTTTTTCCTCAAGAGAAATAAGCTCGAGACCCAACTCTTTGTACTACGACCTCGTTGGGGACATGCATTAAGACGACAAGGAGTAGACCGCTCTGATACCACTGATACAAATTTTATAAGAAGAACAAAATGAATAAAGATTACTAATAGGTTCTTAACACAAAATAATAGAGATACAGTAGAACTGGTTTTCTATTCAATAATGAAATAAGATGAAACTGTAAAATGCAGCGCAAACAAGTTTGTTGGGATGGTGGCAGCTTATCTCTAAGAAGAGATGTGATGGATATGCGCATTCACAAGAAGAATATTACAGTGAGTCTATGAAGGAATTTTTACAATAAACAAGAATGCAAAAAACCCTAGACATCCAAAAACCTAACCCTAGGAGATGAAGCGCCAAAATTCAAGTGGGCCCTGTTTCGGTAAGTTAGTACATCAACTTCCCGGAGTCATAACTTTTTCATACGATATTCGTTTTAGTCGTGTGATAGCTCGTTGGAAAGGTATCATCATGGAGATTCATTTTTTGGGATCATTCATTACTTTGGCTATCATTGAGAAGCTATATCCCTAAAAACCTTCATTTAATCCCTCAAAATGGCCACAGAAGTATAGAAAATAGAGTGAGTTGTAAACTTACAGTTGGATGAGGCAGTGAGGAGGAGACTCACATGATTAAATATAATGGAAAGAGTTGATGGGAATTTAATTTGAAGAAATATAAAGCTCCCCCCAGAGATTAATGGTCACCCTTGAAAAGAGAAGACCCAGATCCAGACTGAAGCATTTTAGGACAACGGCTTGGTACTTACTGGAAAGAAAATGACACTATTAAGAGAAGGTAATCGATGGATTGTATAGAATATAATAGACTCCCTTTTGCAAAATAAATCCATTTGGGAAGGTTCTGATAAACCCGTGGAGGTCTTGATATCAATGGGAAGAGGGAAAATGTTATTGTTCCCAGTGGAGTGAAGGAGATTAACCTTCATGGGAAATTGTGAGATCATCTAATGAGAAATGGAGAAGGCAAGAGATACTTATCAGGTAAGTTGAAGGAACGCTTAGATTAGAACCACTGGTTGTCGAGTTTGATAGTCATTGGATTTGTCAGAATGATCCATCGGAACGAAGCCGTCAGAATGGAAATTTAGGCCTACAACCTAGTGTTCTGAAAGGAAGAAGTCTGATTCATTTTAGATATTTGATATAGAGGAGAGAAGTGGTTCTAATCATCCGATCGAGGATGTGTAAGTACCTAGTCACTCCAACGAGATCCATAGAGCAATTTGGTTAGTAATTTTGGGGATTAAACAAGTAGAATTTAATACAACAAATTTTGTGATAAGAGAAGTTTGAATTAAAACATTGATGTACAAAACTATTATCCTAAGAAGTAGAGGTAAAATGGACATCCCACCATCCTAAGGGAGAGTAAGGGGGTTGGGTGTGTTACACTTGATCTTGGGAATAGACCAAATCAATCCTATGAGTTACTGATTCCCATGGTTAAAAATAATCATAAGATAATGTGGCAATGGTCTTGGGCTACCTCACATTTGGCAATGATGTGTTAATAATAATAATATATTAATGACAATCCATCTTAATCTAGATCTATTATCTCCTGAATCTAGATATATGAATAAGGATTCACAACTCCCTTCACTCCCACTCCTTTCTATCTTGAAACTTACGTTAAATGAGAACAAGTATTTAATATAAAAAGGATTGAATTTTTCTTCCTCTAGAAGTATGGAATAACTAATCCAAAGCAGTTAGTCCATGAATGAGGTGGAAAATTATTTAATTTAATGGGGTATGAAAAATGGATTATATGTAGATCAAGAAAGAAAAAAAACTTATGATTTTAGAAACCCAAAAAATCACAAAGAAAGAAGATCAGGACCCGAAGTATTGGGTCATGGACTTCTCAAGAGATTTGAGAAGACCTTTCCCTTTGTATGAATCGCCTAAAACAACACTGGGCGCGTTCTCATCATCGAATTGAATGGGGCATGCAAGCGATCCCGGAGGATTTGGGTAGTTACCCCGGTTTTTATTCTCCTACCTGACTTTGAATTTGATTCCAAACTTAGAGCGAAAGAATAAGTGAAATTTCCTAAACTCCACATTAAAATCTAGTTGAGTTATCTCACTAAGGTTTATGGTCATAACTGACTCTAAAATAACACTGGGCTCGTCCTCATCCTCGTCTAAATGGGGAATGCACGCAATCCTCGAGGAGCTGGGTGGTTACCCTAGTTTTTATTCTCTTGTCTGGCCCTGAATTTGATTCCAAACTAAGAGCTGAAGAATAGGTGAAATTTCCTAAACTCCACATTAAAATCTAGTTGAGTTATCTCACGAAGGTATATGGTCATAACTAAATCTAGCTATCATTTATGCTTCATTCAAGGGATGTTTTGTACCTCATACATATCATGCCCTTGTCACAACGTGTTAATTCCAAGTCCTAATCCTTTATGAATGTTTGGACCATCTCATATTGGTTTATATAGGGAATCATCATTTCCCATTCTTTAAGGAATATGTCCCTATCAACCACAACATAATTACTCTAAGGGTTTGATTAAGATTCCTAACACTTTGAACTGTTGTTTTCATCATTTGTGTTTTAGGTTTGATTAAGAGGCCTAATACCTTGAATTATTGTTTTCATCATTTGTGTTTTCCTTGTTGATCCTTAATTACTTACTTCTTCTCAATGACTCATGTTAGTAGGTTGGTGCCCATTATCATTATTGGTGGGCTAGCTCACATCTAGAAATTGTCAATAAAATAATAAAATAACATGGTTAAGTAGTAGGATGGATCTCGAGCATAGCCCAAATCAATCCTAAGAATTATTGATTTCCATTGTTAAAAAAATTAATAAAATAATCCTGTAATGGTCTTGAGTTACCTCACATTTAGCAATAGTCTCTTAATAATAATAAAAATGGATTGGTCTTGGATTACCCCACAATAATAAAAATAGATTACAAGCATTTTATTGGTTATATGCATTACACTTTCATTCTTGGGTACTGGTTATATGCATTACACTTTCATTCCTGGGTATGTGTTATATAAAATGATCGATACAAATTGAACGAATTGTTCAGTGCGCTATATTTGGAGTTGGAACTGACCTGATTGCTCTGTGCGCTTTATTTGTAGTTGCATGTGGTTTAAAGTTTAGTATTTGAGGTAATGGCAGGAAAAGCGTCCATGGTTAATCTCTAGCATAGCCCAAATCAAGCCGAAATCAAGGCCAAATCAATCCTAAGAGTTATTGATTTCCATGGTTAAAAAAATTAATAAAATAATCTTACAATGGTCTTGAGTTACCTCAAATTTGGCAATAGTCTCTTAATAATAATAACAATGGATCTTGTAATATCCATGTTTCCCCCAGTTTGTAATTAATCATAAAATAACAATTACCATGCTAAGGCATGTGGACAATGTAAATGTATTACCGTCTGAGTTGAGAATAACTAACTGTGGGGGTTACGGCTTGAAAGTACTCGCCATGATATCACTAGAGGAAAGAATGTGAAAACTATAAGAGAGGTTTCATTATATCAAATAACCCCAAATTTCCCTTGATGAGGATGACAAACCTCCTTTGGATCCAAAGGAAAGAAATCAGTTAATGAAGAAAGGACCAGTGGCTGAATTATCAACCACCCCCAGGAATTTGAGCATGTTCTAGCTGCAGAATGTCAGCCCGAAGTACCACAGAGACCTGAAGAACCGAGCTTCCTTCTAACAAAAGGAACATGATAGGTCAAGAACCTTCCAAAAATAAGGAAGGTAAGATAGATACACATGGACAACCAAGAAAGAGACACCAGATGAGAGCGCAAGATTGTAAGGGAGATGCACAGATCTCTCCAAGGGATAACAAATAGAAGGCCATGATATTGATGTTGGGTGAGCATAAGATAAACCTCGTCAAGGCCATAACAGAGAGAAATATCAGAAAGTTACAGAGAACAGAACCCAAGTAGAAGTTGAATAGAGAAAGAATCCTTGAGAACTGCGAGAGTTCCCTGGTGATATCATGGCTTGACACGGGGGTGGCCAGAGTGCTAAGAATGAATGCCTCTGAGCCTATGGTAGGGTGGAAGGACGAACACCCACAGTCAGTGACTTGGCTACCACCTATAATAGATAGGTGATTGCATATATTGTGTATTTAAGGGGTACTGTGAGTTAAAGTTGGATATCCTTTGAATGTTGCAGGGATGGTTATGTTTTATTAATGATTTATACTGTATTTTCTTCTTTTGTATCTGCCTGAATGTGAAAGTAGGAAAGTAGGAAATCATATGGATAAGACATGTTTTATAGTCGTAAATGCTTGCATCCTGTGGTGGCCTAAGCTAGAGCCACGGACTGTGAGTTCGTCGGCCTTAGGTATAGTTTCATGTACGCATGTCGACCCACCTAGTCATTTTGAGTCCCTTGGAGGATGAATTTTGTTAAGCTCAAGAGAGGTAGTGCATATATGCACCGAATCTCTGCGAGGAAAGTAGAGACCGAGAACCACTTAGGTCCTAGAGTTGATGAAGGAGCACAATTGGTTATATGCACTTACACTTTCATTCTTGGTATGTGTTATATATTGGTTATATGCATTACACTTTCATTCTTGGGTATGTGTTATATAAAATGATCGATACAAATTGAACGAATTGTTCAGTGCACTTTATTTGGAGTTGGAATTGACCTGATTGCTCTGTGCGCTTTATTTGTAGTTGCATGTGGTTTAATGTTTAGGATTTGAGGTAATGGCAGGAAAAGAGTCCATGGTTAATCTCTAGCATAGCCCAAATCAAGGCCAAATCAATCATAAGAGTTATTGATTTCCATGGTTAAAAAAATTAATAAAATAATCTTACAATGGTCTTGAGTTACCTCAAATTTGGCAATAGTCTCTTAATAATAATAACAATGGATCTTGTAATATCCATGTTTCCCCCAATTTGTAATTAATCATAAAATAGAAATTACCATGCTAAGGCATGTGGACAATGCAAATGTATTACCGTCTGAGTTGAGAATAACTGACTGTGGGGGTGACGGCTTGAAAGTACTCGCCATGATATCACTAGACGAAAGAATGTGAAAACTATAAGAGAGGTTTCATTATATCAAATAACCCCAAATTTCCCTTGATGAGGATGACAAACCTCCTTTGGATCCCAAGGAATGAAATCAGTTAATGAAGAAAGGACCAGTGGCTGAATTATCAACCACCCCCAGGAATTGGAGCATGTTCTAGCTGCAGAATGTCAGCCCGAAGAACCACAGAGACCTGAAGAACCGAGCTTCCTTCTAACAGAAGGAACATGATAGGTCAAGAACCTTACAAAAATAAGGAAGGTAAGATAGATACACATGGACAACCAGGAAAGAGACACCAGATGAGAGCGCAAGATTGTAAGGGAGATGCACAGATCTCTCCAAGGGATAACGAATAGAAGGCCACGATATTGATGTTGGGTGAGCATAAGATTAACCTCATCGAGGCCATAACAGAGAGAAATATCTGAAAGTTAGAGAGAACAGAACCCGAGTAGAAGTTGAATAGAGAAAGAATCCTTGAGAACTGCGAGAGTTCCCTGGTGATATCATGGCTTGGCACGGGGGTGGCCAGAGTGCTAAGAATGAATGCCTCTGAGCCTATGGTAGGGTGGAAGGAGGAACACCCACAGTCAGTGACTTGGCTACCACCTATAATAGATAAGTGATTTCATATCTTGTGTATTTAAGGGGTACTGTGAGTTAAAGTTGGATATCCTTTGAATGTTGCAGGGATGGTTATGTTTTATTAATGATTTATACTGTATTTTCTTCTTTTGTATCTGCCTGAATGTGAAAGTAGGAAAGTAGGAAATCATATGGATAAGACATGTTTTATAGTCGTAAATGCTTGCATCCTGTGGTGGCCTAAGCTAGAGCCACAAACTGTGAGTTCGTCGACCTTAGGTATAGTTTCATGTACGCATGTCGACCCACCTAGTCATTCTGAGTCCCTTGGAGGATGAATTTTGTTAAGCTCAAGAGAGGTAGTGCATATATGCACCGACTCTCTGCGAGGCAAGTAGAGACCGAGAACCACTTAGGTCCTAGAATTGATGAAGGAGCACAATAGTTGTGCTGAAGATCCCTCTATGTGTTAAGTCCAGGAGAAAGAGTGTAACGCTCTTAAATCCTTCATAACTGACGAAGATCAGGAGGGATAACAAGAAATTAAAGTATCGAAAGGGAGTATCCTTTTGTTTGGAAGTTGAACGAACGAGATTAGTTCGAGAAGATATGAGGTCTATCACAGCCGTTAGATTTGAGGAATGAACACAGGCATTAGCTTATCGACTTCTTCAGCCTTTGTAGGTCTGATGAATGTTGATAATCATCATGAAAGGGAAAAATCCTTTGAATTCTAAAACACAAAATTGCGATGTGTTCTGGGCCATAGATCTAAGGATATATAGGGACCCACCTCGACCGTCGTATCAGTGAGTTCGGAGTTCGCGTGAAGGGAGAATCGCGTGTTAGTGCGACTAAACCTCTGAAATCTGAAATCACAATGTGATCGAGGATGTAGATCCAAGGATCTATCGGAACCCACATGGATCACCATATCAGAGTCGAGAGGACGAGGAAAGAGCATAGAGGAGACCAGATATCAGTGGTTAGATCTGAGCGCATGGAGCAACAAACGTTGGATCTAGAGGAAAGTGCACGAGATTTAACCTTTTTGGAATTACACAAGAGAGAGAACTCTTGAAGTTCGAGCTCCTGAAAGGTTCCTAGCCATCCATTGAGAAGGGAGGCATGGCGAGAGATTAACATTTCGCTGAATCGAAACTCAGGAAGTCATAGATAGGAGTCGTGAGAACTCGCAAAGTCTGAGTTTGCGAAAGGATCACAGTCATTGATCGAAGGAGGGATCCAGACTACTCATCTGGAAAGTGGATATCGAAAAATCGGGAATCGGGGAAACAGAGGTAAGCCAACCTTCAAACTCTTGAGACGCAAAATCCCGATTCGCGAGAGAGGAGATTAGGATCGATGGATCACGAAACACCGTTGACCATTGATCTAACTCTATCGAAAGATCGGGGATCGGAAGAGTCAGGGTGGACTCACATCCAAATACCCGAGACACGAACTCGTGATTTGATTGCATTCGTTGATAGAAGGGACAGTGTGGAACGTATATTGGGTCTTGGAGGTAGTTTGCATATCAGACTTTAGAGAGGAGAAGTGAACTTCCCTCGGGAGACATGAAACACGAAGTCCCGAAGTGCTTGGTAGTTGGTCCCCAGGTTATCGTCGAAGTCTGTATTTTGTTGAGAGCTACAAAACTCAGATGGAGGAAAATTTGAGATTTAGTTGAGGGTCAGGTCGCAAGCTGTGGAGCTTGGTGTGATGTTGGTCAGCCTCACCATTCTTAAACCATATGATGTAATGCGCACAACGATATTTTGATGAATAAGAAATAAGCAGAAGATCTTTGTGGACGTAGCCCGGGGGCTGAACCAGGGTAAAATGGTGTCTCTATGTGTACTATGTTGCTTTTATGTATGAATGAAATGATTAATGAATGCATCTGTTAGGTTTTATTTAGAGTGTGCGCTAGAATAATTATGAAAAATAGATCTTATCAATGGATAAAGTAGTAGATTAGATGGATATTATGGTAGAATGAATTTTATAGTAGGAGAAAAAGTAAAAGAACATCCTCAACCCCTTCCATGACTGCAAACATATTTGTCCTCCAGTCACCCATAAGCCATCTCGGGTGAGACTGGATTGGGCACTTTGCGTGTGGTTTATCCTTCTTGTTTACCATAAGGGTCGACGGTGAAAAGGGTTTTGTTGGAGAACTAAGGTAGAACCCGGGTCATCCCATACATCCAACACCAGGACTTTGGCAGAGATTAAGAAAACACTATCGAAGGAGTTCAAGAAGCCAAAGTCAGATTCATAGTATATCACAAAACTGAAGGAGATCAAACATGTACAAACATAGTCAATATGGGGTTACGAC
>SNQJ01S0000308.1:456149-473809 GCA_010110895.2 Picea sitchensis
AGCATTGTTAGTTCGATCAATATAGCTAGACTACATGTTGAGATTTAATTTCTTATAAGTGTTAATGGTAGCATTCCACTTTAAGAATGTTAATGTTGTTATTCAAGTTTATGGCTAGTTGGATGGGGATTCGTATTAATATAGAATTGTCCATTTAGGTTTTAATAAATATTAAAATTTGTACGGTGAGTAAACACTAGATTGCAAATTTTAGACTTGCTAATTTAGATATGTAATTGATGTTAGTTGGATTTATAGATATCGCCTAATTGGTAACTCAGACATGCTAAATTGAGTCGTAATTCATGTTAAGTTCGGTTCGTAACTCATTGACTAATGGAATTTAGACTGGTTAATTGATCTGTAATTAACGCCAATTTAAATCAAAGATATTGACCTTTTAGCCTTGATGAATGGTTGGGTTGTTGACGAAGTCATTTTAGATTGCACTTCTCGTTGAGGGTGTTGTTGTTCATTTTAATTAATGTTTGTACTTGGTTTTGTAAACATTTAATGTGCTTGGTTGCTCATTGTAAGGGTTCTAGTTACTTGTGTAATTAATTTTGGGTGCGTGGGGTTTTTAGGATGATTGTCCTTATCTTAGTATCCTTGGTCTACTTATGTCGGGCACAATGTAGACACCTCCTTATTCCTCAGAACAGTCGCCAGCCTTGAGACCCTAAATGGTCAAAATCGATGGGAACCTAGGCTTGAGCGTTGCTTATGTGTCCTGGAGGTCCTAACCATTGCAGGGTAGGACAGGCGGGTAGTCATTCTTATTCTTCATTGGTTGAATGTCGTACATTGCTTCTAGGTGCTTGATGTGCTTTTATGTTAGGTCATTATGTTTGTTGTGGCGTGAGTTGCATGTGTTGTGTTCGTCATCATGTTGCAATGTTGAGTATAATTCCATTATTACCTTCCTACATACACACACACAAAAAAAAAATTGCACTTGTTATGTGAGGCTTGTTGTCGTAACAAAATGGGAGGTTCGTTACAGAGATGCTAAGTGGATACAATTTATGAAAAATTTCACTTTTGTCATTAAACATATTTATGTTATTGCTAAGAAAGTTTTTGATGCATTGAGCAGGAGATGTCTGATTCTCTAGGAATTTTAGGTCAAGACCTTGGGTTTTGAAAACCTTATGGATATATATTGTGATGATCCAGATTTCAAAGAAGCATATGAAGCATGTGCAAATCCTGTTCTCAGAGACAAAAGCCAATGGATGGAGTATATGATTCAAGATGGATTAATGTTTAAAGGTTTCCAATTGTGCATACCGAGGTGTTCGATGAGAGAAAATATTCTCAAGGAAAAACACAGTGGAGGTCTAGCAGGACATTTCAGCCATGAAAGTACATTTGCACAGTTGAACAGTTCATACTATTGGCCAGGTATGAGAGAAGAGGTGAAGAAGTTTGTGAACAAATGTAAGTTTTTCTAGTATGCAAAGTGGAAGAAATGGAACACTGGATTATATCAGCCACTGCCTATTCCAGATAGGCCTTGGGATGCAATAAGCATGGATTTTGTGGTGGGATTGCCAAGAACCCAAAGGGTAAGTGATTCCATATTTGTTTTGGTTGATAGATTCTCAAAGATGGCACAATTTATCCCATGCCAGAAGACAAATTTTGAAACACACATTGCAAATTTGTTTTTCAAGGAAGTTGTGAGACTTCATGGGTTTCCCAAGAGTATTGTCTCAGATAGGGACACTAAATTTGTTGTTCATTTCTAGAGAACATTGTGGAAGAATCTTGAGACATAAATCTATTTTATTTCAACATATTACCCTCAAACATATGGACAGATAGAGGTGGTAAATCAGATCTTGGGAAATTTGTTGAGAAGTTTGGTCACTGAGCATCATAACCAGTGGGATCAAATTCTGTCACAAGAAGAGTTTGCATACAATGACTCAGTGAACAAAAGTACAAGAAAGAGTCCATTCGAGATAGTGTACAAAATGAAGCGAAGAGGAGTATCATAATTAAGATATCTGGAGCAAAGTGAATTTAAAAGTGCTGGATTAGAAGACTTCACTGTAGAAATGTAGAAGCTTCATAATTAGATCAAGGAGCAACTGTAGAATAGAAATGCAGAATATAAACGCAAAATTGATCAGCATAGGAGATAATTTCAGTTTGAAGTCGGATATCAAGTCTTAGCACACCTAAGAAAGAAAAGGTTCCCAATGGGTTAATACAACAAGATGAATCTCAAAAAGTTAGGACCATGCAAGATCCTAAGGAAATTTGGTGCTAATGCTTATGAGATAGAGATGCCAAAGGGTGTGGGCATATCACCCATATTCTATGTTTCAGACCTGTATCCTTACAGGGGAGACGACGTGAAAGAATTAGAAGATCAGAAAGAGATTCAGTGGGATAAGAAGATGCTTGTACCAGAAAATCCACAGATGGAGAAGATCATTGATCAGAGGATTGGAAAGAAGACCAAGAGAAAGACATACCTTGAGTATTTGGTAAAGTGGAAGGGACAATTAGTAGAAGATGCTATTTGGGTAAATGAAGTTGATATCCAAAAGCATGGAAAGTCAATGCAGGAGCTCATGGACAAGAGTCCATGAATTTTTTCTAGGGGAGTATGATGCAGGATCATCGTCAGCAAGAACACGTGGAGAGACAACTCAACACATTAGCACGCCTTTGAATCAACTAAGAATCTTAACGATGGTGTTTCCTGCAAATCTATTTTTTGAACTGATTGAAAAATTAAGAAGATCAAACGCTTGGGAGTTGAATGATCACGAGTGATATGGGAGTTTCACTCATAGAATTTAATGTAACAAAGCTTAAGTAGTAGTTAGTTTTTTTTCTAGAGTAGATAGGTAGTCGGAGGGAACCCTAAGAGCCCTCTGGGATAAATAGAGGTGGTGTATGCTCGAATGAGGCTACTGCAAATTAGTAGGAGATTGTTGTGATTTAGTTGTAGTTGAATTTTTAGTTTTTGTTTTATCATAGTTGTAGCCATTTACTTTTGAATTAATATAACAGAGGGAAATTGATCCAATGCATGGTGTTGCTACTATTTACAATTATCTATTATTTTCTATTTTCATGATTGAATGAGTTATGTTATTGAGTATATGAAACTGTGAAGTGTTTGGTTAAGTTTCAATTGTTTTTCTTCGTTTAGTTCATGCAAGGTGTTCATACACTCTGCAAGGAGTGTGTTGATAGAGTCTGTTTCGAATCAGAAGCTCATAAGAGATAGCATGGAACTTCCATTTCCAAGGAGTGAAAAGAGACTGTTGCAAGGTGTGCATAGTCGCCCGCAAGAAGCTAAGTCTTGCGTAAGAATCTATTGCAAGGCGTGCACAAATCCAACAATTTGACTAAGTTTCAAAGAAACCATTTAAGGAGTTCAAACCTCGAAGAAAGGACAAGTATAGAGGATTTAGTGGGAGAAATCATTCAGGAAGGAGGATATTTTAAGGTTTTCAAGATAAACTATCAAGATTCATCAAGGAGAAGCAGAATCAATCTAGACCATTAGATATAGGATAAGTTTCATGGTGGCTAGCCGTGGGTCCTTTCAGAAATTCATGAACCCGAAGATTTGGAGTGTAGAAGGGTGAAAAACACCGAAGTTCGAAGCCTCAAAGAGATCCTAGACATTGGCTGGAAAGATGAGATGTGGCAGCGGATAAGAGAGTTCGAGAAACAACAACTTTGGAGAATTTGCACCAAGCAGATAGCAATTTTCGCAAAACCATTAAGTAGATCTGAGTTGTTGGTTGCAGCGAGCATACATGGTGGAGATCCACGAGATTTGGAGGAAAATTCCTTCAGAGGAAAGGCAAAGGACGAGAATACCCTAAGAGTTGGGATCCGAAGTAATCCTGGTCATCCATTGGGACAGGACACATGGCGTTGGATTGGGACCTTCGTTAATTTGTTGTTCGGAAGGAACAACATTAGGGAGGAGTGGAGACTCACTGAAATACCGGAACCCTTGAGCATATATGAGTCGTCCATGGTTCAGTATATCTGGGTTGTTCATCTAGAGGACAAGTGTCAATAGGGGAAAGGGTTCAGAATAGAGACACTTTGGGGGGAAAAGGGTGTGTGTAACGTTCGAAATTCCTGGAGGCTAGAGTCCAAAGTAGATCACAGTCGTTGGTTGTTGGATAGGTGAGAGTCATCAATTCTCGCACTAGACGTGTTCATGGTTCAGAGTTCGAGGAAAATGGTTGCAGCTGTAGTCAAAACGACCAGAGTTTGAATTCCAAAGCGCTTGAGGAGATTAAGCCTTGGGTCAAAGCCAAAGGCCGCATGAGGAGAGGGCTTATCAAAAAGGAGATAATGCCCGAAATTTCAAATATTAAGGAGCATTGAAGAAAGGGTCTGCAGGTTCCATATGACCTGCGCCTAAGGTGATAAAGGGCCTCTGTTAATTCAATTTGGGGCCAACAAGGCCTTGAGGAGCTAATCTAGCTCAGATAATTGAATACCCTTGACTGAGAGGTCGCGCAACCCCGAGGAGAAAAGGGGGGTCTACATCATTGTGTTGCATTTCAACATTCATCTTCATTTTCTTATGTCAAATTGCATCGTTCCTAAATGGTTACAACACATTGCGACTATGATTGACTATTGTTGGCCATTTTTATTATGATGAGTAATGGTTGACTATGGTAATATTACATTGTAGTGTTCATCTTGGTTGAATAATGTCAATTGCTGCATTTCTCAATTGTTGTGTTGAATTTCAACATTTATCTTCACTATCTTATGTCAAATTGCACCTTTCCTAAATGGTTACATCACATTGTGACATTCATTTAGGGTTAAGCAATGTTGTAATTTGACATATTGTTAACCATGTTTTCCACGTGTAATTATGACTCACCATTCATAACTTCGCATTGATTTAGCTATGACCATTATTATTATGACTAGTAATGGTTGTCTATGGTCGACCATGTTGATTATGGTTAGTAATGCTTGACTATGGCTGACCATGTTCATTTCATTTAAGCATGGTTTACTATGGTGATATCACATTTTAATGTTCATCTTGGTTGAATAATGTTGAATTGCTACATTCCTCAATGGCTGTGTCTCATTTAAATGTACATTTCCATTATCTTATGTCCAATTGCATCATTCTTAAATGGTTATGTTATAGTTCGACGTTTATTTAGGGTTATATCACCTTGCAACATTCCTTTAGGGCTATGTTTCAATGTGATGTTTATGAATTATGTCTCCCTATTATAATATAGGTGAAAATCGACATGATATAATGAATATGTGCACTGCAATGTGACAAAATCATTGAGTAATGTAGCAATTTGACATAAGTTAGCCTTGAAATGTGACATAACCATTAATGAATTTAATAAATTAATGGAACACTTATGAGAAAAAACATGATAATGTTAACTATAGTTCAAAATGATTGAGTTTAAGAGCATGTTCAGTATGGTTAAGTGTGACTATGGATGACCTTTAATATGGAACCCATATTCTAATAAGGGGGATGTAGTTCATAAACATTGCACTAACCCCCAAATATGGTGTCTTCCATCACATAGCGCACATGAGTAAACACAAGGAATTAAGGTCCAAGGATACCCACCACCTTTCTCACTGATCCTCTAGCCAAAAGTGAGGGATAAATTTTCAGGTTGCTACTATTCCAAAAAATTCAAGGCATTTCGTACATGGGTAGATTTCTCTCCAGGGGAATGTTGTAGACCTAGAATATGGAGGTTGGAGCTCATAAATTTTGGTACTAGATGATTAATTCACCATTAACGACCATGACAAGAATTCCAGGAGATGACTTAATGAATCATAGATCTTGGGGGAAGCATCATTTTGTTTTTGGTCTCTATGTGGTGCCTTACTATAGGCATGGAGAACAGTGGGTCTTGTTCCAGGAAATTAAAATCTAGGTGTCTTTCATTTTTTTGCTCAACATGCCAAGGAAATGAGGTCACTCAAATAGGGGTAGGGGAGAATACATTCTAGTTGATAAACATCTCTCCTCGATCATGGGATGTGACAATTCAAACAACACTACTAAATATGATCAAATTTGCCACGCTTTTTCATTTCTATTGCAACATTGTTCCGTTGAACTTGCCATGAAAAAGGGTTATTTTTTTCATGGATCTATTTTTGTTGCTCTATCGATGAACCAGAACACATCATGGCAATATCCACAAAATATGGATTCCTTGTGTCATTCGTTTGGTAAGAATTTCTTCCATCTTTTTTTGTTTTACAAACATTCGTCGATATAGCGACCAAACTCTGTTTATATAGAGACAAAGATCCTCTTTTGTTTCCACAATAATGTTATATTTTCCATGATTTTTCGTCGCTCGATAGATCAAAAATCGTGGAAAAACACAAATGAAATTTTTTTGTTGCCACGAGAATGCTATATTTGCCATGATTTTTCGTCTCTATATAGATGAAAAATCGTGGAAAAACAAAAATGAAAATTTGTTGCTGCCACGCGAATGTTATATTTTCCACGATGTTTTGTCTCTATATAGATGAAAAATCATGGAAAAACACAAATGAAAAGTTTTGGTTTCCACATGAATGCTATATTTTCCATGATTTTTCATCGCTATATAGATGACATTTCGTGGAAAAAACAGAAATGAAAAGTTTTTTGTTGCCACGAGAATGCTATATTTGCCACGATTTTGCATCGCTATATAGACAAATGTTCATGGAAAAACAAAAATGAAATTTTTTTGTTGCCACAAGAATGTTATAGTTGCCACGACGTTTCATTTCTATATAGATGAATGTTTGTGGAAAAATACAATTACAAATTTTTTGTTGCCACGAGAATGCTATAGTTTCCATGATTTTTCATCTCTATATAGATAGATGTTCGTGGAAAAACACAAATGAATTTTTTTTTTGCCACGAGAATATTATATTTTCCATGATGATTCATCGCTAGATAGACAAATATTTATGGAAAAACAAAAATGAAAATATTTTGTTTCCTCTAGAATGCTATATTTTCCACGATGATTCGTCGCTATATAGACGTGGACTGTAGGTTTAAAAAAAATAAAAAATTGCTAGCTAGGGAGATTTGGAGAATCAACCAGTTTTGTGAGGTATTGACACAATCTAGGGGAACGTACAAACTCTGTGATTCAAACCAAAAGTCAAGATGAACGAGATGCTATATGATCTTGTGAGTCTAGCTAAGGAAAATCCAAAAGTCAATATGTAAGTCTAATGCAAAAGTCAGGGGGAACGTACAACCTCTATGAGCATAGAAAGTCTATTGCAAAAGTGAAGGGGAACGTACAACCTTTGTGAGCATAGAAAAACTAGTGAAAACATCAGGGGGAACATACAACCTCTATGAGGCTAGTCAAACCTTGTGATCCATGAGAAAAATTCAAGGCATCTAGAAAATGTTAGGTTGAACGTAAAATTCCTATGAGATAGAAACAAACAATATTCCTTATTTTTGAAGTGATGTAAATGTATTGATCTAGTGCATTGGCACATGTAACATTTTCCACCATGAAGTGAAATTTGAATTGCCAAGCTGAGAGTCAAGTTGAATGAGTCGTCAAACTCACGTTGTAAAAGGTCAATTTAAGAGTCAAGTTGAATGAGTTGTTAAACTCAAGTTGTAAAAGTCAAGTTGCATGCATGACAAGTGGCATGCATGGCATGTGTGCATGAAAAGTTGTAGCATAGGTGTCTAGCAAAGGCAATAATAAGTTTCTCCATGACACTGTTGATATATCAGTTAATAGAGAGGTAGTATATCAGTTAATAGAGAGGTATCATATAAGTCAATAAAGGAACATTGGTCATATCTAATCAAAACACTAAATCATAAAAAGATTTATAATCATAGAAATAAATATAACAAGGTATCCAATCATAGAAATAGTAATAACAAGGTATGCAATCATATTAGTAATCAACATTTTCATAATCAAGTTGAAATCTTACATAAGAAGAAAGACATGGTTGTCTAGGTATACCTAGAAGAAGAGAAAATAATTGATGATATTACAACTTAGTACACACAAAATCAATTTTTCATATCAACCGATATAGGTTGCAAGTTTCATCTTACAAGGGCTATGAATATTAGTTGATACAGGTTGTGAGTTGCATCTTACACAAGCTTCGAATATCAGTTGATATAGGCTGGGAATATCAGTTGATACAGGCTGTGAGTTGCAGCTTACATAGGCTGCAAACATCATCTAATATAGGTTGTGATTTGTAGCTTACATAGCCTGCAAATATCAGTTGATAGAGGTTGTGAGTTATAGCTTATACAAGCTATGAATATCAGTTGATTCAGGCTACAAGTTGCATCTTACACATGCTTTGAATATCAACTGATACAAGATGTGAGTTGCATCATACACAGGCTGCGAGTATAAGCTTACACAAGATGCGAATATCAGTTGATACAAGATGCAATTAGCAACATGTATATCAACAGTTATATCAGTCCAGAAAAGACAACATTTTAACACTCAAGTAGTCCATAGATTCTTCCACAATGTCGGTATACAACATACTTATTTATCAAAAAGTTTCTGAGTTTGATACAGGTTACACAGTCTGGTCTAAGTCGTCTTGGAAATCTCATTAAGAGAATAATTTCATGGTGGAATATTTGTAAGTGATCATACATTACTAATGCAATAAAAGAAGATTGTTTGCTAGGCTTTTTCTCCCTGTATAGGGTTGGAAGAGATGACAATTGTTTACTTGAAAGTCATGAAATGTGAATTGAATTCAACAAGCATGGTTTAATTAGAATGTAAGGCCTTTTGATATTGATGTCATGTTATTTTATGTCGTCTCTCATGATTTTTATTTCTCATTATTTCTCATAGAGAGATTTTCTCTAGATTTAGATGTTATGTTTGAGGATTCGTTAGAGATGTGAAACCATATTTTCACAAAGCCATCTTCAGGGTAATGAATTCACATTGGATAATCTTGATCTTGGGTCAAGAGTAATTACAAAGAATTTCACATTTATTATTTTGCAATGAAGATATGTCTTGGTAAGACATATGAGTTGCCATAGGACTACCATTTAATAGAATAAAACCAATGGGATAAAACCATAGGCCTACCATTACTAATAGAATAAAACCAATGGGATAACTAGACTATTAAAACATGTCAAAACCATTACCTTATCATTGTCCTTTCGCTAGGTCCATTTTCCCATACAACTTGATAATATTTGTCCACGAATTGGATTTCCATTTCCAAGACCTGCAAAAATCATCAAAGACCAAATTTTTATACGAGTAAATAATATATAAGAAAATAAATAGGAATTTAAACATGTAAAATACTCTATAAATACTAAAGTGGAATATTGTAATGAGTTTTTTTCTTTTTTTTTGAGAATAGGTTATTCTCTACTGAACAGGGCCAACCACATGAAGGTGGAATCTCATATGGCCCCTCCCTCCCTCACATGGCTCTCAATTCCCCATACCCAATAAATGATTTATTTTACATAGAAAACATATAAACATTCATGCATAAGTAGGAAAGTAATCAATATATATAAACATATAAAAGTTCATGCATAAGGAGACAATTCATATAAACATTCATTCATATTAATAATGATAGTGATCAAAATACAAGTCATAAATTTATACAATCAATTTTTTTGTTATTTATTTATTTTTTTTAAACCCACGAGTGGGATATCATCATCATCATCTATCAATGTATTTCTTGCGCCTTGTCCTAGTTGTGTTGATTGTTTTTCCATGCCCTCACGTACCATACTTATGGTACATCGATGAGCAGGGTGTGGAGACAATTGCAAATGTGCATCACCTGTAACAACAAAAAAGGTCATGTTGATATGCTAAAATATTATTGAAATAACTATTTTATTATTTCAAATAACATTGCAATATTTCTCTTTACTTGTCTGTCTAGATGTGACAATTGGTGTGTTCATTGCTTGTGTCATTTTTTCCTCTAGCGGTTCACCCTCATGAGCTACATGCTCTTCCATTGAAAGAAGAAACTTTGTAAGTATACGTCAACAAATAAATATCTATAATCATAATACATAATTCTATTTCTAAAGAATACATACCCTAATGGCTATTTTGCTCCCCAATATCATGCAACAGGCCCTCCCCACTATCAACTGGTAGTTGTTCATGAGTACCTCTACCCTCACTTCTTCGATTTATCTCCTTCTTACAACAAACATAAACATTTAGTTATTGGTGATATAATAAATCATGAATATATTTTACAAGTATACTATAATGATGGCCTTATTGATTTTATTTACCTGCATTTCCATAATTGGGGAGATTGGCGTCTTCCCCAATACTTTTTTATATTCAACCACACTTTGAAAACCAATCTTTAGGTCTTATTCGGTGGCAGGATATTTGAACTTATTTCTCTACAATGCATAACATCATTAAAATTTCTTGTAATAAAACAATTATTTTTTTGCTACTGTTAAATAAATATTCACCAAAATTAATCATTTAATTCTTATGATTCATTCTCTTAGTTTCCTTTAGCCACCCTGGCCAAGTTTATGTTTCCTATGCTTTTCCATTCTATCCTTTGTTTCTTTGTAGGTGTCAGGCAACCTATGACAATTTTTAAATATGTTATATGTCGCAATTGTTATTTAAAATTAAAAAAAAATTAAAAAAAAATGAGCATATTTCACTAGAAATATGATATGTGTCGTACCTTGATTTACTAGGTTGTGGTTCTTTTCCTTGTATTTTTAGAAAATTCTCCTTTGCATCCTCTATTAGTGCCTTCCACTCTTTATCCCAAACCATGGGAGGGCACTCATACTTGATTTTTTCTTCCAATCTTTGCCTATACTGGGCCCTAGTATATTTCAAACTCTCGCCAGCTAAATGGGTGACCACTTTTTTGTTGAATGTATTTCCAAACAAGTTTACCCTATGGCTTATCAATTCATCTTTCAAATTGAAATCTTGGTCATTCCACCTTGTGTGAATGGTGGGGCCAAAAATCTCCAATTGCTTGTCATTCAAGTTCCTATAGAATACATTATTTCATGCAAAAACATTATGATCATTAATTTAAAATAATTTCGACATGTGTGTTTTTCAATTACATGATAAAAATCAATCCATTAATTAATAATACCTATAATATTTTGTATCTTTATTGGGAAACAACCTTCATCCATCATAAAGATGGCATCTAGTGATCTTGTGCTTTTCACTTGTGCTGCTCCAGGATAAGATTCCTCACAATTGACACTAGGTTCATCTCCAACATCATGTGGAGTCCCAATGTCTGTATGGCCCTTCTCGGGCAGGTCATGCTGCTCAAAATCAGTATGATCATCATTTGATTCGAGGCCAACCTTAGGAGAGTAAAAAATCCTCATTGGTATGATTTTTCGATGTTGTGTCTGCACTGGAGCATAATTGCTACAAATAACGGTCTATGTAGTTTGTCCACTCTCGGGTTTTAAAAAATACTATAAAAGGAATAATTGACTTTATCATATCATTTAAAAAATATAAAACTAAAGATCATAAATGAATATATGTCATAGCTGATAAAATTATGTAAAGATGCCACTTACCCCATAAGAATGTATTGGATCTTTCAGATCATTATTTCTTGCAATGATCTCCTCCATTATGGGTCTTCTACTAATCAAACCAAGTAGTTATATGTTCTCCCTTTTCAACACCTTTCTAACAGTTTCTATTGGATTTGTCGAATAAACAATTTCTTCCTCAATCACCTCATTATCCACATCGAGTGTGGACTACAAACATCAAACAATAAAATTAAGGAAATTAATTTTAACATTAAACAAATTTAGTTATTGTAATCATATTTAGTTACTATTAACATTTACCTGATGAGGCACCATGGGTGACCTTCCACAGTCACCCTGGACAGAGGTAGTTGAAGGTGACTTTCCACGATCACCCTGACACAATAAATCAATCAATAAACTTTATGAAAATAATTGTAACATTAAAAAAAATAAGATATTGTAATCATATTAACAACTATTATATAATAATAATAAAATTTATTACATCGGAGTTTACCTGTTCGGAGCTTCCTCCAGATTGTGTAGGAATCCAGGCATGATAAATCTGCCACAATACAAGAAGCAAGACAATTAATGCAAATGGTTCAGTTCAATGGTATATACAATAATTAATGAAAAAAATAAATAATAAGAGTGATTTATCAAAGGTTGAGTTCAATGGTATATAATATACTTACCCCCATAGTATCATCCCCTCCATCTATTTGATTCAAATTGTAATCGATCAATATCTCTTCACCTACAACTATTGATTTTGTTTCACATACAAATATACAATTTCCTTCATGCCCCTCAAATATGCAATTCGATTTCTTAGTTGTTGTCCCTGGTCATGTACTATTTATAAATACCACAATGGTTCTGAAATATTTTGGCCTTCCATCAATATACATAGCCACCCCTTTGTTTTGATTATTGTCTACTAGTTGTATATAATTTGTAGAAACTCTATATCTTCGCATACTTCACATATATCGAACCAACATCAACCAGTGATTGTATTTGTAGCATGGTCCGACATACTCCATTAATTTAGTTATAGTGCCATATTTGACCTTTATGCCATCCATGGAAAATAACCCCAATCCATGTAAGGATGATGAAGCAATGTGATACATCCTCCCATTGATGTAGAACTTTGTGTCCAATTGAGATAGATCCTTAGGTACCCATGGTTGCACTAGATGTCTATACCTCAAGGGAAACTCAATGTCACATATGCTCTCATTATCATAATCACATGAAACTCTTCCGGCAATAAAAAATTTCAAGTGTCTATGAAATATTATTGTTACCTTTTCAGATCTAGTTGATATAGAACTGTTAGATCTAGTACAATACATCTCACTTTCAACATGTACCTATTTAGCGGTCCCTACACTCAATAAAATGAGAAGATAAGTTAATGAACTAAGTATTTTGGAAGAGATGGTGATTGTTTACTTGAAAGTCATGAAATGTGAACTACATTCAACAAGAATAGTTTAATTAGAATGTAAGGCCTTTTGAGATTGATTTCATGTTATTTTTTTCATTGATCATGATTTTAATTTCTCATTATCTCTCATAGAGATATTTTCTCTAGATTTAGACGCTATGTTTGAGGATTCTTTAGATATGTGAAACAAGATTTGCAGAAATCCATTTCTTCATGGTAATGAATTCACATTGGAGAATCTTGATCTCGGGTCAAGAGTAATTGTATAGACTTTCACATTTCTTGTTTTGCAATGAACATCTATCTTGGTAAGATAGACGATTTTCCATAGGCCTACAATTTTGTTAAATTTGGTAGCATCATCAATCATTATCCAATGAGAGGCTATATGGGCCACACTGAGGCTATCTAGGGATATTTGTAGATTCAACAAGTCTTGTGAGGTATTGACAAAATCCAAGGGGAACGTACAACCTCTATGAATCAAACAAAAAGTCAGGAAGAATGATATGATTTATGATCTTGCGATTCAAGATGTAAGTCTAATGAAAAATCCAGGGGGAGCATACAACCTCTGTGAGCATAGATAGTCTAGTGCAAAAGTTAGGGGGAATGTACAACCTCTATGAGAATAGACAAAATGGTGCAAAAATTAGGGGGAGCATACAACCTCTATGTGTAACATCCTACTCTGGTGCACTGAGAAAAATTATTCTTTGAGGACACTTGCTCGCAAGTGATCTGGACTTTTATGACAAGAAAACATGTATCCTTGATTATGATGTGATATGATAGATGACATGATGTTTTACTACTTTGATATAGATAGGTGCTATTGACTCAGTTTTATTGAGTGTGCAGGGTTTTGGACCTTGAGGATGCAGGGGCATCGATGGGACCCCTTGGACTCTGTATTGAGTCAGGGAGTGTGCTACTTGGGTTGATTTATTTACTGTGATATTTCATTGATTTGATGATATGATGTGGACATGTTCACACAGGATTGTTGATGATGCAGGTTGACGATAGCTTGCCGACCAGACTCACATATGGAGTAAACGGGTCACACACGATTTCCAGAGAGGTTGAGGGAGAGGTGTGGACATCAGCCCTGCCACAGCCTACTAGCACTCCCGTTGTGGCTAGAACTGTAGGTTAACGATTACCTAGTTCGAGAGGATCCACGATGCCGTGAGGGCAGACTGTGACAATCGCTCACGATGATTCTAAGGGGCACACAATAAGGTGGGGGCCTTATTCCTTAGAGCCCTTAGTCTCCCACAAGTTCACCTGGCGGAGTGTTGACTCCAGGGGTTATTGATGTCTACCAATCAATCAAGTTGGGGAGTGGCACCCTTGGAGCACGTGGTGCATCCTGAAGGGCACGTCGCGCGAAAGAAACACAAGTTAGTGAGTGGCACCCTTGTATCATGTGGTGCATCCTAAAGGGCACGTCGCGCAAAAGAAATGAACGAGGTGAGTGACACCCTTGGAGCACGTAGTGCGTCCTGAAGGGCACGTCACATTGATGATGATGAAGAAACAAACCTAGATGGCCTTAAGACATTAACGCCTTAAGAAATTCTTACAACGAATTCCCTAAATAATTGTCGCCCATTTCAGAATCTAAACCTAAGTCTAAAACTTCTCTAGGGTAAAATTTTATTTAACCTTAAGAAAAGACCCTAAAAAAATAAAAATAAAGAAATAAAGATATAAAATAAAACCCACTTAAGTAATATTTTTTGTCTTCTTAAATTTAGTGGGTAAAGCGAAGAGAGGAATAATTTAATTAAAATACATGGTTTTAAATTGTAGAGAGGAAATAAATTATTTAACTTGTGGAAGTATACAAATATTTTAAATTAATAATAAAGGGAAAATAGTACATAGCGTAACTGCCATTTTGGCTCTAATTAAAAGAGGAAATAAGGGAATAGTAAGAATTATGAAACTAAGTAATGGAGGAAACATAATAAAGGAAAGTGGGGAACTTATGGTAAAAAGCGAGGTCAACATAGTAAGGAATCTGCAATTAAGAACCTTCTAATTTGAGCTAATTTAGCAACATCATTTTTTTTGGGAAAGTATTTAAAACATGTAAGGGGATCTAGGAACACCTAGGAGTAAATTTAGGAGCAATTCTAGGTGGGTGAGGGAATTGAGACAATTAATAAATTTAAAGAAAATAATTAATGGAGAAAAGAGGGGGATGGACGACACTTGTGCGATGGAGAATAATTAGAATTATTTTTATTAAAATTTAAATTAATTGTGATTTAGGGAAAGATTGAGGTTCAAAAAACTCTATAAAAGAAAGGGACGATGAGGAAGAAAGGGGATCGACTGTTAGTGTAACGTTACACTGCTAGAATTGTGACTTGACTGATTACTTGTGGAGAGTTGGGATTTTCCATCTTGGATAGGAGTGGTAGCTTGGCCTTGCGAGGCGAGCTGGGAAGCTAGACATACCATCTGGATAGTTTTTGGCCCCTTTGCGGCTCGGGGGGATAAGGGGAAAGCAGAGTACCCCTAGCGTTGGCTGGGAGGTACCGGTGAGGTCTCAGCGGTCGGCGAGCGGGAGCTGCACGAAGCTCAAGTGTGGGATAGCATCTTCGGTTATTCGCCGTCGGTCACAGGTACGCAAGTGCGTTTGTTGTTTAAGAATAAAAGGAAAATTGTTTAACATTGTATATGAATCCTTATGATGATGATTGATGTGTTGAATTTTGGATCATCTCGTTTCCTTGTTGTTGTTTTCTGCGCCTAGACTGTTATAACCCCGTAATCCCTTCGATGCGTTATCCTTGGCTTTGGCATTCTCTTACTATTGGCTACAATTTCTTATTGGTGATCTTTAGGTGTTTATATCTGACCGGGGGCATTTTTAAATATGGTTATGGGCATTTTGTAATAATGTGGGCATTTATATATTACCTTGGGCATTTTTTATTGTTGTAGGCATTTATAAATTACGGTGGGTGTTTTGTTTGAATCTGGGCATTTTCATATTGTCGTGGGAGTTTTGTTTTAATCTGAGCATTTTCATATTGTCGTGGGCGTTTTCATATTACAGAGGGAATTTTTGTATCACTGTGGGAATTTCCATATCATTGTGGGCATTTTTATATTACCCTGGGCGTTTTTAGATGACTGTGGGCGTCTATAAACTTCTGTGGGTGTTTTTATATTACCCTACGCGTTTTTAGATGACTGTGGGCATTTATAAACTTCTGTGGGCGTTTTTATATTACCCTGGGCGTTTTTAGATGACTGTGGGCCTTTATAAACTTCTGTGGGCATTTTTATATTACCCTGGGCGTTTTTAGATGACCGTGGGCGTTTATAAACTTCTGTGGGCATTTTTATATTACCTTGGGCATTTTTAGATGACTGTGGGCATTTATAAACTTCTGTGGGCGTTTTTATATTACTATGGGCGTTTTCTATTACTATGAGCGTTTTGTATATCACTGTGGGCATTTTTGTTTTTGTAAATTTAGATTTGATAAATTTGTTCTGGCAGTAGTTGTATGGCCATTTCGTTTTTGTAAATTTAGATCTGAGAATTCGTTCTGGCAATAATAGTTGTTGGGCATGATAGCTCTTGATGTTTTTAATTAGATGTTAACCTTAGGACAACACACTATCCTTGTGACACCGTATTCATAAATTATTTGTTTTCAGTTAGAAACAAATTTTATATATTAGACTATTGATCTAAAGACACCTTATCCCTTGAAAATTTTTAATGAGTTGTATTCTAACCAGGAAGTAAGAAAGTATTGCTTATGTTTTAGTACCGATTGAGATTGAATTATTTCAACTCAGTTGAATGCTTTCAATTTTGGCAATAATAGGCAATCGACTTTTAATATTAGAAACCTCTTTATGTTAGTAATGTTTTCTTAAAAAGCAATTTACCTTATTTTAGTAAAAGCAATCTACTTTTTAGTAATTGTTTCATAGCAGCATCCACCTTATTTAAATGACAGTAATTTATTTTCCAGTTAATGATCATGGCAACAACTGTTTTATTTCGTTAGTATTTGAAGGTGGCAATCCACTTTAATTTAACAAGGGCAACTTACCTTTAAGTTAACCTTCCTAACAAGAAAATGCAGATCATTGCATTAATTACTGGTTCTAAATTTTTGACTAGTAGATGTATATTAGTGTTGATTTAGATGGCTCCTTATGGCCTTATGGATGCAATACCGATGGTTTTAGTTATCGCTACTTGAGCACTGGTTAGTATGTTGTGAATGATTGACATAGATTTAGTTTTTACGCATTGAGGATTTATGTAGTAGATGGTGGATCTAGATATTTAGTTTTTATATAGTTATTTCTAATGATGGCTTAAACTTACTTATTCTCGTGCCCATGATTATTTAAGAATTGAATGACATGTTGCCTAATGAATGAGACTTGAGCAATGGAAGGATTAAGTTAAGGTAATGCTTCATGTTAATGCTAGGGTAAGGTTAATGTTAACGTATTTGTTTTAAGGTAATGATAGTGTAATGAATGTTTAAATGTTTAAATGTTTATGCTAATGATTATGGAACTGTTAATGTGATGTTGTTACCTTAA
>SNQJ01S0000308.1:495347-526181 GCA_010110895.2 Picea sitchensis
GCTGCATGAAGCTCAAGTGCGGGATAGCGTCTTCGGTTATTCGTCGTCGGTCACAGGTACGCAAGTGCGTTTGTTGTTTAAGAATAAAAGGAAAACTGTTTAAAGTTGTATATGAATCCTTATGATGATGATTGATGTGTTGAATTTTGGATCATCCCGTTTCCTTGTTGTTGTTTTCTGCGCCTAGACTGTTATAACCCCGTAATCCCTTCGATGAGTTATCCTTGGCTCTGACATTCTCTTACTATGGGTTGCAATTTCTTATTGGTGATCTTTAGGCATTTATATCTGACTGGGGGCGTTTTTAAATATGGTTATGGGCGTTTTGTAATAATGTGGGCATTTATATATTACTGTGGGAATTTTGTATTGCTGTAGGCGTTTATAAATTACGGTGGGCGTTTTGTTTGAATCTGGGCATTTTCATATTGCCGTGGGCGTTTTGTTTTAATCTGAGCATTTTCATATTGTCGTGGGCGTTTTCATATTGTCGTGGGCGTTTAGATATTACAGAGGGCGTTTTTGTATCACTGTGGGCGTTTCCATATCATTGTGGGCGTTTTTATATTACCGTGGGCGTTTTTAGATGACTGTGGGCGTCTATAAACTTCTGTGGGCGTTTTTAGATGACTGTGGGCGTTTATAAACTTTTGTGGTTGTTTTTATATTACCCTGGTCGTTTTCAGATGATTGTGGGCGTTTATAAACTTCTGTGGGCGTTTTTATATTACCCTGGGCATTTTTAGATGACCGTGGGCGTTTATAAACTTATGTGGGCATTTTTATATTACCCTAGGCGTTTTTAGATGACCATGGGCGTTTATAAACTTCTGTGGGCATTTTTATATTACTATGGTCGTTTTCTATTACTGTGGGCGTTTTGTATATCACTGTGGGCATTTTTGTTTTCGTAAATTTAGATCTGAGGAATTCGTTCTGGCAGTAGTTGTATGGGCATTTCGTTTTTGTAAATTTAGATCTGAGAATTCGTTCTGGCAATAACAGTTGTTGGGCATGATAGCTCTTGATGTTTTTAATCAGTTGTTAACCTCAGTACAAAACACTATCCTTGTGACACCGTATTCATAAATTATTTGTTTTCAGTTAGAAACGAATTTTATATATTAGACTATTGATCTAAAGACACCTTATCCCTCGAAATTTTTTAACGAATTGTATTCTAACCAGGAAGTAGGAAAGTATTGCTTATGTTTTAGTACCGGTTGAGATTGGATTATTTCAACTCAGTTGAATGCTTTCAATTTTGGCATTAATAGGCAATCGACTTTTAATATTAGCAACCTCTTTATGTTAGTATTTTTTTCTTAAAAAACAATTTACCTTATTTCAGTAAAAACAATCTACTTTTTAGTAATTGTTTCATAGCAGCATCCACCTTATTTAAATGACAGTAATTTATTTTCCAGTTAATGATCATGGCAGAAACTGTTTTATTTCCTTAGTATTTGAAGGTGGCAATCCACTTTAATTTAACAAGGGTAACTTACCTTTAAGTTAACCCTCCTAACAAGCAAATGCAGATCATTGCATTACTTACTGGTTCTAAATTTATGACTAGTAGATGTATATTAGTGTTGATTTAGATGGGTCCTTATGGCCTTATGGATGCAATACCAATGGTTTTAGTTATTGCTACTTGAGCAGTGGTTAGTATGTAGTGAATGATTGACACAGATTTAGTTTTTACGCATTGAGGATTTATGTAGTAGATGGTGGATCTAGATATTTAGTTTTTATATAGCTATTTCTAATGATGGACTAAACTTACTTATTCTCGCGCCCATGATTATTTAAGAATTGAATGACATGTTGCATGATGAATGAGACTTGCGCGCAATGGAAGAATCATGTAATGTAATGCTTCATGTTAAATGCTACGGTAATGATTTCTTTTTATTATTAATTCATTGGCAAGGTTATGGTAATATAAATGTAATGTTGATTTATTTTATGGTAAAGTTAATGTAACTTCATTGCATTGGTAGCATACAAGGAGTAATGTGATTGGTGATTCATGTTTTAGTTGCAAGGTTTTTATAACATAAGATGTGAGGTTGTTAGGATAATGTTATTGTAATTGTATGGTATATGTAACATATAGGATGTATTGAGATTGTTAATTAATTTCAGGGTTAGTACTATAATTGGAATTGTCCAATTCACCGTTGTATGATATCAGACTCTTCGATTTGATAAAGCTAGTCGCTTTGTATATAAGTCTGTGTGTGTGAATTATTTTTGTGTAAAGAATCCAGTGTCGTATCAAGAGTCTCGGGCCCTTTAAAGGCAGGGTTTCCACTCTTGTGACACACCTCTAAGGTATCGGGCTCTTTAAAGGCAGAGTTCCCACCACTGCGACCTCTTGACAGAGATTACTAGTTCCTGCCTGAGCAGTCGGCCAGGAGCCTATCTGACATTCTTTCTCTCCAGAGCAGAGAACTAAGATTAAACGCCCTGCTTTCCTGTGCAGAAATAGTAAAATCTACTACTATGGATTCTTCCATCTATGTTCATACTGTACATAACACAGTGGCCGTTTAATGCTTGCAGTTACTTGCTGTGCACCTTATGTCTTCTTGTGGTGTTCGTCATTGTTGCATCTTGTTAGTCGTCGGGTGGTGACGTAGAGTCGAATGTGTTGTTTCCCTTGTACACACGCACACACACTTGTTAAAAACACAAAAAAAGGAAAAAAAATAAAAAAAAATCCACTTGTTATATGAGGTTTGCATGCATGACGGACGGGAGGTTCGTTACACTATGAGCCTACTTAAGCCTTGTGAGCCATGAGAAAAAACCAAGGAATCTAGCAAAAGTTAGGTTGAACATAAAATTCCTATCATCTAGAAATGAACAATCTTCCTGATATTGAAAATGATGTAAATTTATTGATCTAGTGCATTGGCACGTGTAACACTATCCACCATGAAGAAATTTGAACTTCCATGTATAAGATTCAAGTTGCATAAGTTACATAATGTTTCATAGTTTCATAAAGTTGCATAAAGTTGTATAAGTTGCATAGTTGCATAAGTTTCATGTTGCATAAAGTTGCATTGTTTCATAAGTTGCATGTTGCATAAAGTTGCATAAAGTTGCATAAAGTAGCATAGTTTCATGTTGCATAAAGTTGCATAAGTTGCATACGTTGCATGTTGCATAAAGTTGCATAATTTGCATGTTGCATAAAGTTGCATAAGTTCCATAGTTGCATAAAGTTTCATAAACTTGCATGAGTTGCATAGTTGCATTAAATTTTCATAAAGTTTCATGTTACATAAAGTTGCATAGTATTTATGCAATTTGAATCAAAGATTTAGTAGGGATGAAGAAGACATTGTTGTTATTTTTTAGTATAGTATTTCTGAAAATGTTTTTGAAGAGTCTCGTGAATATACAGTCTTCCTTGCTTCTCCAGGGGATAAAAACCAACATTTTCATAATCAAGTTGAAGTCTTACATAAGAAGAAAGACATGGTTGTCCAAGTAGACCTAGAAGAAGAGAAAATACCTGATGATATTACAACTCAGTACACAGAAAATCAACTTTACATAACAACTAATACAGGTTGTGAGATGTAGTTTACATAGGCTGTGAATATCAACTGATACAGGATGTGAGTTATAGCTTACACAGGTTGTGAATACCAGCTGATACAAGCTGCGAGTTGCAGCATACACATGATGCAAATATCAGCTGATATAGGATGTGAGTTGCAGCTTACACAGGATGTGAGTATCGACTTACACAGGCTATGAATATAAGTTGATATAATTTGCAAGTTGAAGGATATATATCAACAATTATATCAGTCCAGAAAAGATAGAAGTTTATCACTTAGGAAACACACAAATTATTCCACAGTGCTGGTATACAATAGACATATTTATCAACAAGTTTATGAGTTTCGTATAAGTTACACTCTCTGGTCTAAGTCATCTTGGGAAGCTTGTTAAGAGAAGAATTTCATGGTGGAATATTTGTAAGTTATCATACATTACTAATGCAATAAAATAAGATTTTTTGTTGGGTTTTTTCTCCTGGTATAGGGTTTCCCCACGGTATATGCATTGTGATATTGCATGCTGGTAAATTCTTATGGTTTTTTCTGGCCACCCTTTAGCTGGTCTAGAGTGCACTTAGATTGCAAACAAAGTGATCACTTATGGGATTTTTATAGAATACACTTAAATTATAAAGAAATAGAACTTCGAGAGAAGTTGCAAACAAACGAAACTGTGCCAAAATAGTTCATGTAATTTATAGTTTCAAGACACAGTTACAATTATGATTCCTCTATCTCCCAGGCGCAGAATTATAAATTTGGGTAGGAAAACCAACATCGAGTGGTTTATTAGCCTTTATTTAAAACTCTGTCACAAGGTTGGATGGAACTACCATGCAAAGGGAATAAAAATCCCCCTCCCACAAAAATTGACCATGCTGAGAGCATCAAAATTCCCCTCCTGCACAAATTCACCAAAAGTGAAATTTCAAAAATTTCAAAATATAGTTGATATGAAGAGAATCAAGTTTACAAAGCTATTGTACAATACATTAACAGAAAGATCTTGGAGATCCATTATCGATTTTGGCGACATGATGTTAGGTTTGGCCAGATAGGGCTCCTCCTTTGTCATTGTCCAATTGTGTGAGTTTCTCTACGAGTCTTGGAATGGACGATCGATTTTTGCTGCTTTGCGCCCAGTCTTAGAATGGGCGATGTGACCCTTTGCTACTCTGAGATGGGTGAGACTGACTCTTTGCTACTCTAATATGGTGCTCTGAAATGGGGGAGACTGACCTTAATTTGTTTCTCTAACTGTCATGAATGGGTGTGTGGGCGGGCTAGTTTTAGTTTTTATGTTATGTTATTTTTAATTTTTTTTTTAATTTTTTTTTTTNATATATATATATATATATATATTAAACATTTTCAAAACTAGTATAGACAAGGGGAATCCGATTGTTTAATTGAAAAAAAGCATTGTGATGGTCCCTGTGGATGTTGACGCAATGTGATTTATACCGAGTGCTATGCATGTGAAAGTGAAGAAATTCAACCAAGTGCGGGTAAATGACAAGAGTAACTATGACTGTATTAAGATAGTCATATTCCTAGTCATCTAATTAGTGACATGCATGAATGGATTAAAAATATTCCCATTGTCCCTAGCTACTATATTATATAGAAACCACAACCAACAGATATTAGCCCAAAATACTATTCCCTATAATGCATAATGCCTAATGCTTGTCAACCCTAATCCTGATAACCCTTAACTCATAGTTCCTACAATCCTTAAAACTAGACAATATAATATATAAAAACATATTTTTAATCCTTATAACCCCTTAATATTTACCCTATTACCCTTCATCAATAACCCAACTAAACGTGTAATCCCAATGGCACATATACCCTATCTCGTAACTCCTAAGAATGTATCAACCCTAATTCCTATGAACCTTAGTTATCCCCTATGAACCCTAAACACAATACCTTGTAACTCATAACCCATTTAACCATTAACACAAAAAATAATGATATAACACCTATCCCTTAACCTTTATAATCTTAGACAACTAACCCCGAAAAACATTATTATTTTAACCTCTAACATTTATAATTCTAACACCTAAACTTTGTAATTCTAACACCTAAACTCTAACAGATACATCTCCTAACCCTTATTTTGAATAACACCTATAACTCCTAATTGTTATAAACCTTGTGAATTTTCACCCTATAATAACCATTATCCACAACCAGTACCCCTAACCCTATGACTCATATAACCTTAATCCTTTAATGAATTGTAAATGACATAATTAACCTACAACACATCTGAACTTTTTAAAAATCAACCCTTAGAACTTCTATCAAATCTAATCATATAACATGTATAAATACTCACACTTATATAACACATTGCATTGTATCCCATTGCATATAAAATCCATAACCTACATAATGAGAAACCACTATGAAAATTAACCATGAACACTTACAACCATTAACCCCTATAACCTCTAACACATACAACCTTTAACATTATTAATCTTTGTGACTTATAACCCACAACTTGTATAAAAGATAAAACTATGTCTTATCATTTAGCCCCTAGGATCCCTAACCATGTAACCATTATCTTGAAGGATATCTAACCATATGACTCCTATAACCTATTAATTTTAAATGACATAACCTATAAGACATAAATAACAATTTTAAGAATTAACAAATACAACCTCTATAAAATCTAACCCTTTACCCATGTAGCCCCTTTATTATCAAGTACTACTTAACCAAAGTGGATTACATGTTGGCTTTCCCAAAGATGACCTCTTCAGAGGTCTTGTCAATGGGCTATATTTCAAGAAGTTTTACCCATGAAACCACACTCACTCTATAGTCAATAATGTATATAAAACCTTATGTTTTTGGTTTAGAAATTCATTTTTTGTGTTCTTCCTCTGATTTCTTTTAATCAAAATTCTTGATGATTTGTTTTCTTGGTTTTCTAGTTGATTGAACCACCACATACCACATTAATTTTTTCTTGATGGAACTAGTTGTTGGACTCAAAGTCTAGCTTCATTAGATTGGGCCATTTATTTTCCCTCCCAAATGCTACTCCACTCAAGTGGTGTGTGCATAGGACCAACCACCAACAATCACATTGAATACACCATGGTGACTGAATTTCTCATTGATGTGACACATGTTCAAATCGAACACCTCAAGGTCCACTTGGATTCACAGATCCTCATTCCTGGAAGTGATAATCAATTTTTAGATAGCATTGCAAATGAAGTACTATATATTTGCATTGGTCTCATTAACACATTCAGAAGCACTAGTAAGTAGAAAACATCGTTGTGTAGCATTTATATCACACTATTAACCATAATGAATGCCAAGAAATAAAACATAAGAATATTTTGTTCATCATCAAACACATAATCATAAGTGGAAAAAAATCATGTGTGTGTGTGTGTGAAGCACCCATATCAACAAAGCCTCCCCAAAATTATTTTCTTTATTCTTTGATCTTAAACATAACCACTCCTTGGGTAACTCTAACTTGACCCTCTCAGACTGATTCAAAATTTTGATACCAATTAATTATGAAAGACGCATTAAATGGGCACATGCAAATAATCAAGATTCATGCTAAACTTTAAAATACTGCTTAATCATGCTATGCACATAAATAACACACATTGGCATGTCAAATTTTAGTCCATACAAGCACAAATTGGAAAAATTTCAACATTGGCTCCATCAACATGTCAGTTATAAGCGGGGTCAAGTACATGAGTAGGCACGCCTTATTGTTGGATTTTGATAGAATAAACAAAGAATATTTGATTATTGAATTGTTGTTTTTACTCATGTTTGATTTTGGAAACCCTCCCATAGCGTTAATACATGTGTGTTTCCCTAGCATGTCAAATTTTAGTCCATAAAAGAACAAATTGAAAAAAATTCAACATTGGCCCCATTCAAATTAATTATTCTATAGGGTTGTTGTTTGATTATAGAATTGCTTGTGTGAGCCATGTTTGAGTCTGGAAACCCTCCCATACCGTCATTGTATGCATCTAGTCTAACCATGCCAAATTTTAGTCCATACAAGCAGAAATTGAAAAAATGTCAATGTTGGCCCCATTCACATGTCAGTTATAAGCGAGGTCAAGTACATGAGTAGGAACACATTATTTTTGGATTTTGATAGAATAAAAAAATAATATTTTATTGTTGAATTGTTTTTTTTACTCATGTTTGAGTCTAGAAACCCTCCCATACCATCAATGCAAGTGTGTTGTCCTAGCATGTCAAATTTCAATCCATACAAGCATAAATCGGAAGGTAAAATCCGACGACAAGGAAATGAATTTTCATGACTTCTTTCATGGTTTGGTATTTTTTATATATGTGTAGGTTGTGTGTTCATGAACCATATTTCCATTGTTTTGAACATGCTCATCACCTCACCTTCAGATAAAATTTCTCAAAATGGCATATAATAAAACTGAATGAGCTTCTCTTGGTTTCAAGAATAATTAATTCTCTACTGAACAAGGGAAACCATGTGAAAGTGGAAGCTCTAATTATGCACCCCCCACCCACCCTCTCACATCACTCTCAGCTCCCCCATACCTAATTTGATGTAATAAAGAACATGTAATACACTACATACAAAAATGGCATAAAACTTAAAAAAATCTAATTAAATTGTATAAGTAAACACTTAAAAAACAATAAATCATATAAGCACTAAATATAAAATTAATAGAATAAATCATTGAAAACATATAATCACTTAGCTCGTACTTTTAAACTTTTAAAGATCATTCATCTTCTCCTTCATCCTAATAAACATTTGTATCATGATCTAGTTCAAAATCGATAATGTTGAAAGTATCGTTCATATCAACGTCATTTTCACTATCATCATTGATATCATCAATGAGAACATTGTATGCTACATTTGGATGATCAACTTCTTCGGATTCTTCGTTTGGCACATCTGCAACCACTTGCTCTTGATCTACATCATCTTTTTCTTCTTCAATATTATATTCTTCCTCTACCTGATTATACTTTATTGGACTTCCTCTTGGATCATATCTAACAACATATCACCAACCTGCTTTATCAGGTACCTCTGAGTAAAAGACTTGCTCACATTTACTTGGAAGAACATAAGGCTATGTTCCTGGTTCAAATTCCCTTGTATTAACCATGGTAAATCCATTAGCATGCTTAGTAACAGTTCTTTCAGGATCACGTTCATGCATCCGTAGCCTGTACCATTTGACCTCAAACAAAACTATTTTAAAGGAATTAAAATCACACTGAATTATATCCTCCAAATACCCATAGTACCTATTTTTAGTTTCTTTTGGATGTCTGTCACTTCTAGAGGAAACATTAGTGACCTTAAACACTACAGTTGTCCCACAATATGAGTCTTTCACCTTATCATCCAACTTTTTGATACAAAATTTACGACCATTACACCACATAGCCTTGTAGTGTTTCAATTGCAACATTGACAACAAGTAAAAAATGCATTGTCCATTAGTAAACTCCATATAATATGGACTTAGTAAATATATATTTCAAACAATAAACAAACCAAAAACATTGATATAATGGGAAATAACTATAAAAATGTGGGTGAATATACTTTCCTTTTTAACTTTTAAACCAAAGGCTAAATCAATTTCCATTTGTATAAGATCAAGAAATTCATGTTGATAATGATGTGTTGTCTTAATCATCTTATTGACCCCTTCCCATGATAACCTACCATAGTATTCTTCACATCATTCTATCCAAGACTCCAACCAATCAAGATTGTTTGCAATGTATAAATGTAGAGCATCCCACTCTCATCCAACTATATGAAAAAATAACAATTGAATATCAATAGTTAACTATCATTGGCAAAGTTTAATATAGTTGATGGAACAAAAATAAATGAATGTGTATGATAATATAAAATTGAAAAATTAAATGTATAATATATTAAATCTACAACATCTAATTACCTTTCATTGTCCTAATTCTACCTTTCCCCAATAGGACCTCCCCTTCAAATTTGTTGATGGAGTTGAGATGCCAAATGCGAGGCACATTCATATTTTCTGCTAATTTAGGAAGATATTGACTATTATACACCATGCATTGATATACCATATAGCCCTCCACCATAGAACCCTCAGGACATGCTCATTGTCTACAAAAATCCTTCAATGACTTCAACTGCCTCTCCACCATCCACATCAACCTTGTGTGTACTCATCCACCTAATTCAATTTCCTCAACTTGGTGTATGAGGTAGTGTTCTTGTGCATTGAAAAATGTTGGAGGTAGATACTTTTTCATTTCACACATTAGTCGGGGAATTTATCTCTTCCATTACCTTATATATTTTTTATGGATTTCTTTAGATGAAAGCCACCTACAAATGGTTCAAGAAAATAATAGGTTTGAACAATATCAAGGCATATATAAAATTGCAGACAAAACAAAATATGTCAATAAGTGTTGCTACAAAGCACTGGAAAAACAATTTCCATATAAAAATGCATTACTTACCTCATATATTTTCCAAGATCTTATATAACTTGTTTAATGTTGTTGTCAAAGTTGTTTGGGAGAGATAGAGTTAGAACATATTGTAACAAAAAGAAAATTATTAATATTTATTTCTAAAATAGAGAAAACAATTACTAAAAAGATGTATACCAATATGTTAAGATACCTAATAATTACCTTAATGAATGTATTCCAGTCACGTATTTTAACCCCACCAAAATCACCTTTTTTCGTTAACATATTTTGTATGTTCGAACAAAACCCCATCGGAAACCTAATTTTCCGAATGACCTCTCTTACAACATTTCTTTGTTTCTCTGTCAATAACCATGAAAGACTAAGATTTTTTTCTTGATCATCACCATTATAATTAGTAATCACACTTGTGATTAGCTTCCTAGATGTCACTACAAATATTTCCAATTATTTCTTTGTTAATCCTTCCATCTAAGATTCTCCATAACAATTATGTTATATTCTTCCTGATATGCATTGTATCAAATAAATGAACTATTTGTAGGTTCTCGTAGTAGGTAAACCTACTGAATTCTATGGGATAACTTTTCATTTCTCATGGAAGCCCATTCGTGCCTTAATGACATTCATGAAACATAAATGAAATCACATTAACACTAACTAATCAATATATCTAGGTATCACACTAAACAAAATTCACTGAAAAATAATCATAAGATTTATAATATTATGATACATAAATAATTTGCATACCTTGACGATTTTTATTATATTAAAACTTCCATAGGTGAGGTGTCATTCTTCGTGGTTTTTTCCCATTCTATTCTTTACCATTGATTTTTTCTTTCTCAGTAGTTCGATAATTATGGTTCTTAGGAAGAAAGTGCCTATACTCATCAAACAGATCCTTTCCTAAACTTATTGAATGAAAAGATTTTATCTTAGGACCACAAACTGGACATGCAAATTTACCTTTTGTTTGAAGAATTGAAATATATATGAATTAATGTATAAAATTAGGATTACAATTTAAAAAAATGCATGATATTTTCAAAAAAAAAAAAAAATATTCAAGCACAACGGAACGTTACATACCACAAAAATGTGTTAACTCGGGAGCATCATGAATTGTCCATGCAAGTATTCCATGTAAATTATTTTGTCCCCATCAGTATAAAGATGTCATACACAGTGATGCCATCCCATAACTTCAACAAATCATCTATAAGAGGCTCAATACATACATTCATATCTTAAAATTGGTACTTACCTAATTGGTTCAACATACTTTAATTATATTTAGTTATACGTCCAAATATATAAAATATATAATTATCATGAACGAAACAAATAAATGAAATATTATGTCATACTTTCAAGTAAATAAAGACAAGATAATTAAATACCCGGAGTAATCATTTCCATCATTGTGTGCTCTCTCTTTATTGACATCCAAGGAGGAAGGTTATTTTTTATAACAAAAATAGGCCACACTAAATAAGTAGAACAAATCTCTCCAAATGGATTGACACCATCAACTACCAATGAAATTCTAACATTACGAGGTTCTTCTTTAAAAATTGTCCATTTTTCTTCGATGTTCTTCAATGCAGAACTATCTACAAGAATTTGAAGAGCAACATATTCACTTATGTTCTTTGCATTGAAATCCATAAATGGTTCTATACTTTTGCACCTGAACAACCATTGTAAACGTGGAATTATGGTAATATAACGAAAAACTTTGCGAGGCACCTTTTTTATTGCTTGATCAGTTCGATATCTACTTATTTGACATTGTGGAAATTCATTTTTTATGCATATTGTCCATAGTATATGATATGATCATTATAACATGCATCAATAGCTTGATACTCAATCCCAATTTCCTTCATAATCAAATATATTTCTTGATATGTGCGTGGCAAAATATTTGATGGTGGTAATAGAAATTCACCTAACAATCTATACCATTCAAAAAAATAAGTCAATGTAAACAACATTAATCATAAATATCACATGCCTACTTTATGAATTAATTAACAATAACAACATAGAAAAATAGTCAACCTTTATGTACATGTCAGCATGACATAAATAATACATTGCATACCTTAATATTTGTGTGAGACAGTTGTTTGATAAACCATTCAAAACTTTCAAGTTCACCAACAAAAGTATAGAAAATATAAGATTTGTTGTTGAGCCTTCATAAAGAGGTTGTCGTGACTTCTCAAGTAGAGGATCAACATCATGAATATCATCTTGGTTGTCCTCGTCCATTGGAGAAAATGTGTCTTGGATCAATCTATGTATCTCATCTTCCTGATTTGTATCAATAATGTTATCTCCGTCCATATCATCATTAAGAACTCGATCTTCAATATTCTAGTGTCCATGTTTCTCACCTTGTAAAGTATTATTTATGATACTACTTGGAAAATAACTCTCTGGCGGTTGAAATTTTGGGGGCATTATCTTTATATTTACAAACAATGTATTAAAATTAGTGTGTATAGAACATATATTAAAACGATAAAATATTTGACAAATACATGACATGATCACTATTACAAAGAATACATTATATATTGAATAATGTCTTACCAAGGGATGATCTTCATAACCCCCTTTAGTGTGCCCCTTCTCCCTACACTGTTTTCCAGCTGTTGTTATTAAATTCTTCTTGTTTGCAAGCCCCTCCAATCATTACAAGGGAAATAACATTTTCCATTGCCGTTCGCATCCAATGCCTCTCTAAACTGAGCAAGCCTCCTTGCATTTCCATTCATAGTATATATTAATTTGACACGGTAATTTCCTATAAGAACCAATTAAATAATTAAAAATTTAAATTTTGTTAAAACATTGAAAAAAATTAAAATTAAAACTTCATATACTTCAAGGTCCAATCACAGGAAATATATGTTACAGTGCTAAATTTTGAAAAAATTATTAAAAAAAAAATTAATTTAAAAATTCATATACTTCAACGTTCAAACGCATGAAATGTATGTAGCAATGCTAAATTTCGAAGAAAAAAAAATTGGTTAAAACATTCATGTTAAAAAAAATTGAAATTAAAATTTCTTAACATAGCTTTATATTAAAAGAGACTGAAAAATTAAAAATACTAACCTTGCAATTAAAAAATCCAAGCTATGTAGATTGAGAATTGGATGTGTTAAACCAGTATGTGATAGAAAAAATTAGGGCTCAAACAATCATCGTCAAAATTGATGCAGCCATAGAAAAAATTTCGAAATTTGTCTTAAGGACATGTATTTATAGATCGATTCTCGTCGATATAGCAACGGAAATAAATGAGTTGAACCCAAAAAAAGTTAATACCCATTGCACAACATGTGCGGTTTTCACACATGGAACAAGTGTCAATATAGCAATGAAACTTTGTGGATATATAGATGGTTTTTTGAATCTATCTCTATATTGACGAACGTCAGGGCCAACCCAAAAAAAAATTAAAAGAAAGACAATATTTTAATGTGTTTTTGCACAAATTATGGAAACGTGGAAATATTTCGTCGCATTTTGAGCCCATATGTACTAGTGCGACAACATGAAGTGCTCTAGGTCTCCCTCACTTAGCTCGACCTCAACGCACCAACAAGACAATGAACATACCTCAACTGGTTGTGGATGTAAAAATGAATGGTTCAAGAAACATAGAAGATATTTGGGTTACGCTTTGAAATCATTCTTAGGGTAGAATTATTCAGAGATCCCAATGTAGATCTCTCCTCGTGTTTACTCCAGTCGCACCCATAGTTCCCTGTCTTCAGGACATACAGTTAATTTCCCATCTGAAGCACGCTCCTCCAACAAGCCCTGTGCATCTACCTGGGATGACTCTCAATGCATCTTTGAGGCTGTGTCTACAATCCAACATTTGATATTCGAGCTTTAGAGTGATGCTTTTTACGCCAAATTTCTCCTCAAGATATTGGAACAACACATTTCCTTGGTGATGGAATTGAGCACCAATTAAGAGGCCTTGTCACCTCCAACGATAGTTGGAGTGCCAAAGCCCATCCTCCTTCCTATGTGACATAATTGAAGTCAATCATTATGGTCATCAGGTTCTGCACTTTGGTTACTGGTTTTTTTTATCCTTTACATAGTCCATCTAGTTATTATAGTTATTAGTATCAAAGCTAGGATAAGATCATAGTTTTTTGTTCTAGTTTTTTACATGGCACTGTCAAACAATATCTATGCTAGTATTTCCACCTAGCTCTGTTACATTTTTGGTGACACAGGGAGAAAATTTTTAAAAGCTCAGCTAGAGCATAGTTGGTTTCCATTCATGGCGAGTCTTGCTCTAAGGAATACTTGTCTTTTTGTAACAAATTTTCGTGAAAGGTAACTTATAAAATACTTACAAAAAATAAACATCACACTAAAACATAACCCTAAAGGAATATGACAAACTGATATAACCCTAAATGAACATCACAATATGACGTAACCATTTAGTAATTATGCAATTTGACATAATACAATGAAGATGTATGTCATAATGCAACAAAAAAATTGATGAATGTAGATATTTGACATAATTTATTCCTGAAAATGTTACATCAGATTGTAATGCTCATTTAATCTTATGTCAGCTTTCGACATTCCTTTAGGATTTTGTTTTGATTGCAATGTTTATGAATTACATGCCTTGTACTGGAATATGGGTTCCATATTAAAGGTCATCCATAGTCAACCATTCATAAACATCACACTGAGTTGACTATGGTTGAAGTTGTTGATTATAGTGAGTAAAGTTTGATATGGTTGACCATATTGATTATAGTGAATAATGGTTGAATATGGTTGACCATGTTGATTCTTTTTTACCATGGTTTACTATGGTAATATCACATTGTGATTTTCATCTTGGTTGAATAATGTCGAATTGCTACATTCCCTAATGGTTGTGTTACATTTCTAGATATATTGTCATTGTCTTATGTCAAATTGCATCATTCCTAAATGGTTACATGAGAATGTGACATTGATTTAGGGTTAATCAATTCCATATGATGAGATATTGTTAACAATATTTTCCACATGTGATTATGACTCATTGAATTTTGATGAATTTTGATGTTCGCACTGAAAGATAACTCTAGAGGAATGTCACAAGAAGACATAACCCTAAATGAACATCACAATGTGACGTAACCATTTAGGAATGATGTAATTTGACATAATACAATGAATATGTACGTCGTAATGTGCCACAACCATCGATTAATGTACACATTTGGCATGAGTTGGCCTTGAAAATGTTACGTCACATTACAACATTCATTTTAGGTTATGTCACCTTCTAAAATTCATTTAGGATTATGTTTCATTACAATGTTTATGAATTGCATCCCTCATATTTCAATATGGGTTCCATATTAAAGGTTATCCATAGTCATTGCACTAAAACATATCCATAAAGAAATATCACAATGTGATATAACCCTAAATGAACATCACAATGTGACATTAAAATTTAGGAATGATGCAATTTGACATAATACAATGAAGATGTGTGTAGTAATGCAACACAAACATTGAGGAATGTAGCTATTTGACATAAGTTATCCTTGAAAATGTTATGTCACATAGCAACGTTCATTTAATGTTATGTAACCTTATGATATTCCTTTAGGGTTTCGTTTCAATGCAATGTTTATGAATTGCATGCCTTGTATTGGAATATGGGTGCCATATTAAAGGTCATCCATAGTCAGTCATTCATAAACATTGCACTGAGTTGACTATGGTTGAAGTTGTTGATTATGGTGAGTAATGGTTGAATATGGTTGACCATATTGATTATAGTGAGCAATGGTTGACTATGGTTGATCATGTTGATTATGTTTAACCATGCTTTACTATGGTAATATCACATTGTGATGTTCATCTTGGTTGAATAATGTCGAATTGCTACATTCTTCAGTGGTTGTGTTACATTTTGACATATATATTCATTGTCTTGTGTCAAATTTCATCATTCCTAAATGGCTATGTTAGAATATGAAACTCATTTAAGGTTAAGTAATTCCATAAGTTGACATATTGCTAACCATGTTTTCCACATGTGATTATCAGTCATTGACTTTTGATGAATTTTTATGTTCGCACTGAAACATAACCCTAAAGGAATGTCACAAGGTGACATAACCGTAAATGAACATCATAATGTGATGTAACCATTTATGAAAACCATGTTTTCCACATGTGATTAGGACTCATTGACTTTTGACCAATTTTTATGTTTGCACTAAAACATAACCCTAAAGGAATGTCGCAAGTTTACAAACCCTAAATGAACATCATAATGTGACGTAACCATTTAAGAATGATGCAATTTGACATAATACAATGAATATGTACATCGTAATGAGACACAAACATTGAGGAATCTGTTGATGTTTTTGGCAGCATCAGACAGGTTGAGGTACTTCCACATAGGCAAGTGTTTTGCATGTGGAAGTAGTCGAAAATATTCTAGTCTTGAGTTTACTTTAGTTAAAAGGAATTAATTAAAGAAAAATTGTATTTATCAGTGAATTGATTTATTTAAGAACATGCTTAGCATGCATCATGTAATCTAAATATTAAGTGGGTGTGAGAAGTAATCTCAACCGTAGATCACTTTGGATATTAGAAATAGATTGTAGCTCATGATTATAAAATTAAGGCTAGGAGAAGGAGGAATATACTTGTGTTGATGAGAGGTCGAGGTTGATAGACTTGGTGAGAGACCAAGGTAGGGAATTGTGGGAGATACACTTGTGAAAGACTTGGTGAGAGACGAAGGTTGAGGATAGAAAAGAAGGAATTTTTCTATTGTGAGGAGTGTAAGAGAAAAGACAGACTTTTTCTTACACTAGAGTGAGGAGATATCACTGGTTGGGTGAAGATATTTCATCCAAGTATTGATGAAATGGTTGGATCACAAAGGATCATGATTCAATATATTGATAGGTGGATAAGGAATTTCATCCAGAGGTCATACATGTCAAGGAGGAGAAAGATAAGAAGAAACCATAGGTGGGTTTCAGAGGACAGAAGCCACAAGGAAGAGAAGAGTCATACAGAACTTGTCCTACAGGATTTTCATACACATCTGTGAGTCTCAGTGGAGACAGTCGCAGATATTCATGGGTTAGAGAAGGGAAAGTTCCAAGTGTCCATAGGTTAGAGAAAGGGAATTCGTGGATGTATTGGGAAATGTACTGGTACAAGGATGTACAAAAGCACAAGAGTCTCCATGTTTTTATGCAGTGTATAATTCTCTCAGTGGGCCATTTTCCCTATTATAGGAGCCTTGATTTGACCTTAATACAATCATCATTAGACTGGTTTTCCCTCCAGGGATTTTCCAGGGGTTTACCTAAAATTCTTGCTATTCATATGTGTTTTATTTAGTTTCCTTGTTTATGCTTTTGTTTCATGTTTTGTTGAGTAACCTAGTTGTGCTTTAATTCAATAAATATATTTTTCTTGGAATTAACTCTCGGGTGCTAGGTTAAGGGGAATTTCAACATGGTATCAAATTATACCTAGGTTTGAAAGAATATCTCAACATGGTATCAAAGTCGGGGCTTTGAAGGAAAGAGGGAGCCTAGTCTCTGAAGGGAGGAAACAAAGAGGACAGATCTTATGAGGTAGAGAACCAGGAGAGGAAATCAAAAGGATAGAGTTTGAGGAAAACAACAATACTGGAAATAATAGGTTTTTTTGTAGGTATATTGAGGCATCTATGAGTCACAGTGTAGACATTCAGAGACATCTGCGGGTCACAGAAGGAAAAGTCACAGAAATTTGTGGGTCAAGGAAGATAAAGTCATGGATAGGTCGTACGGGATAGTACAGGGTGGTTTCAGCAGAGGGTTATCCAGTCAGATATTGAAGATGGTGAACACATTAAATATTGAGGATAGATTAGATGGGGAAACAAACTTCCATGATCGAAAATCAAGGATTCTTCTTCTATTAGAGGAGAATGACCTCAAAGAGTATTTTTAGGTTATGGTTGTAGATCCTACGGATCTAGAAGAATTGATAGTTCACAAGAATAAGGAAGTGAAGGCCAACTGAGTGTTGCTAGAATCAGTAAAGGATCAATTGATTCCACACATTTATGAGAAGAAATATTCCAAGGAAATGTATGATGCTTTGGTGAGTCTATACCAAAACAAGAATACATGCAAGTTGCTACATTTGAAGTACCAAATTCAAGTTATTAGGATGTCCAGGGAGGACATGGTTCTGAATTATCTTATGAACATTACACAGATCGATATCATCTTACATTGATTAGAGAGGCATTAGATGATGTTGAGTTGGTGAATGTAGCATTGAGAGGTCTTCCAAAGTCTTGGGAACCTTTTGCACAGGGTATTTGTGCACGAGAGACAGTGCCATGGTTTGATAGAATATGGGCTGATTTTATTCAAGAGGAGACTCGATTACAGTCCAGGGATGGTTTGAAGAGGAGCCATGATGATAAATTTTCTCTTTCCAGTCAAGAAAGGAAGGGATATTTCAAGAATATTTCCGGTGGAGAGTCAACTTCTCAAGATGAAAAGAATAAGAAGGACATGAGCAAAGTCAAGTGCTTTACATGTGACAGGTTTTGATATTATGCAGGGAAATTTATGCATAGGAAGAAGTGAGGAAGCAAAAGAAAATCAGAGGTAGTTGCATCGGCAAAGGCTCTAGTGGATGAGTTTTGAAATAATTTTGAATAGACAAAGTTCTTACCAGTTTCTCGGACTTTCGTGGGCATCATATCAACTAATGCATGGTTGATAGATAGTGGAGTTGCATTTCATATGACAGGAGAACGAGAGGTTCTCGAGAGCTTCACAAAGTCTGACTGAGAGATGCATATGGAATTTGGTATGGGTACCAAGCATGAAATGAAGGGATTTGGAATAGTTCCATTCCAGATGGAGTCAAGAGGCACATTGAGAGTGTAGGATGAGATGTGGATGTCAGAACACAAGAGGAGTGTGATCTCAGTCTCAATGATTGAGAAGAAGGGATTCGACGTAGTGTTTCAGGATGGAAAGGTGCTTATTATTCCCAAAGGATATAACTTAGACAAAGAAACTATCTTTGTATTTAGAGAGAGAAATTTGTATAGGCTAAAGGGATAGCCTATGAGAGCAATTTCCAGCAACATAGTGAAAGAGAATAGGGAGAAGGTATATTTTAAGGTTGATCAACTTAGAGGGAGTTAGCTTTCAGGTTCAAGTGGGAAGGAGCATCCTTCCAAGTCACTCAAGAAGGAGTCGTGGTGCAAGATGGCCATGCAAGATGCTCAGGAGCAGGAGACTTATAGGATCATGTTCAAAGGTAATGAGTCTTCGTAGACATGTTAGATCATCATGAAAGGGATAAATTATATGTCATAGAGAGAAACCAATCAGGTGTATTGGAGAGTAGGCATGGTAGTGGATATAGTAGTGAAGATAGAAAAAAATCTAGGTGGGAGAAGTACCTTCCTCGCTAAGAGGGAGTGTTGATGTTTTTGGTAGCATCATATAGTTACTTCCACATAGGAATGTGTTTTCATGTTGAAGTAGTGGATAATATTCTAGTCTTCAGTTTACTTTAGTTAGAAGGAATTAATTAAAGTAAAATTTCATTTATTAGTGAATTGAGTTATTTAAGGACGTGCTTAGCATGCAAAATGTAATATAAATATTAAGTGAGTGTGAAAAGTAATCTCAACCATAGATCACTTTGGAGATTAGAAATAGATAGGTCATGATTATAAAAGTAAGGCTTGGAGAAGGAGGAAGACATTTGTGTTGAGGGAGCCGACACGGTCAGGATTGTTAACGAGAGGTCGAGGTCAAGAGACTCGGTGAGAGACCAAGGTAGGGACCTATGTGAGATACACCTCTTATAGACTTGGTGAGAGACCAAGGTTGAGCATGAAAAATAATGAATTTTTCTAGTGTGAGGTGTGTAGGATCAAAGGACTTTTGCTTGCACTAGAGTGAGGATATCTCACTAGTTGGGTGAAGATAGTTCATTCAAGTATTGATGAGAGGGTTGGATAAAAAAGGATCATGATTCAAGATATTTATAGGTGGAGAAGGGCTTTCATCTAGAGGTCATACAGGTCAAGGAGGAGAGAGATAATAAGCAACCACAGGTGGGTTTTAGAGGAAAAAATCTAGAGGGAAGAGCAGAGTCATACGAAGGTTGTCATATAGTCTTTCCTTACACATCCATGGGTCTCAGGGGAGACACTTGTAGATATCTGCAATTCAGAGAAGGGAAAGTAGTAGATATCCATGGGTTAGAGAAGGAAAAGTTGCGGACATTTGCAGGTCAGAGAAAGGAAAGTCATGGATGTATTGGGAAACATGTTGGTGAAAGGCCATATAGAAGCACATGAGTCTTCAAGTTTGTATGCAATGTATAGTTCTCTCAGTGGCCCATTTTCCGAGAGACCTAATTTCACCATAATAAACTTATCATTGGATCGTTTTTCCCTCCAGGGTTTTTCTAGGGGTTTACCCAAAATTATTGGTGTTCTTATGTGTTTGATTTAGTTTCCTTGTTTATTCTTCTGCTACATGTTTTTTTGAGTAACCTAGCCGTGCTTTAATTCAGTAAATATTTTTTTATTGGAATTAATTATTGGGTGCTAGGTTAAGGGGAATTTAAACATGGTATCAGATCATAGATAGGGTTGAAATAAGATATCAACATAATGTAGATATTTAACATAAGTTGTCCTTGAAAATTTAATGTCACGTTGCAACATTCATTTAAGGTTATGCCACCTTTTGACATTCCCTTAGGATTATGTTTCATTACAATGTTTATGAATTGCATCCCTCATATTGCAATATGGGTGCCATATTAAAGGTTATCCATAGTCATCGCACTAAAACATAACCCTAAAGGGATATGACAAGGTGATATAACCCTAAATGAACATGACAATGTGATGTAATCATTTAGGAATTATGGAATTTAACATAATACAATGTATATGTACATCGTAATGCAACAAAAAAATTGAGGAATGTATCTATTTGAGATACATTAGCCTTGAAAATGTTACGTCAGATTGCAACGTTCATTTAATGTTATGTCACCTTCTGACATTCCTTTAGGGTTTTGTTTCATTGCAATGTTTATGAATTGCATGCGTCGTATTGGAATATGGGTGCCATATTAAAGGTCATCCATAGTCAACCATTCATAAACATTGCACTGGGTTGAATATGGTTGAAGTTGTTGATTATGGTGAGTAATGGTTGAATATGGTTGACCATATTGATTATAGTGAGTAATGGTTGACCATGGTGATTTTGTTTAACCATGATTTACTATATTAATATCACATTTCGATGTTCATCTTGCTTGAATAATGTTGAATTGCTACATTCCTCAATAGTTGTGTTACATTTTGACATATATATTCATTGTCTTCTATAAAATTGCATCATTCCTAAATGGTTACATCAGAATGTGACATTCATTTAGGGTTAAGCAATGTCATAAGTTGACATATTGTCAACCATGTTTTCCACATGTGATTATGACTCATTGACTTTTGATGAGTTTTTATGTTTTCACTGAAACATAAACCCTAAACGAATGTCACAAGGTGACATAATCCTAAATGAACATCACAATGTGACATAACCATTTAGGAACGATGAAATTTTACATAATACAATGAATATATATGTCGTAAAGTGACACAACCATTGAGAGGAATGTAGATATTTGACATAAGTTGGCCTTGAAAATGTTACATCATATTACAACAATTATTTAGGGTTATGCCACCTTCTGATATTCCTTTAGGATTATGTTTCATTACAATGTTTATGAGTTGCATCCCTTGTATTGCAATATGGGTGCCATATTAAAGGTTATTTATATTTAACCATTCATAAACATTGGATTGATTTGACTATGGTTGAACATGTTGATTATGGTGAGTAATGGTTGAATATGGTTGACCATGTGGATTATGGTGAGTAATGGTTTGATATGGTAATATCGCATTGTTATGTTCATGATGGATGAACAATTTCAAAATGCTACATTCCTCAATATGTCAAATTGCATCGTTCCTAAATGATTGCGTCGCAATGTGGCATTCATTTAGGTTTAAGCAATGCCACAAGTCGACATATTGTTAACCATGGTTTCCACATGTGATTACCAGTCATTGACTTTTGATGAATTCCTATGTTCTTGAATGATACGTTGCATTACAATATTTTGAGTTTATTTAAATGTTATTTTGAGTTTGTTTAAGTGTGGTTGATTATGGTTTATTGTTTTCTTACCATGATGTGTTGGGTTGAACATGGTTACTATATAATATGGTGTTTAATGATTATGTTGCATTGACCATGTTTAGTATGGTGTGCATTAAATCATTTAAATTAAACATGAAAACCATTTTTTTTTAATTTATTATTTTTTTAGAGATTAAAAATAAACATATACATGGTTATCATTCTCTTAAAATTATTGAATCATATAACATGAATTGTTCATTTAAATTACAATCAAATTATTAATTTTAATTAATTTATTAGAGGTGATTTTGGATTTCAAATTTTAAACTTGATAAAAACATTATATTTTTCCATATAACTTGCTAAAAGAAAATTGATGAATGTACTATCTTAAAGGTGATTTGTTCATTAAGTATTTTTCATAATAAAAATGAGGTAAATATTAAAACATTTATAAAATGGTTTTATGGGTAAAAGTACTTTTTGCTCATTAAATATTCTCCATCACAAAAATATCTAAAATATTAAAACATTTATAAAATGGTTATCACAGCCCAAATTTCACAAATTGAGTGTATTTTAACTTCCAAACATGTTAAAACGTTATATGAAAAAGAAAAACAACCCCATGAAGTGAAATCGTGTAAATCTACTCCATTCAATATAAAAACTATGTATAGAGTTTACAATCCAAATTATGAATACAAATAGTCTTTTATAGAGTTTATAATCCAAATTATGAATACAAATAGTCTTTTATAGAGTTTATAATCTAAATTAAAATATGCATTATATTAGAAAAAAAACATACTATAAACATATAAACATACAGTTAATATTATTATTCAATGTATATGAAAAAATATTAATAATATTATTATTATTCATCGTTTATGGAAAAGAATATTGTGTTAAAAAATATTGATAATTAGTTACAAATATAATAATTAACATAATAACAAAGTAACATTTTTAATATACTTGTTAGAAACTTCTATATTATATAAGTTATAAAAAAATTCTATTTTAAAGATGATTTTAGATTTCAAATTCCAAACTTGCTAAAAACATTTTTGAAAAAAATATTTTGTTTTTTCTTATAACATATAAAATATCAATTTTATTTTCCCATATATCATATCAAGCTTCTCTTCTCATATACCAGTTAAAAGTTCCTCCTATCTTAAAAATGATTTTGGATTTCAAATTCCAACTTTGTAATTATGAACACAATAACAAAATAGCTTCTTCTTTAATATATAGGTTAGAAACTTCTCTTCTATACAAGTCAAAAAGATTTTCTATGTTAAATATGATTTTGGATTTCAAAGTCCAAACTTGCTAAAAACGCTCAGTTAAAAAATACTCCTATCTTAAAGGTGATTTTGGATTTCAAATTCCAAATTTGGTAAAAAAAAATTATATTTTTTCACATTAATACAAATATTTTGGATTTTCAATTCAAACATTATACTTTTCTATAAAGATTCTTTATAGAGTTTATAATCCAAATTATAAATATAAAGATTCTTTTATAGAAATTATAATCCAAATTAAAATGTGCATTGTATAAGAAAAAATGATAAAGAATGTAAAATTGCTAGCAAAGCCATTATTGATGCTTCTAATGAGTCCTTAAAACTCGATAAGATCAATACGTACAAATCTCTAATTAAAAGGAAAAAAGGTACTATATCAATAAAAGACAAGAACATATGTCACAACTATCTAAGCTAGATCCTAATAAGTTATGGAGGAAAATTCTTTTCCACAATACTGAAGAAAATAATATGATTCCCTTAAGGGATTGAAATTCCTAACTTTAAATTATTTACAAGTTCCCTAATGCCATGGACATGATTCCTATTGTCCCTATAGAGGATGAAGTTTTTTCTTTGAATGACTTAGAGTTATGGGTTAAGAGGCATTCAAATGGGAAAACTAAGGAGATTGAAGGCTACCAAGATGAAATTTTTAAAATTGGTGGGCCTATGTTCATCCCTCACATACATAATCTCTTCAATTTAACAATAAAGAAAGGCTTCCCTAAACCTTGGACACAAAGACTCATTGTTCCTATTTTTAAAAATGGGAATAAAAACATTCCCTCTAATTATAGGACCATTATGATTAGCCTAATTTTAGCCAAGCTTTATGGAATTATTTTGGAAAAGAAGATTAGCCTTTGCCTAGAAAGTCATGATAAAAGAGGTAAAGGCCAGGTTGGGTTTAGGAGATATCATTCAACTATGGACCATATTGTTACCTTTAGGATCATTGTAGAGGAGTCTTGCAATACTAAAACCAATATTTATTGTTGTTTTGTTGACTTTAGAAAATCTTTTGAAACGGTTCCCAGGAAAAACATTTGGAATAGTTAGGAAGAGATAAAAGTTCCTTACGAGTTGAGGGTTATTGCAATAAGGATGTATGAGAACATTATTTCCAAGTTTAAGAACACTGAGGGATGGTCGAAAGAGATTAACTAAAATATTGGAGTCAATCAAGGTTGTCGTTGTCCCCTACCATTTTTGGCATATCAATTGACAAGTTAGAAGATTGTCTGGAAGAAGCAGGTTGTGTTAGCCCTACTCTCACTAGTATAGTCATCAATATTCTTCTTTATGTTGATGATATCATTCTTATGATGAGGAGTCTCCACAATATTGAAAAACAACTAAGAATCCTCAAGGAGTTTTGCTCCAATATGGGCTTGATTTTTAAGACTGACAAGACCAAGGTCATGATAATTAAATCCAATAAGATCACTTATGATACCTTCGTATATGACAAAAAAAACTTGGATGAAGTGACTTCATACAAATATATTGGAATCGATATTCACCACAAGATCAACTAGAATTATAGCATTGAAAAAAATCTTATTGGGGGATGGAAATCTTATTATGGGCTTGAAAACAATTATGAATCAGTCGATCTTTGGATATGGGATAAGAATAAAATCCTTTTTGAGATGCTTGTTACACCTGTTATTCCTTATGGATGTGAAGTCTGGGGATGTAGTATCTCTCACGAAATAGAGAAAATACAAAAGAATTCTATAACCTACATTCTCAAAATTAAAGGAAATGCTCCCTATCCCATCCTCCTCTTAGAGGTGATCCCTTCCCCCATTGTGAGCACAACTATGACTAGATACCTAATATATAAGAAAAAATTAAACAACGTGGAAGACAAGAGGTTTCCTACAATTGAGATAAAATCCAGTCGTAACCATCATCAACTCAAGAGAGGATGGAATAAAGATTCTCAGTATTGGCTAAGCTATTGGGTAATCATGGAAGACAACATTTTGCATAATAATAATAATATTATTAAGAATATCATCAAATCAAAATTTAAGGAGAAAATGTGGTGTGATAAAGCATTAGAGGTAAAAACAAAATTAGGTATTATAAGGATGTAATCAAGAGAAATCTACAAGATCAAAATCATCTCTCTATTTTGACAAATGTAAAGAAAAAAATAAGCATTGCTAAGATAATAACACATTCTCATGAGCTCCATAGTGAAACTGGGCAATTGTCAATTCCTAAAATTCCATGGGATGAAAGAGTGTGTCATCTTTGTGACACTACGAAGGTTGAAGATGAAAATAAATATCTCTTAAATTGTCCAGCCTGTACCCACATTAGATCTCAATTTCAAAATATTTGTCAGAGTACTAACCTCCCTAACCTTTTAACTCAACAAAACTATGGTGACCTTGGAAAGATTCTATTAATTCTTTTCAAACATAGAAAAAAAATTCTAAATAATTTCAAGTAATCCCTTACCCTCTTAAGGTCTGATAGACTAATTTGGTCTCAGTGGATGTTAATCGTCGTCGTCGTCGTCGTCGTCGTCATCATCATCATCATCATCATCATCATCATCATCATCATCATCATATCATCATCATCATCATCATCATCATCATCATCATCATCATCATCATCATCATCATCATCATCATCATCATCATCATCATCATCATCATCATCATCATCATCATCATCATAATAATACAATTAATATTGAATATATGTATATGAAAAATAATTAATATTATTATTATTATTATTAGTTGTATATGAAAAAACATTAATATTATTATTCATTGTATAAAGTATAGAAGCCAAATACTCTTTGTGTCAAAAGGTGCTTTAGAATCCAGTATGGGAGAGATGTCCATGTAACATATCACATTAAAATAATAGTAAAAAATATGCAAAATAATAAATTATTGTTAAATTAATTATAAAATAATAAAAAACATTAAAATATATATAAATAAATTAAAAAACATATAAAAAACAAGTTTGCTCAATTAATAAATCAACACAATAATAAACATGTATATAGTACCACCAATATATATCCATCTTAACCCTTGATCTATCAAACGTTGAGAGAGATCAAATCTCTAGAGGTGCAAACCTTTAACCTTTCCTCAAATTTTGCACTCTAAAAAATGTTTTCACCTCAAGAGATTGGATCCCTCTCAATGCTTGATAGATCAGGGATTAAGATAGATTTATGTTGTTCATATTCCATCCCTATCATTAAAGGTCTCGATTATTAAGTACTCGATTTTTAGAAGTTATTACATACATCGATGTACAAAGTGGTAATTTTATTATTCAATTTTTTTTAATTTTATAAGAACAAAATTGTTGTCATTTTCATTTCTATAATTTTTATTACTTATATGTTAATGTATTGAAAAAGTAATATTTTGGAAAAAAAACATTAAAGGTGTCGTTATTATGAGAGTCTGATTTTTACTAATAAATTCCATTATTTAAATTCTAATGTATTGAAAAAGTGGCACCTATTATAATATTATGGAAAAACATTAAAAATATTTTTATAAAAGTTATATAAACAAAGTTAAATATTGATTTTTATAAAAGTTATATAATTTTTTTTTATAGAGCTTAAAAGTTAAAAAGTAATATTCTGCATTAATCCGGTGGTTTCTTGATTTGTTCGAAAATTGATTAACAACCCAAAAACAATATATAATGAATGAATGGTTGACATCTCTTTTCTAAATAGAGACTATTTTTTTTATAAGAATTTGTATTGTTGTGTTCTTAAAAAATATAAAAAATTATCTTATTAGATCATCCTTTAATTATAAATAAATACTTCCTAGATTGGGGTCTTATTCGATGCTGATGGGTGTTGAGCTGGAGATGGGTGACCGTGACACCTGGAACCTCATGCCCCGAGTTAGGTGTGGGATTGTGGGAAGATCTCCACTGCAAGATTGGGATTTTAATTCTCTTTGGTATCCTCATCACTTAAACCTTCGTCGAGAGATTCAGTACAACATTGCATATGTAATGGCTCTTGAATTTTGGTACTCGACTCTTATGATGACATTAATGACCATTACTCTATTGTGTGGAAGAGAAATGATGGTAGATTTTCTCTTGGTTTTCATCAATTATGTGACCTCCATTAGAGTTTGGTATTGTTTTTCCCTTTGCTGGCGTTGGAATAGGCATAAGGCCATTTATGTTTGGATGACAAAATCTACTAAAAGATTCACCATTCCACGCCATAGGGGACACTTCAAGTGTGGTTGAGGTAATCATATCCCTCCTGGGTGCATTTCCACTTGTCCCAACAATTATGGCTACAAAAACAAGAGGAATAGGTCTCTGAATTATTCACATAGCTCCACCTCTGCTTGTAATCTTGACAGTTGTCATACCTCTATCAAGTGTGGATGCAAAGTAGAATGGTTCGACCGTCATGGAAATTCTCTAGGATTTGCTCCCATCTCTTTTATGGGTGCATCCATCCATGACTCTGGGGAATTCTCTTCTGGATCTCCACGCTCCTCATCCAGTGGAAGCATACAACGCATTCATGATGCCTTAGGAATCATACAACAATTGATCTTTGAGCTATGTAATGAGGTAGCTAACCTCAAATTTCATCTAGAGTTGATGGAACATCAAATTTCCATGTTTACATAAATGAGCGACAGTCCCAGTGCTTTACGAACTCATGATGCAATATGAAATCAATGACCTATTCTCCTTGATCTGGGTTTATGAGCGGAACGAAATGAAACAAATATCTATAAAATTAAAATAGATATACAAATAACAATAATAGAGATATAGTGAAGCTTAAATTCTATTCAATAAAGATATCTCTTGAAACTATAAAATGAAGAATGAAACAATCTTTCTCGAATGGTGGTAGCTAATATATGAGAAGATATGTGGCGGCTATGCGCATTCATATGAGCACATTACAATGAGGCCTCCAGGAACTTTTAGCATCAACAAGAAATAGAAAACCATAGACATCCAAAAACCTACCCTAGGAGATGAAGCGTCAAAAGTCATGTGGACCCCGATGGGGTAAGTTAGTACATCAACTACCGGGGGTCGTAACTTTTGCATATGATTTTCATTTTAGGCACACGATAGCCCATTGGAAAGTTCTATATGAGGATTACACATTTTTCTTTCACACTCTAACTTTGTTTATAGTGTGATTTTGGAGATCCCAAAAAATGTTGTTTAGGGCCTCAAACGACCTCGAAAGTTTAGGACCCGAAAAGCTAGAAAAACACTTCCGAGATGAAAAGTGTATATGATCCAGTTGAAAGATGTGGTTGGTCATCGATATCCACCTAGAGAAATCGCCCCCCCTTAGGAAGCAATTTTCTCCATTGCATTAAGTTCCCCCATCAAATGATGAAATTTCTACAAAATCTGGCCTCAGGTGAGCCACTTGCCTTGGTGCAAGAGGTGCCCCTCTTTGAAAACATAATAAAGATGAAGCTTTTCTTGGTGAGTTCCATTGACCTATGTGCATGGATGATTTTAGGGGCTAAATTTCGCTCATGGGATAATTTTCCATGGTTTTTCCAAAAACGAGATTCACTATTTTTAAAATGATTCGCCCAAATTCTATAGGATAAAATTATTTTACCTTAAAAATCGCCCAAATTCTATAGGATAAAATTATTTTACCTTAAAAATCGCCCAAATTTTATAAAACTATATAAAATCCTTAGAAATTTGAATATTTTTACAAAAATATCGCCCAACATTTATAGTTGGCATATGAAGGATTAGTAAGATTCGCCAAGGTTTCTACATTTTAAAATAAATTCCTATCCTTAAAATCATCCCTACCTGTGTGTCCACGATATGATCAATGGGTACCTTTTCCATGCAATCGGGGTTGATATCTATCCATGTCAATTCTTTTTCTATATATGAGGTTTCTAATAATGGTGGAAAGTATCGTCAAAGGAGGTCCACATTAAACACTGGATGCAAGAAAAGGTAGGGAGGAATGTTGAGTTCAAAATCATTCTCATCCACAACCTTGGTGATTGTGTAAGGTCCATAGAGAAATGGATAAATATTCTGATGGGGTATTGTATGGCGTTCTTTAGGCAAATGCAACCAAACTTTATCACCCACTTGAAACTTGTGGGGCACCCGGTGTTGATCATGGCGCTTCTTGTACTTGGCATTAGACTTCTGCAAAATATCCTGAACTTGTTGGCAGATATGTTGGATTTTTTCAATGAATCGGGTGGATTTTTCAACTTTGGTTGGAGCATGGGATGATTTTTCCTGTGTGGACGCAAGGGTTAGTGCAATACGGGACCCAATGGTTGAAATACCAACCCCACCTGAAATGGGTTATGGCCAGTTGAGATATTTATGGCTCTTTTGTAACTATGGTGAAGATAGGGAAGACTCTCATCACATGTGCGTGGATGCTTGGAATTGTACATGCGCAATATATGCACAATAATCTTGTTGACGACCTTAGTTTGGCCATCCATTTGGGGGTGGAAGGACTTGTATTTGTTGATATTGGTGTCCATTCATGACCATAGAGTCATCCATAATGTGTTGAGGAACCAATTGTCTTGATATGAGACGATGGCCTGTGGTATCCAAAAATGTATCCACACTCGTTACAAGAAGATCTTGGTAGTGGCCTATGTTTTGATTCTCTTCTTGCAAGCAGATAGAATCACCATCTTGGAAAATTGATCAACAACCATGAAAACAAATTCATTTCCCTGCTTGGTTGAAGGAAGACCCAGGATGTAGTGCATAAAGATGGATTCCCAGGGCCTGTTAGGAGTAGGCTATGGGTGTACATTCCTTATTTCTTAATGGTTGGTTTGGAAATGGTGCAGGTCATGAAGGACCTGACATACCTGCTGACATCCTATCAAAGTTTCGGCCAATAGAAATGTTGTTGCAGCACTGCCACTGTCTTTTCTATGCCGAATTGTCCTGCCACCCAACTGTAGTGAGATTCTGATGCAGGAGCATCCGCAACATCCGCAATTCAACATATCAACCAGCGCGAGGAGGAAGAGAATCATACAGCTGGACAAGCCAGCAAACCTTTTT
>SNQJ01S0000309.1:4690-83529 GCA_010110895.2 Picea sitchensis
ACCAGAACATCAGTCTTGTCCTTGTGCCTTGAGCTTGTATGTTTGCAATACTCATTCCTCCATTGTAACGTAATATTCCTTTATTCTTTTTCCAAAATTATCGAAAAGAACAAAAAAATCAAATATACCCCAAAAAGAGGAAGCGAAAGGTATTTTCTTTATTGGCAGCATAATGAGTCGCCCTTGGATAAAGCACATCTGTTTGTTTTTTCATCAGACTATGGGATGTAGTACGACCTTAGGAATCTTTTCTCACTATATAGATTTGTGTCCTCGACTGTTTGGTTATTCTTCCAAACATATGGAGAGTTTGTGTTGCCTCCTGCTTCGTAGACTTATGATTAACATATATGCTTTTTGGGTCTCATCACTTGTCATGCTATTGTCCAAGGGAAGTTTGTCACTAAACCTGAGTCGACCCCTCTATAATATGTCTCTTGTCCGCATACCTAGCCATCCTGAACATCCAATCAAGTCCTTGTTCGAAATCACTGAAGCCTTCAGTATGATCATCAAGATTATCAAGTCCATGACTGACGAGCCGTCGAAGACCTCTGGGTAGCACAGTCATACACTCATATTACACTCCTACCTGAGTTTTGGAATATTTTGAAGTTGTTTCTCGAGCTCTGAAGTCCATCCATCAGGTCGAATCAACTTCTGGAAGATGGATACTCTATATGTATATCTTTCTGATTTTGAGATGTAGCTCTACTGTGTATTATTCGCAGTTACTCTTTATAGTTATTTGGCATGGATCTACAATGTATTTGATTGGTAGACATGGTTCTATTTTATCCCAAGCATGGGTATGCCCACCTCGGTGAGACATTTTTTATTTTGCAGACGACACCTCCTGGTTCCTGATCCTTGGGCTCAATCGTTCGGCACATTAGTAAAGATTGGTAATGTATTTCGACCATCATATGCTCTTCTGACCTCACACATTAGGGGGCATCTATTATAACCCTAAATTGCACCACACATGCTTACCTGGGATCATGCCAACTCATATCCCTTCTTTTCCAAAACTCTGTTGAGCAACTCTTTGAAAATCCTCTTGTGTAAAGGCCCACGCGCCCTAACCCATTACTGCATGCGTATACACGCTGGCTGACTCACAACAACCCGTGTGTACCTACAAAAGCATGAAAAAAGGAAAGTTACCAATGGAAAAAAAAGATATGGGTCAGTTAATTGAAACTCCCAACCATGCATGGCCGAGGGTTCATCCAAAACCCTAGTTCCTTCTAGCCTATAAAAGAAGGGGTAGGGGTACCATTTGGAGGAGGAAAAAATATAGCGAAGAAACTCTGCCCATTTACGTATTCCATTGTCCCAACCCTTTAGCCTTTCCTCATGTCAAAGGAGATTTAATGAAAAGAAGTTGAAGGACAGAAGAAGAGGATCCCAGGATCAGGTTCAAGGAGTGGTGGTCGGTCTCAGCTTTTGTAAGTTGATTCACTTTACGTAATAAAAAGAATGTTTTTCCCGTCCCAATTCATGAGCTATCTATGATTCAATTAGTTTATGTTTGATTTATAACCCTTGAGTATAGAAGTAGCATGCATGCATAGTTGATGTTTGTCTTGAGTGCAGGTCATCTTTGGAAGGAGCAGCGCAAACAAGTAATCAAGCACAACGGAGGATCTACATCGAACGCCGGTAATAAGGTAGGTGGTCCTTTTCCATGAATTTACTGAGAAAAAGGGATTTAAATCTTGGGATGTAGGTAAAAACGTAGTTTCTATTCGATGAAATATGCATGCAAAGTTTGACCCTAATTTGCTAGTCCGTAGGGTGTTTCTCCCAACAACAGCCTGGCATTTCTTCGTAAGACCAGGAAAACATGTTGTGGAATTCTTTAAATTAATCCTTGTAGATTTGAATATCCTTAGGAGAGCAGTATGCTCTGATGAATACATTCTCCACGATGCCAGGGGTTTTGGAGATATCAATAGGTATTGTTTTAGCGATGGTTTCCATATTTCCTTTAGCGTAAACAACGTGTGTAGCCAAAGGATTGACAGGACAAGCCCTATCTCCAGTCATGGTCACTGTGAATTCACCTACTTTAATTCTTCTTAAATCTGAGAGGAAATACGATATGTGATGGAGATCATCCCAGGGTCTATCCAGACTAGTTATTACCTCAATAATTGCATCGTCTGAGGGAAAGACTAAGTCTAAAGAATCAGTATTGGCGAGGGAATATTGAGCCCAAATAGGCTTAAGAACCAGATCTAACTCCTATGCGGAGGTCCGATCGGGGTTGGCGAAATATTTCTCGACTATAGAGTACACAAATTATGTCGTGGAAAAAGTCATGGCCATACCATGGTATCATGGTTGATGGGGAAGGAAGAGTCCATGGATCGTTAAAGTAAGTCATGCAAACTGACAAGATTTGAAAGATTTCAGCCCTAGGTTGGTCGGGGACAACCGATATGTATTGGACATTACCGGTCAGAGGTAGCTAATAGAAAGTACCCATCAAAGGTGGGCTCAAACCAACCCATATGTTGACGATGTCAGGTTGATGATTATCAATCATTGGGACCATGGATGCCCCCGATCAAGAGTTAGAATGAGAGAAAGACAATTGATCAATGGGCACGATCCGACCCTTGTGTGGAAACAACAAGACCCAAAAACCTATCGCAACCACTGCTTGCATAGCATAGGTCCAACTCCATCCTAACAACAGATTGTAGTCGAGAGATGCATTGACCACTTAAACCTCGACGCACACGGTCTTCCCCCCTAACTACATGGGGAAAGTGGTGATGATTCCATGTGGTCGGAACAAATGATCATTGAAAGTGGTAAGAAGAGTAGGTGATGGAGAAAAAATGGGCTGGCCAATGTCCTTCCAACATGCTAAATACATCACGCATGTTGAGGCACCCTCATCAACCACCATGCGGAAAATGTTCTGAGTAAAAATTTTCATGGTGTAATCCACTACTATCTGAAACGCCACGTGGTAAGGGAGATGAGGGTTTAAGTCAATCATATCAAGCATGATAGTTCCCGGATTTCAAGTCTCATTATATCCTAAGGAAGATAACAAAGCCTTTCACTGGGAAGGGTAGCTCTGGAGGACTTCCAAAGAAGACATTGCACAAGGGGTTTGAGACAAATCCTCCACCACAGAGTAGTTCTGGGCAGCCCTTGCGTTTGGATTGTGGGAAGCTTTCTTGAACGCACCTTTTTGGATGTGTGTCATTGTTTCACCCAATGTATTCTCAGTATGGAGAGGAAGAGGTGGGTTTTAATCTTCTTTAACCTTCTCAGAGGTGTTTGGCATTCTGTAGTCGTGTGTCCTAGTTGTTATATCAATGCTACCTTTCATCATGTACACATTCATCGGTGAAGGATTAATCGAAGATGGAGGGGGTCCCTGACTGCCCCCTTCCACACTCAAAGAGGCTTGAGTTTAATTTTTCCCATGTGGAAATGGGTTCATTAACACGATAGTATACTGTTGTGCCAATAACTTTTGGGCCTCCGTACGCCGAGGGCACTGGTGAGTTGGATGGTCTTCCGTGCAAAGATTATAGGGATACTTTGACTTCTTCTTTTTTGTATTTCCCCCACTAGAATTATTGGTAGGTTTCATATCCCCCTTACCCTTCTTTTGTTGTTTCTTATTTCCATCAAGCTGTTGGGTGCCCTTTAGGTTTGTTGATTGCACACTATGTACATCCGACGTTTGAGTAGGGGGAGCAGTCAAACTAGTGCTCTAGTTGGCCGTTGTCTGCTGTATTGATAATTACTGCAATTGATTTATTAGCTAATCAGCAGGCTTCATTTGTGTTGAACCAACAATACCATCAGCATGTGGTCCATATCTCTATCTCGTCTTGTCAAGTATCGACCGCGGTGCATGTGGAAAAACTTCGTCAAGTAAACTAGACTAAGAGTAGATCAGCTCTAGCTATCGAGCTCTCATTATTGTTTCTTGTTCTGAAAAGACCCCCGACATTGCAACATATTTAGATAACTGCGGTACCAAAGACTTAAGAAACCACTCAAGAAGGAATGTTGGTGGGACTAGTACTTTTATCAAACTCTTCTGACGTCTCCATTCTTGAAAGTGATCTGAGATATGGTTTGCCTCTGTCTTCTCAAATTTGGCCAGCAACTTAGTGTTGACATCATATCTCATAGGTAATTGAAAATGGTTTAAGAAATCCATTGCTAATTCTCCAAAGGTAGAGTATCTTGAGAGGTTGAGCTCGATGTACCATTTCGCGGCACTCCCGATGAGAGTGTGTTGAAACAAACACAATTGAATGGAGTCGTCACTCAAAGAGTTGGATGAGCACCATAGATGGAAGGTAGTCACATGATCGTCTGGATCTTCATTAGGCTTAGCTTTGAAATTTGAAATGTCTGAAGGAAACTTGATTGGCATGGGAGGCTAACGCAGATTGTGGTAGATGGGGTCTTTTAATAACCTTGTCAAGTCTAGCAAGTGCAAAGTTTCCAGAAACAGTAATTTGGGTTGTTGATTATAACCGGGGAAAAAGGAGCCTGGAGTTTGGCTGGCACAAGGTTGCCAGGGAAATTTAGGTTGATGGCTAGGGTTCTAGTAATAACCATGGTCATGACCAACATATGGATTTTGCACTTGTTGAGACTTCATCGTCTGACTCCCGTAATAAGATGTAAAATATTTGGTTTGCATTGCATTCGAAGGATTTTGGGAAGGGTTTCCCCCTGCTGATCCGACGGGCATAGATCCTGAGCCTTTCTCGAGGTTCCATTGGCTATGGAAGGGGTTTCCCCTGGTCAACACCACTGATGAGGGAAATGATCCCTTCCATGGATTCCAAAGTCCTTTTGAGGAAGGAAGTGCTGAGTTTTCCCCCTGTGTAGGAATAGTACACTGCATAGGATTTTATTGTCCATAACCGAGGTTGCCCCCAATCGAGACGATAGTTGATGAGAAAGAGTTGTTATGAAACAAGTTGAACAAAGAGAATGGTGTTGAACCTACTAGCATGCTATAAGAAGGATGTCCTTGACTACCTGCTGCAAACGAACTATAGTTTATGTTGGCCCAACAAAGTGTTGGTGAGCCCCGACAAGTGAAGGGGATGAAGTAGGTATATGACCCCCTCTGTAAGGGAAAGCATTATAGGGAGTTGAAGTCCCCCCCATGGATCCTTGTAGAGGACAGTTTGAGGTCCCTTCCCCTAGACCTGAATTCTGTAGAGTGGAGTAGGAAAGGACAGAGTTCGTATCGAAGGTAGGCATCCCATATGAGAATGGAGGGCATGTCACACTCTGGGTGAAAGGACCATTGATCATTGCCATAGATGGAATTGGACCATTTCCCGAGGTAGAGGTGGTCGAGACCATAGTAGTCCAGAATGACGACGGTTGGTTAGGAGGTGGAAAACCCCCTGTAGTGACAGTTGTAGAGGGAATATGAGGATTCCATGAAGAATTAACAACATTTGTCTCCATTGTTGCTTGTGACACTACTTGACGCTCGTAAGGTTTAAACTTAATGACGATGGGTGTCGATGGATCAGTGATCAGAGAGTTACATGGACCAAGAGATTTTGCTCTGAGGTAAAAAATGGTTAATTCCTATAGAATCAAATGTTCTCCTCTCAGATATGGGTCGAGCTCAGTTTCCTGTGTCCCGGTTGCCTCAAAAGAGCCTTGTTGGTCTAGTCTTTGCCTTAGCGGTGGCGGGGGTGGCTCTAGATTAACCGGTGGTAGGCCAAGAAGCCTTCACGACCAGCATAGCTCCTGATCCTCCACTATTTGAGAAGATAAATGACACACTAGGGCTTTCTATTAACGTTAAATACCAACACACACTATAAAAATCTCCTATGTATAAGACAAGAAGATCACTAGCTAGTTGGAAGAATAGTTACACCAACCAACACTAGAGAAACTTACCAGTGCAAGTGAAACTTGAATATGGAAGAACCCTCTGGGTATAATCTGCAAAGAATGGCCCAATGTATTCCCTAGGTACCTTGGTATACCCCCATAGTAACCTGTGTAAGTCACTAAGATAAAGGCAACTAGGTTTCCAATGCACAAACAGTCACCAGGCGGGTACAGTCGACAATCGACTGGACCACAATGAGCATGGTATCAAGCCCAAAACCTATTAAGGGTATCGAAAGAAAGTGTTCTAGAAGATGACTAAGGAACTCGAATGAATTCGAGAGCCACGAAGGTCCATGGCAAATGCGATCAATAGAATCCCAAGATAATCCCTCTATATGTGTTCCCCACTACGCTTGGTCTGGTTTTGGAGGGGTTATCTCTGCTACCTTTTCGCATGTGACCTCGTGTTTATCCCCTATGTTAGAGGGGGATCCCAGATAATATTCATGATTACTGGAATTTTAAGCACTCCCTAGCACAGACTCTTATGTTTGTTTTTGTAGCCTTGAAGAGTTTCTTCTCCAATCCTAAATCAAGGCTCTAGCCTAGACTAAATTGATGGACCCTACAAACACAAAGTCTAATAACTTTTAATTAAGCATTAATTTTAGTGGTTGTATTAAGTTAAAATGAACAGAAGTGAAACCAATGATGTTATTTAAGAGACGAAAGAGAAGAGCATAAGATGAAACTAAAAACAAACTACTCCTTCTTCACAAATAAAGATTTGCTAATTTAAACTCTTTAACCAAACTTTTTCGTAACTACTTTTATTAGATCTTTGAAAAGAAACAACTTAAAACAGGATTTTTGCTTGACTACGAGCTACTTAATTTCCTAAGCATTCAAATAAAGAACTTAAGAAAACTTTATTTTTCCTTGGTAAATAAAGAAAATAACCCGAACTACTTTTACCAAACAAAGAAATGATTTTTTTTTTATTGTTTTATGCTTCAAAACAAGAAATTCAAAAATGATTTTTTTTCTCTTCTTTCTAAAGAGAAAAAGGGAAAAATGATGACAAGTCAAGACCAATAAATGACTTATGTCCCATCGTAGATCGTGGGGATTCAATGACAATACCAAGCAGGAAGATCATAACAGACTCACAAACTTGTCTAAACGTACCCTAAGGAGCCGTCGATAAAGAGTAGGATCGTAAACGTGGTAAATCCCATTTAACTGGGACACAACTAGTTGAGCGTCTAAGTAGACCCATAGGTGAGATATACCATGTGAAAGAGTGTCATGAAGAAACTCTAAGACTACGCTGTATTCAGAAACATTGTTTGTGGCATCACCTAAATAGGTACCTCCTGAAGATATCAACTAGACCTGAGGTGTGAAAATCACCCAAGCTGCGGAAGCAAGCCTCAGACCGTGTCGGCTAGTGTCATCTACAAACCCAACGAACACCTCTGATTCACTTGAAATATTCCATAGTGAAAAAGATGACATCAAAAAATGACACGTCCATAAAACCAAAAAGACAAAAAGTAAAAGAGAAAAAGTATAAGAACTATACATATGTACAAGAAGTCACCCAAGGTTACCCACCTACGAGTAATACTTCTTTAGGTAGAGCCCATTTCTAGGCTCCGCCAAAGAATTTCCCTCAAATCCCACCATATGATAAGTGCCCTTCTTTAGAACCTCCTTCACAATGAAAGGTCCGAACCACATGGGGTTGAACTTGCTTGCCCCCAGGGGATCCTTATCTTGGTCATAGACTAGGACAAGGTCGCCTTCAAATAAAATCCAAGGACGAACAGGTTGATCATACTGACACTTGAATTTTTGATTATGAGCCTCATTAGCCAAGGCTGCATCCTGACGCTGCTCATCGAGCTGCTCAATATATAATAAACGTTATTCAAGCGGTGAAGTGTCTGGAAATAATTGTACTACCAAATTTAGAGACAGGATTTGGCACTCTATAGGCAAGACTGCTTCTAGCTCGTAAACGAGTTGAAAAGGTGAGAAACTGGTTGCAATCTTAACCGACATTCAGTAGGCTCATAATTCTGAGTACAACATCAAATGCCAATTTGACTTGGCCGAATTGATCGTTCACTGTAGAATAGTCTTAAGGGACTTATTCACAGATTCCACCTGACCATTCGCTTGTGGGTAGTAGGGTGACAAATGTTCTTGCCTCAACCCAACCTTTGACATTAACTCAAACATCATTTTATTCTGAAAGTGACTACCATGGTCTGTGACAATCTCTCTCGGGACGCTAAACCTTTCTATTATCTGGTTAAACAAAAAGAGAGTTGATGTATCGCCATCATCTTTAAACATTGGCATAGCCTCGACCCACTTCGTGAAGTAGTCTACTCCTATGATTATATAATGGTGCCATGGTACTGAAAGGGGGTTGCATGTAGCATAATCCATCCCCCACTTAGTGAAGGGACCAACTGTGATGACAGGAAACATGGGAGCAGGGTGCGCCCTCATCTTCCGAGAGAATATCTGACATGAGTGGCACTTCTTGACCGATTCAACATAATATTTGATTAATGTCGGCCAAAAGTAACCAGCTCGTAAAATCTTTTGTTTTTTTTCCAACCCAGACAAATGACCACGACATGATCCAGTGTGGCAATCATTAAGAACGATTTCCACTTCTTCATGAGTGAGACACTGAAGAAGGATGCAATCTATACCTTGAAGATATAGAGTGTCCTCGAGTATGAGATAGTTCTTGGCCTGATGGAATATATGGCAATGCTCATCACGAGAAGCAGAGATGTGACACTTCAAAGTCTAGAGATAGACTAGAATATCTCCATACCAGGAGTCCGAAGACACGATCAGAAACATGTCTCCTTTAATAGGTGACTCCTTGGGTATAACATCACCTGATTCATTCAGAAGTTCCGAGATGAGTTCTGCAACGGCCAATGAATTTTTGAATTTCGCCAAAACAAAATCCAAGTCAAATTCCTAGAGGATAACTATCCATGTACTGATCTTTTCGCCGATTACACGTCGTGTCAACACGTATTGAAAAGGATTCATGATGACAATGATGGTCATCTTGCAAAACAAGATGTATTGACGGAACTGTTGGACAACATGAACTTCTGCCAATGCAAGGTTTTCAACGTGGGAATAATTGAGTTATGGTCCAAACAGGCCTTGGATCAGGTAATAAATCATGTATTCTGAGAGAAAATCATCCTCCTGAACCAAGACCATACCGATGGTTGAATCTGCAGTGGCCAAGTACAATAAGAAATATTTATTATAGTTGGGTGGAAAAAGCATAGGGGCAGAAGTGAGGGCGCGTTTCAACTCTTCGAAAGAGCGTTGAGCAGCTTCATCCCAATGAAAAGGAACGTCCTTGTTTAGTAAATGCATGAAACCCTTTGTGATCTCGGCATAGTTTGCGATGAAACGTCGTAAAATCTTCGCCTTTCCCTATAAACTTTGAAGCTGAGGGATTGTGCATGAGGGAGGCAACTTAACTATCACCTCAACCTTGATAGGATTGACCAGTATCCCTATTGTTGAAACTATGAAACCTAGCAGACGACCCGACGTTACACAAAAACTGTACTTGCTTGGATTCAAGTGAATCTGGTAGTAGAGACATCGCTCAAATATAATTCAAAGGTGTGTGGAATGATCAACTCTCTTACGATATCGTGATGCTAAATCATCAAGATAAGCCTCGACTATGTGTTTGAGGTCATGGAAAGAAAAAGACATGGCCCGCTAAAAGGTAGCTCCAACATTTTTCAGACCAGAAGGCATCTTCTGATAAGCGAATGTACTCCATGAACAAATGAAATCAGTTTTGTGTTGGTCTTCGGGTTTGATCTGTATCTGATTGTATCATGAAAAACCATCCATGAAAGAAAAGGCCTCGCACCCTGCGCATTCATTGAATATCTAGTCAATAAATGGCGTGGGGAAATTATCCTTTGGACAGGCCTTGTTCAAATCATGGAAGTTTGTACATACATTAATCATACCCTATTTTTTGTTGACTGGCATGATATTTGACACCCATTGAGTCAATTGGACAGGGTAAATGAAACCAACTTTGAGTAGTTTCTCTACTTCAACCTTAATAGTTGTTGCTTTCTTAGGATTGACTGGACGAAGCTTTTGTTGGACTAGCATAGCATCAGGATATGTCGTGATTTCATGTTCAACGATTCTTGGATCTATGCTTGGAATTTCCTCATAAGACCAGGAAAATGCATCATGGAATTCTTTAAATGAATCCTTGTAGATTTGAATCTCCTCGGGAAAGAAGTCTGCTCCGATGAAGACATTCTCCACAACACCAGGGGTTCTGGAGATATCAATAGGTATCATTTTAGCAATGGTACCATATTTCCTTCAGCATAAAAAATGTGTGTAGCTAAAGGATTGATAGGACAAGTCCTATCTCCAGTCATGGTCACACTGAATTCACCTACTTCAATTCTTCTTAACTCTAGGAGGAAATAAGATATGTGATGGAGATCATCCCAGGATCTGTATGGACTAGTAATTGCCTCAATAATCACCTCATGTGAGGGAAAGACTAAGTCTAAAGAATCAGTATTGGCGAGGGAACCTTGAGCCCAAATAGGCTTGAGAACCGGATCTAACTCCTATGCGGGGGTCCGATCGAGGTTGGCGAAATCTTGCTGGACTATAGAGTATGCAAATTTTACCGTGGAAAAATTCATGGCCATGCCATGGTGCCCTATCCCTTCCATCGTGGCTGATGAGGAAGGAAGAGTCCACAGATCATTAAATTAAGTCATGCAAAATGACAAGATTTGAAAGATTTCATCCCTAGGCTGGTCGGGGACAACCGATATATATTGGACATTACCGGTCGGAGGTGGCTAATAGAAAGTACTCATCAAAGGTGGGCACAAACCAACCCCTATGTTTATGATGTCGGGCTGAGGATTATCAATCATCGGGACCATGGATGCCCTCAATGAAGAGTCAGGATGAGAGAAAGACAAATGATCAATGGGCACAATCTGACCCTCGTGTGGAAACAACAAGACCCAAAAAATTGTCGCAACCATTTCTTGCATAGCATAGGTCCAACTCCTTCCTAACAAGATATTGTAGTTGAGAGATGCATCGACCACTTCAACCTCGACGCACACGGTCTTCCCCCCTAACTACATGGTGAAAGAGGCGATGATTCCATGTGGTCGGAACAAATGATCATCGAAAGCGGTAAGAAGAGTAGGTGACAGAGACAAAACGGGTTGGCCAATGTCCTTCCAACATTGTAAAGACATCACGCATGTTGAGGCATCCTCATCAACCACCGTGCTGAAACTATTCCGAGTAAACCTTTTCATGGTGTAAGCCACTACTATCTAAAATGCCATGTGGTAAGGGAGACGAGGTTTTAAGTCAGTCATATCAAGAATGATCGTTCCCAGATAACAAGTCTCAGTAGATCCTAAGGAAGCTAACAGAGCCTTTCGTTGGGAAGGGTAGCTCTGGAGGACTTCCAAAGCAGACATTGCACAAGGGGTTTGAGACAAAACCTCCATGACAGAGTAGTTCTTGGCGTCCCTTGTCTTTGGATTGTGGGACGCTTTCTTGAATGCACCTTTTTGGATGTGTGTCATTGTTACGCCCAACGTATTCTCAATCTGGAGAGGAAGAGGTGGGTTTTAAGCTTCTTTAACCTTCTCATAGGTGTTTGTCATTCCATAGTCACATGTCCTAGTTGTTATATCAATGCTACCTTTCATCATGTACACATTCGTGGGTGAAGGATTAATCGAAGATGGAGGGGGTCCCTGACTACCCCCTTGCACGCTTGAAGAGGCTTGAGTTAAACTATTACCATGTGGAAATGGGTTCATTAAAATGATAGGATACTATTGTGCCAATAACTTTTGGGCCTCTGCAAGCCGAGGGAACTGGTGAGTCGAATGGTCTTCCGTGCAAAGATTACAGGGATACTTCGACCTCTTCTTTTCTGTGTTTCCCCTACCAGAATTATTGGTAGGTTTCTTATCCCCCTTACCCTTCTTTTTCTATTTCTTCTTTCCATCAAGTTGTTGGGTGACCTTTGGGTTTGTCGATTGCACACTGTCTACATCCAACGTTTGAGTAGGGGGAGCAGTCGAACCAGTGGTCTGGTTAGCCGTTGTCTTCTGTATTGATAATTACTGCAATTGATTTATCAGCTAATCAACGGGCTTCATTTGCATTGAACCAACAATACCATCGACATGTGGTCCTTATCTCTGTCTATTCTTGTCAAGTATCGACTGTGGTGCATGTGGAAAAACTTCGTAAAGTAAACCATACTGGGAGTAAATCATCTCTAGTTGTTGAGATCTCATTATTGTTTCTTCTTCTGAAAAGACCCCTGACGTTACGACATATTTAGATAACTGTGGTACCAAAGACTTAAGGAACCACTCAAGAAGGAATTTTGGTGGGACTGGTACTTTTATCAAAATATTCCGACTTCTTCGTTCTCAAAAGTGATCTGAGATATGGTCTGCCATTGTCTCCTAAAATTTGGCTAGCAACTCGGTGTTGACATCGTATCTCACAGGTAATTGAAAATGGTTTAAGAAAGCCATTGCTAATTCTCTAAAGGTAGATTATCTTGAGGGGTCGAGCTCGATGTACCATTTTGTAGCACTCCTGATGAGAGTGCATTAAAACAAACACAACTGGATGGAGTTGTCTCTCAAAGAGTTGGACGATCACCATAGATGGAAGGTAGTCACATGATCGTCTAGATATTCATTAGGCTTAGCTTCAAACTTTGGAATGTCTGAAGGAAACTTGATTGGTTTGGGAGGATAATGTGGATTGTGGCGAATGGGGACTTTTAATAACCTTGTCAAGTCTGGCAAGTGCAAAGTTTCCATAAACAATAATTCGGGTTGTTGATTATAACGAGGGAAAAAGGAACCTGGAGTTTGGCTGGCACCAGGTTTCCAGGAAAATTTAGGTTGTTGGCTAAGGTTCTGGTAATAACCATGGTCGTGACCAGCATACAGATTCTGTTCTTGTTGATATGTCATTGGCTGAATCCCATAATAGGACGTCAAAGGTTGGGCTTGCATTGCATTCAAAGGATTTTGGGAAGGGTTTCCCCATGCCGATCCGATGAGCATAGATCTTGAGCTTTTCCCGAGGTTTCATTGGATATGGAAGGGGCTTCCCCTAATAAACATCCTTGATGAGGGAACTGATCCCTGCCATGGATTCCAAAGTCCTTCCGAGGAAGGAAGTCCTGAGTTTTCCCCCTGTGGTGGAATAGTACACTGCATAAGATTTTGTTTTCCAAAATCGAGGTTTCCCCCGATCGAGACAACAGTTGATGAGAAAGAGTTGTTACGAAGTGCGTTGAACAAAGAGAATAGTGTTGAACCTATCGGCATGCTATAAGAAGGAATCCCTTCACTACCTGCTCCAAACGAACTATATTTTATGTTTGGCCCGACAGAGTGTTGGTGAGCCCCGCCAAGTGAAGGGGATGAAGGAGGTATATGACCCCCTCTGCAAGGGAAAGCGTTATAGGGAGCTGAAGTCCCCCCCATGGATCCTTGTAGAGGAGCGTTCTAGGTCCCTGCCCCTAGAACTAAATTCTATAGAGTGGAGAAGGAAAGGACAAAGTTCGTATCGAAGCCAGGCTTCCCATATGAGAATGGAGGGCATGTCACACTCAGGGTGAAAGGACCATTGATCACTGCCATAGATAGAATTATACCATTGCTCGAGATAGAGGCGGTCAAGACCATAGTAGCCCAGAACGATGATGATTGGTTAGGAGGTGGAAAACCCCCTGTAGTGACAGTTGTATTGTGAATATGAGGATTCCCTGAAGAATTAGCAACATTTGTCTCCATTCCTTCTTGTGACACTACCTGACGCTCATAAGGTTTAAACTGTACGACGATGGGTATCAATAGATCAGTGATCAGAGAGTTACATGGACCAAGAGATTTCGCTCTGAGGTTGGAAATGGTTAGTTCCTCTAGAATCAAATGTTCTCCTCTCAGATATGGGCCGAGCTCAGTTTCCTGTGGCCTGGTCGCCTCAAAAGACCTTTGTTGGTCTAGTCTTTGCCTTAGCGGTGGCGGGGGTGGCTCTAGATTAACCGATTGCAGACCAAGAAGCCTTCGCGACCAACGTAGTTCCTGATCATTCACGGTGTGAGAAGATAAATGACACACTAGGGATTTCTATTAACGTTAAATACCAACAAACACTAGAAAAATATCCTATGAGATAAGGCAAGAAGATCACTAGCTAGTTGGAAGAATAGATACAACAACCAACACTAAAGCAGCTTACCGGTGCAAGTGAAACTTGAATACAGAAGCACCCTCCGGGTATAATATACAAAGCATGGTCCAATGTATTCCCTAGGTAACCTGGTATACCCCCATAGTAACCTGTGTAAGTCACTAAGATAAAGGCAACTAGGTTGTCAGTGCGCGAACAACCACCAGGCGGGTATAGTCGACAGTCGGGTGGACCACAATGAGCATGGTATCAAGACCGAAACCTATCAAGGGTATCGAAAGAAAGTGTTCTGAAATATGAATGAGGATGTCGAACAAATTCGAGACCCACGAAGGTACGTGGAAAATGCGATCAACATAATCCCAAGATAATCCCTCTATATGTGTTCCCCAATATGCTTGGTCTGGTTTTGGAGGCGTTATCTTCGCTACCTTTCCTCACGTGACCTTGTGTTTATCCCCTGTGTTAGAGGGGGGTTCCAGATAACTTTCATGATTACTGGAATTTTAAGCACTCCCTAGCACAGACTCTTATGTTTGTTTTATTAGCCTTGAAGAGTTTCCTCTCCAATCCTAAATCAATGCTCTAGCCTAGACTAAATTGACGGGCCCTACAAACAAAAAGTATAATAACTTTTAATTAAGCGTTAATTTTAGTGGTTGTATTAAGTCGAAATGAACGGAAGTGAAACTAGTGATGTTATTTGAGAGACAAAAGAGAAAAGCATAAGATGAAACTAAAAACAAACTACTCCTTCTTCACAAATAAAGATTTTCCAATTTAAACTCTTTAACCAAACTTTTTTGTAACTACTTTTCTTAGATATTTGAAAAGAAACAACTTAAAACAAGATTTTGCTCGACTACGAGCTGCTTAATGTCCTAAGAATTCAAATAAAGAACTTAAGAAAACTTTATTTTTCCTTGGTAAATAAAGAAACTAACCTGAACTACTTTTACCAAAAAAAGAAATGATTTTTTTTTTATTGTTTTATGCTTCAAAACAAGAAATTCAAAAATGAATCCTTTTCTTTTCTTTCTAAAGAAAAAATGGAAAAATGATGACAAGTCAAGACCAATAAATGGCTTATGGTCCATCGCAGATCATGAGGATTCAATGACAATACCAAGCAGGAAGTACATAACAGACTCACAAACTTGTCTAAACGTACCCTAAGGAATCGTCGGTGTAGAGTAGGATCGTAAACGTGGTAAATCCCATTTACCTGGGACACAACTAGCTGAGCGTCTAAGTAGACCTAGAGGTGAGAGATACCGTGCCACAAAGCATCATGAAGAAACTCTAAGACTGCGTTGTATTTACAAACATTGTTTGTGGCATCACCTAAATAGGTACCTCCTGAAGATATCAACTAGCCCTGAGGTGTGAAAATCACCCAAGCTGTGGAAGCAAGCCTCCGAGCGTGTTGGCTAGTGTCATCTGCAAATGCAATGAACACCTCTGATTCACTTGAAATCTACCATAGTGAAAAATATGACATCAAAAAATGACACGTCCATAAAACCAAAAAGACAAAAAGTAAAAGAGAAAAAGTATAAGAACTATACATATGTACAAGAAGTCACCCAAGGTGACCCACCTACGAGTAATACTTCTTTAGGTAGAACCCATTTCTAGGCTCCGCCAAAGAATTTCCCTCAAATTCCACCAGACGATAAGTGCCCTTCTTTAGAACCTCCTTCATGATGAAAGGTCTAAACCGCATGGGGTTGAACTTGCCTGCCCCCAGGGGATCCTTATCTTGGTCATAGACTAGGACAAGGTTGCCTTCAAATAAAATCCAAGGACGAACGAACCGATCATACTAACACTTGACATTTTGATTGTGAGCCTCATTAGCCAAGGTTGCATCCTGACTCTACTCATCGAGCTGCTCAAGATATAATAATCGTTCTTCAAGCGGTGAAGTGTCTGAAAATAACTGTACTACCAAATTTAGAGACAGGATTTGGCACTCTATAGGCAAGACTGCTTCTATCCCATAAATGAGTTGAAAAGGTGAGAAATTGGTTGCAGTCTTAACACATGTTCAGTAGGCTCATATTTCTGAGTACAACATCAAATGGCAATTTGACTTGGCCGAATTGATCGTTCGTTGTAGAATAGTCTTATGGGACTTATTCACAGCTTCCACTTGACCATTCGCTTGTGGGTAGTAGGGTGATGGATGTTCTTGCCTCAACCCAAACTTTGACGTTAACTCGAACATCATTTTCTTCTGAAAGTGACTACCATGGTCATTGACAATCTCTCTTAGGATGTTGAACCTTTCTATTATCTGGTTAAACAAAAAGAGAGTTGATGTCTCACCATCATCTTTAAACGTTGGCATAGCCTCGACCCACTTCGTGAAGTAGTCTACTGCTATGCTGATATAATGGTGCCCTGGTGCTAAAAGGGGATTGCATGTAGCATAATAAATCCCCCACTTGGTGAAGGGACCAATTGTGATGATGGGAAACATGGGAGAAGGGTGTGCCCTCATCTTCTGAGAGAATATCTTACACGAGTGGCACTTCTTGACCGATTTAACACAATATTTGACTAATGTCGGCCAAAAGTAACCGGCTCGTAGAATCTTTTGGTTTTTTTCCAACCTAGACAAATGACCGCCACATGCTCCCGTGCGGAAATCGTTAAGCACGATTTCCACTTCTTCATGAGTGAGACATTGACGAAGGATGCAATCTATACCTTGAAGATATAGAGTGTCCTCGAGTATGAGATAGTTCTTGGCCTGATGGCATATATGGCGACGCTCATCACGAGAAGCAGATATGGGGCACTTCAAAGTCTAGATATAGACTAGTATATCTCCATACCAGGAGTCCGAAGACGCAATCAAAAACATGACTCCTTTAATAGATGACTCCTTAGGTATAACATCACCTGATTCAACTGGAAGTTTCAATATGAGTTCTGCAAAGACCAACAAATTTTTGGATTTCTCCAAAACAAAATCTAAGTCGAATTCCTAAAGGATAACTATCCATATACTAATATTTCCGCCGATTACACGTCATGTCAACATGTATTGAAACGGATTCACAATGACAATGATGGTCATCTTGAGAAACAAGATGTACTGACGGAACTGTTGGACAGCATGAACTGTTTCCAACACAAGTTTTTCAATGTGGGAATAATTGAGTTCTGGTCCAACCAAGCCTCGGATCAGGTAATAAATCACGTATTCTGAGAGAAAATCATCCTCCTGAACCAATACCATACCGATGGTTGACTCTGCAGTGGCCAAGTACAATAAGAAATATTTATTATAGTTGGGTGGTCGAAGCAGAGGGGAAGACATGAGGGCACGTTTCAACTCTTCGAAAAAGAATTGAGCGGCTTCATCCCAATGAAAAGGAGCATCCTTCTTTAGTAAACGCATGAAACCCTTTGTGATCTCGGCATAGTTTGCGATGAAACATCGTAAAATGTTCTCTTTTGCTTCTAAACTCTGAAGCTGAGGGATTGTGCACGCGAGAGGCAACTCAACTATTGCCTCAACCTTGATAGGATTGACCATGATCCCTATTGTTGAAACTATGAAACCTAGCAGACGACCCAACGTTACGCAAAAACTGCACTTGTTTGGATTCAAGCGAATTTGGTAGTAGCGACATCGCTCAAATATAAGTCAGAGGTGTGTGGAATGATCAATTCTCTTACGAGATCATGATGTTAAATCATCAAGATAAGCCTCGACTATGTGTTTGAGATCGTGGAAAGAAAAAGACATGGCCCACTGAAAAGTTAGCTCCAACATTTTTTAGGCCAGAAGGCATCTTCCGATAAGAGAATGTACTCCACGGACAAATGAAAGCATTTTTTTGTTGGTCTTCGGGTTTGATCTATATCTGATTACATCCCGAAAATCCATCCATGAAAGAAAAGGCCTCGCAACATGCACATTCATTGACTATCTGGTCAATAAATGGCATGGGGAAATTATCCTTTGGACAGGCCTTGTTCAAATCATGGAAGTTTGTACATACATTAATCGTACCCTATTTTTTGTTGACTGGCATGGGATTTGACACCCATTGAGTCAATTGGACGGGGTAGATGAAACCAGCTTTGAGTAGTTTCTCTACTTTAGCCTTAATAGATGCTGCTTTCTTAGGATTGACTAGACAAAGCTTCTGTTGGACTAGCTTAGCATTAGGATATGTCATGATTTCATGTTCGACGATTCTTGGATCTATGCCTAGCATTTCCTCATAAGACCAGGAAAACACATCATGGAATTATTTAAATGAATCCTTGTAGATTTGAATCTCCTCGAGAGAGCAGTCCGCTCCGACAAAGACATTGTCCATGACACCAGGGGTTTTGGAGATATCAATAGGTATCATTTTAGCGATGGTTTCCATATTTCCTTAAGAATAAACAACATGTGTAGCCAAAGTATTGATAGGACAAGCCCTATCTCCAGTCATGGTCACAGTGAATTCACCTGCTTCAATTCTTCTTAACTCTGGGAGGAAATAAGATATATGATGGAGATCATCCCAGGGTCTGTCTGGACTAGTAATTGCCTCAATAATCACCTCGTCTAAGGGAAAGACTAAGTATAAATAATCAGTATTGGTGAGGGAACCTTGAGCCCAAATAGGCTTGAGAACCGAATCTAACTCCTATGCGGGGGTTTGATCGAGGTTGGTGAAAGCTTGCTAGACTATAGAGTATGCAAATTATTCCACGGAGAAATTCATGGCCATGCCATGGTGCCTTGTCCCTTCCATCGTGGCTGATGGGGAAGGAAGAGTCCACGGATCATTAAATTAATTCATGCAAAACGACAAGATTTGAAATATTTCAGCCCTAGGCTAGTCGGGGACAACCGATATGTATTAGACATTACCGGTTGGAAGCGGCTAATAGAAAGTAACCATCAAAGGTGGGCATAAACCAACCCCTATGTTGACGATGTCAGGCTAAGGATTATCAATCATCGAGACCATGGATGCCCCAGATGAAGAGTTAGGACAAGAGAAAGACAACTGATCAATGGGAACGATCTGACCCTCGTGTGGAAACAACAAGACCCAAAAAACTGTCAGATCCACTGCTTGCATAGCATAGGTCCAACTCCTTCCTAACAAGATATTGTATTCAAGAGACGCATCGACCACTTGAACCGTGATGCACATGGTCTTTCCCCCTAACTTCACGGGGAAATAGGGGTTGATTCCATGTGGTCAGAACAAATGATCATCGAAAGTGGTAAGAAGAGTAGGTGACGAAGACAAAACGGGTTGGCCAATGTCCTTCCAACATGATAAATACATCATGCCTGTTGAGGCACCCTCATCAACTACTGTCCAGAAAATGTTCCGAGTAAATATTTTCATGGTGTAAGCCACTACTATCTGAAACGCCATGTGGTAAGGGAGACGAGGTTTTAAGTCAGTCATATCAAGCATGTTTTCTCCCGGATTACAAGTCTCAGTAGATCCTAAGGAAGCTAATAGAGCCTTTTGCTAGGAAGGGTAGCTCTAGAGGAATTCCAAAGCATACATTGCACAAGGGGTTTGAGACAAATCCTACACCACAGAGTAGTTCTGGGTGGCCCTTGTATTTGGGTTGTGTGAAGCTTTCTTGAACACACCTTTTTGGATGCGTGTCATTGTTTCGCCCAATGTATTCTCAATCTGGAGAGGAAGAGGTGGGTTTTAATCTTCTCTAACCTTCTCAGAGGTGTTTGGCATTCCATAGTCATGTGTCTTAGTTGTTATATCAACGCTACCTTTCATCATGTACACATTCGTGCATGAAGGTTTAATCGAAGATGAAGGGGGTCCCTGACTACCCCCTTCCACGCTCGAAGAGGCTTGAGTTAAATTATTCCCATGTGGAAATGGGTTCATTAACACGACAGGATATTGTTGGGCCAATAAATTTTGGGCATCCGCAAGTCGAGGGAACTGGTGAGTCAGATGGTCTTCCATGCAAAGATTACATGGATACTTCGACTTCTTTTTTGTGTTTCCCCCGCCAAAATTATTGGTAGGTTTCTTATCCCCCTTACCCTTATTTTTTTGTTTCTTCTTTCCATCAAGATGTTCGGTGGCCTTTGGGTTTGTCGATTTCACACAATGTACATCCGACGTTTGAGTAGGGGGAGCAGTCGAACAAGTGGTCTGGTTGGCTGTTGTCTGCTATATTGATAATTACTGCAATTGATTTATCAGTTAATCAGCGGGCATCATTTGCATTGAACCAACAATACCATCAGCATGTGGTCCATATCTCTGTCAGGTCTTGTCAAGTATCGATCGCGGTGCATGTGGAAAAACTTCGTAAAGTAAACCAGACTGAGAGTAAATCAACTCTAGTTGTTGAGCTCTCATTTTTGTTTCTTCCTCTGAAAATACCCCCGATGTTGTGACATATTTATATAATTGTGGTACCAAAGACTTAAGGAACCACTCAAGAAGGAATGTTGGTGGGACTGGTACTTTTATCAAACTCTTCCGACATCTCCATTCTTGAAAGTGATATGAGATATGGTACGCCTTTGTCTGCTCAAATTTGGCCAGCAACTTGGTGTTGACATCATATCTCACAGGTAATTGAAAATGGTTTAAGAAATCCATTCTTAATTCTCCAAAGGTAGAGTATCTTGAGTGGTCAAGCTCGATGTGCCATTTCATAGCACTCCCAATGCGAGTGCGTTGAAACAAACGCAACTGGATGGAGTCGTCTCTCAAAGAGTTGGATGAGAACCATAGTTGGAAGGTAGTCACATGATCGTCTGGATCTTCATTAGGCTTAGATTTGAACTTTGGAATGTCTGAAGGAAACTTGATTGGCATGGGATGATAACGTGGATCATGGCATATGGGCTCTTTTAATAACCTTGTCAAGTATGGTAAGTGCAAAGTTTCCAGAAATAGTAATTTGGCTTGTTGATTATAACCAGGGAAAAGGGAGCCTGGAGTTTGGCTGGCACCAGGTTGGCAGGAAAATTTAGGTTGTTGGCTAGGGTTTTGGTAATAACCATGGTCATGACCAGCATATGGATTCTACACTTATTGAGACATCATCGACTGACTCCTGTAATAGGACGTAAATGGTTGGGCTTGCATTGCATTCGAAGGATTTTCGGAAGGGTTTCCCCCTCACTATCCGACGGGCATAGATCCTGAGCCTTTTCCGAGGTTTCATTGGCTATGGAAGGGGTTTCCCCTGGTCAACACCCCTGATGAGGGAACTGATCCCTACCATGGATTCCAAAGTCCTTCTGAGGAAGGAAGTCCTGAGTTTTCCCCTTGTGCAGGAATAGTACACTGCATAGAATTTTGTTGTCCATAACCGAGGTTTCCCCTGATCGAGATGACATTTGATGAGAAAGATTTGTTATGAAATGCGTTGAACAAAGAGAATGGTGTCGAACCTACTAGCATGCTATAAGAAGGAAGTCCTTGACTACCTGCTCCAAATGAACTATAGTTTATGTTCAGCCCGACGGAGTGTTGGTGAGCCCCGCCAAGCAAAGGGGATGAAGGAGGTATATGACCCCCTCTGTAAGGGAAAGGATTATAGAGAGCTGAAGTCCCCCCCATGGATCCTTGTAGAGGAGCGTTCGAGGTCCTTTCCCCTAGACCTAAATTTTGTAGAGTGGAGTAGGAAAGGACAGAGTTCATATTGAATCCAGGCATCCGATATGATAATGGAGGTCATGTCACACTTTGGGTGAAAGGACCATTGATCATTTCCATAGACAGAATCAGACCTTTGCCCAAGGTAGAGGCGGTCGAGACCATAGTAGTCTGGAACGATGATGGTTGGTTAGGAGGTGGAAAACCCCCTGTAGTGACAGTTGTATAGGGAATATGAGGATTCCCTAAAGAATTAGCGACATTTTTCTCCATTGCTACTTGTGACACTACCTGATGCTCGTAAGGTTTAAATTGTACGACGATGGGTGTCGATAGATCAATGATCGAAGAGTTACATGGACCAAGAGCTTCCAACCTGAGGTAAAAGATGGTTAGTTCCTTCAAAATAAAATGTTCTCCTCTCAAATATGAGTCGAGCTCAGTTTCCTATGGCCCGGTCACCTCAAAAGACCCTTGTTGGTCAAGTCTTTGCCTTAGCGGTGGTGGGGGTTGATCTAGATTAACCTGCAGCAGGCCAAGAAGCCTTCACAACTAGGGTAGCTCCTGATCCTCCATGGTGTGAGAAGATAAATGACACACTAGGGATTTCTATTAACATTAAATACCAACACACACTAGAAAAATCTCCTATGAGATAAGACAAGAAGATCACTAGCTAGTCGGAAGAATAGTTACACCAGCCAACACTAGAGCAACTTACCGGTGCAAGTGCAACTTGAATATAGAAGCACCCTCCAAGTATAATCTTCAAAGCATGGCCTGATGTATTCCCTAGGTACCTTGGTATACCCCCATAGTAACCTATTTAAGTCACTAAGATAAAGGCAACTAAGTTGCCAGCGCGCAAACAGTCACCAAGCGGGTACAGTCGATAGTCGGGTGGACCGCAATGAGCATGGTATCAAGCCCGAAACCTATCAAGGGTATCGAAAGAAAGTGTTCTGGAAGATTACTAAGGACCTCGAATGAATTCGAGACCCATGAAGGTCCATGGAAAATGCGATCAACAGAATCCCAAGATAATCCCTCTATATGTGTTCCCCACTACGCTTGGTCTGGTTTTGGAGGGGTTATCTCCGCTACCTTTCCGCACGTGACCTCATGTTTATCCCCTGTGTTAGAGGGGGGTCCCAGATAACTTTCATAATTACTGGAATTTTAAGCACTCCCTAGAACAAACTCTTATGTTTGTTTTTGTAACCTTGAAGAGTTTCCTCTCCAATCCTAAATCAAGGCTCTAGCCTAGACTAAATTGATGGACCCCACAAACACAAAGTCTAATAACTTTTAATTAAGCGTTAATTTTAGTGGTTGTATTAAGTCAAAAGGAACGGAAGTGAAACCAATGATGTTATTTAAGAGACAAAAGAGAATAGCATAAGATGAAACTAAAAACAAACTACTCCTTCTTCACAAATAAAGATTTTCCAATTTAAACTCTTTAACCAAACTTTTTCGTGACTACTTTTCTTAGATCTTTGAAAAGAAACAACTTAAAACAAGATTTTTCTCGACTACAGGCTACTTAATGTCCTAAGCATTCAAATAAAGAACTTAAGAAAACTTTATTTTTCCTTGGTAAATAAAGAAACTAACCTGAACTACTTTTACCCAACAAAGAAATGTTTTTTTTTTATTGTTTTATGCTTCAAAACAAGAAATTTGAAAATGAATTCTTTTCTCTTCTTTCTAATGAGAAAAAGGGAAAAATGACGACAAGTCAATACCAATAAATGACTTATGGTCCATCACAAATCACGGGGATTCAATGACAATACCAAGCAGGAAGATCATAACAGACTCACAAACTTTTCTAAAAACCCTAATAAAGAAAACACAAGAAATCTTTGATAAAAAGAAAGCTATGTTGAGGTCAAACCTAGGCTACAGATTGTTATAACAGAGACCAGGGATAGATAAAGAAAACCCATGAGAAGTGTGACTTATGAAAGGGAAGAGAATGACTGCCTCTTCTTTAAAACAAAAATTCTCAACACACGCATGCTACTGACACTTCAACAGCTTGTGTATGTACGTTGGTTGTCTAAAGGAAGGGCATGTATGTATGCGTGCAGGTCCACTTCAGGCCACGTACACCTCTGTAACTTCTAAAAAAAATAAAAAAATGAAAACCAACAGTCAAGAACATGCAGAGAGTACTGGTATGGAATACCAGAATCCATTAAAGACACCGAATCTTATAGAAACTAAAAAAACAATAAATAAACTGATTCAAAGCACCCAAAAATAATATCCCAAAAAATCCCTAGAGGTCTCCCCAGTATGGTTGCCAATTCTTCTATAGCGGGAAAGCCCCCCTACGGACTACACCAGGGTTCTAAAGTGCAGGCAAATATAACCATCTAAAGTCTCCTATGTTTAAAAACTATCCTGTCATCACCCCACAATCATACATAAAAGACAAAGTATAGGGATCCAGTAGGCATACCTTAAAATCTGCGTCCAGTGTTGATCCCTTTACGCTTAGTTGTTTATCGACTGCAAATATCCTCCCAAGGTCAACCTTCATTCACCAAAATACAAACAAGAAACTAAAAGCATGCATTATATATATATGGATTAGTGGATTAGATATCATAACAAAAATGTAAACAAATCATAAAGATTTAAGACGTCATTGGCGGGACGGAAAAAGTATTTCTTTATATTAATCTCACAAAAGTTGTTTGCAGTATGAGACCGACAAATCCTCCTTGAACTTGGTATTGGGCTCCTCTTCACCATGCAACAATTGCTTCCACGTATTCTTCTCCTCTTCAGTTCTCTCTAGGGAAATGGCAAGGGTTTGCAATGGAGGAAGAAGGAATTTTGGCTCGAACTCACAATGTGGTTGCAAAATATTGGGGCAAAAGGGGAATACTGAAATGGGCAGAGTTTCTATGCTCTCATGCTTCTCATTGGAATGGGACCCCAAAACCTTCTTTTATAGGCCAAAAATATAGTAACGGTTTGGGTGAGTGGATATGGGCAGTCAAATGGTTAGGTAATAACCCGAAAACCTGTATCCCTTTGCAATTTTCATTTTTTGCACTTTTTGTGAGTGTACGTGGGATGTAGTGGTGCAACAAGCATGTATATGCAGACAGTAGTGGTGTAGGGCACATACACCTTCAAAAAATGTTTTTTTAGAAGAGTTGTTCAGTGATGGCTTGAAAAAGATAGCAAGCAAGATGGTCTGATGACAGGTATGCATGTCTAGTGCAATTTAGGGTTATAACACTTGGGTCATACATGCGAAAACCAAAAGACAGACCAGCGAATGGAAAACAATGGCAGCTTAATTTTTCAAAGACTTATGATTTATAAGTAAGTACCTTGAGCTTGAAGTAGTCCTGCAAAAGATTAAAGAATTTATTTTTATTGATAGTGGTAATCATAAATCAAACTTAGTGGTATGTGCCAAACATAGCCAATAACTCTAGAATAATCTCCAATTTCCATCAATTGAGAAACCTATAGAATGTTATCAGATTAGCAGAGATTCAAAAAGCCTAGATGACCTAGAATAATTCAAAAACCTAGCCATGAAAAAGATAGAGGGGAGTAGAGAAATTCAAAACACCATACCCAGCTAGATTGATAGTTCCTACAATCACCCATTAAAATTGTGAAAAATCAATATAGGGACTACAGAGAAAACCAATATAGCTATGGTGGGAGACTACTAGGATGAGCAAACCGATCAGGAAATAAAGAGTTTACTGCGGGAATATGAGGATTTGTTCGTAAAGACCTTTTCAGAGTTAAAGGGAATCAAAGGAGTCATGGGAGAAATGAATATTGAACTGAAACCAGGATCCAAGCCTATCAGACATAGACCATACCATATTAATCCTAGAGTAAAAGAGAAGGTTAAGAAGGACATAGACAATATGTTGGAAGCAGGTCTCATTTTTGCAGTAGAAGAAGTAGAGTGGGTTAGACAGATAGTTATTCAAAGTAAGAAAGACACATAGGATATTAGAGTCTGTGTAGACTACATAAGCCTCAAATTTGCCTATGTACATGACCCTTTCCCAACACCCTTTATAGATGAAGTGCTTGAACAGGTTGTGGGAAAGGAAGCATACTCATTCAAAGAGGGATTTTTCAGGATACCATCAAGTCAGGATCACTAAAGAAGAAAAAAGGAAGACCACTTTCATAAAAGAATGGGGATCCTTCACATACAATGTGATGCCATTTGGCTTGAAGAACACCCCTGCAGTTTTCTCAAGGATTGTGATAGCATCTTTTAGAGAGTTCATCCACAAATTTATAGAAGTCTATATGGATGACTAGACAATATATAGCCTACTCAAGGAACATGTAGTGTTGTTGTGACTAATGTTTGGTAGATGCAAAGAGTTGCAGATCTCATTGAATCTCAAAAAATGTATCTTTTGTGTACCACATGGGAATTTGTTGGACCATATAGTCTGTCGAGAAGGAGTATTGGTAGACACATCCAAAGTTGCAGTCATTGTGAATATGCCTCCACCTACAAGTGCTAAATAGTTGCACTCCACACTAGGACACACAGGTTAGTATCATAGGTTCATCCGAATCTATGCCAACATTACAACACCTCTAGAAAACTTACTAGAAAAGGCTGAAACACTCCAATGGACTCTAGAATGTGATAAATCATTTGAGACACTCAAGGAGAAACTCATCACAACACGAATTATGATATTCCAAAATTGGGAGAATGAATTTCATGTCCATGTAGATGGTTTAGGAATTGCTTTGGGAGATATCTTAACGCAACCTAGTGATGGAGTTATGGATCAACCTATCTATTTTGCGAGTCAGAAGTTGTCTCAAGCATAGTGCAACTACACAATGATAGAGAGGGAGGGTCTAGCCATGATTTACGCTTTGCAGAAATTTAGACATTATTGGTTTATTATCTCATTTTAAATTCTTTACTGACCATTCTTCATTGAAATATCTAGTTAAAAAACTAGTATTAGAAGGAAGAATTTGTAGATGGTTGTTATCATTTCATGAATTTTCATTTGAATTTATTATCAAGACAGGAAGATGCAACGTAGGACCTGATCACCTGTCCAATTTAGAGTCAGGGGAAAGTGGTGGAGCAGTAGATGGTTATCTCCCAGATGCAAACTTGTTCATAATTGAGGCCATACCGGAGTACTTGGAGTACATCAAAGTCTTCCTAAGTACAGGGGTCTGTTCAGAGACATATTTTGCAACCCAGAAACACCACATGGTTGTTAGAGAAACAAATTACTAGTTTATCACTGGACAATTGTATAAACTTGGACTGGACAACATCCTCAGATGATGTGTCCTGGATCATGAAAGACAGGCCATACTCTGGGAATGCCATAGTCGAGTTGTAGGAGGTCACATAGGAGGAAAGGCCACAACACAGAAAGTTCTCCAGGCAGGACTTTGGTGGAAAACACTCTTTAAGGATGTAAAGGTATACGCTAGATCATGTAATATTTGTCAACGGGTGGGAAAGTCGTCACACTAAGACGAGCTACCACTACAACCAGTTAGATCTCTACAAGAATTTGAGAAATGGGCAATTGACTTCATTGGACCAATCAACCCTATCACCAAGGATTCAAAGGCGAGATACATCATTACCACAACCGAATACGTTACCCATTGGGAAGAAGCAATAGTTGTACAAGATTGCTCGATAGATACTGCTGCCAAATTCATTTTCGAGATTATCATTACGAGGTTCAAATGTCCTATGATCTTAACCAGCGATCAGGGGGCTCATTCCATTAGCAGCACTATAGAAACACTTACAACAAAATTTCTAATTCAATACCACAAGAGCAGTCCGTACAACTCACAGGCCAATGGAACAGTTGAGGTCTTCAACAAAATTCTAGAAAGGGGGTTAACAAAGGTATGTTGTGAAAACTGCGAGGACTGGGACAATATAGTTCCAGCTGTACTATGGGCATACAAGACAACAAAAAAAAACTCCACATGTACACACTGTTCCAGCTAGTTTACGGGAGAGAAGAAGTGGCACCTGCAGAATTGATCATCCAAAGTTTATATATTTCACAAGACACACATATGACAAAGGAGGAATCAGTGGCGCAAAGGCTTAAGGAATTCCAAGAAATTGAGGAAACCAGATTTCTAGCAAACTTCCATCAGTCGGTTGAAAAATCAAGACAAAAATCTTGGCATGACAGGCACATTAAGACCAAGGTATTCATGCAAGGAGACAAGGTACTACTCTATGATAGTCAGTACTAGAAGCATCCTAGAAAGCTACACATGCATTGGTTGGGACCGTTCATAATTACAGAGATCTGACCCTTAGGAGCAGTCAAAATCGAGCAACTCCATGGTGTCTTACAGCCAGGCTAGGTGAATCGTGCTCTTCTGAAGCCCTACCTATCTCAAAACTGAGAAAGAGGGACTATCTCTCTAGTTCGAAGGAGCTTGTACATTAGTAGAATTGAGTTTTCTGACATTTTTGTAAATTTAGTTAATAAATTCCATGTGCGCAGTGTTGTGACATGACACATAGTTCTTTTATTGTTTAAGTCTTCTTTGATACAGAACTAAAGACTCAGTAGTGTATGGCCCAAATTATAATAGAATCCATTAATGACAGTCATCAATATGATGGGGACAACCTTTGTGGTCGGATGGAGGATGAATCCGAGTACGATCTGAATTCATGTACCACATGAACCCAGTCTAGTCACAGTATTTATTGCCATTTCGGTACCCCATCTGAGGTCAGTTAAGCCATAAAGCCACATTACACAAATATTCCCTCGAAGTTCGCACTGGTATACCCACCCATCAAATAGAAAGGTATGAAATCAACCATGTTACTATTCCACTCAGGAAAATAAGTTAATGCCAAAATCGCCCAATGGGATTTACCTTGCTAAACCATCCCGTCAAACAAATCAGATCCAGCTACGCTCATACGATCATGATCACCCACAATTATTACTAAACTTTCCCCTTAAGCCAAGTATAAGTCCTTGAGAACTCACCCGAGAATGTATCGTTCCAAAAGAACATAGCCATTTCTTAATTCAGCAGAGAAAACCAGCCTGTACCATTGTGAAATCCAAATTTGTAACCTTAGTCCTTAGCTGCCACATAAGTGTGAATGGAGAGAACCACAACAAGTCGAAGCGATATGTCTAAAGAAGTGGTTCCAAATGATCCCTACGACCCACGAGTCAATATCGTAGGCGATCTCAAAGGGAAGGTGGAGCATGTTAAGCTCCTCGATATTGACCTTACAAATTCAGCCTTGTTTCCTCAGATGCACACAGATGTTTTTTGGGAGATGTCTCTAGATGGAATCAAAGGTATGCAATTTGTTCCAAAATTAGACTTCATCAATTTTTTCAATTTGACCATCATGAACCTGAGAGACCTACCAGTCTTCGGTACCACTGGTGAGGTTGCACATTGCACAAAATTTATAATAAGCAAGGTGCATGACATAAGCCTATGGTTGGATAAGCGGTATCCAATCCATGCTAAAGACATCCAACAACTTACTGGACTATCCTCCCAAGGAGAGGATGTGTCGAAAGGATTACAAGGTCCTGGTAAGCACGAGAAAAATAAAGGCGAGCTTAGCATGTATGAGAAATTCAACACAAGGAGGGGGGGATGCACAATGGTAATTGAACCCATCCTACCCAAGACAGTCCAGACTGTCTGTTACATCATAGCCAATAAGGTTATGAGATCATACTACAAAGGCAAATTCACTCTAGATGCATTATCAATAGATGACTTTTGCGCCAATGGAGATGTATTTAATTGGTGTAGTTACCTATTGGAGGAACTCCTAGTAGCATGCGAGGAAGTTCAAAAGAAGGGAATAACCTTCACTTATGGATATCTACTCATGGAATTTGATATGTTTAAATGGAAGCCACCTGTGGGAAGATAGTCGACGATACCCGACAAAGGGTGCATGGCGAAGATTTTAGAGCCATGGCAGTCCAGGACAGATTCAAAGAATACAACCTTCAATGCCGCAACATTTTCTAAGTGGTACAATGGGTTGATTGATGCAACACATAGGTTGTGTATCCCACAGGAGATCCTTAACTTCAATACGAGAAATATTTCTTTCAGCATGAACCGACACCATACATTTGTCTGGTCGAGACATGTGAGCAGGGAAGATTTCCACACAAGGATGTTTTCATTCTATCTGGATGAGGAGGCCTTTGACAGGGAAGTCATGTCATGCCCAAGAGTCAAACGTAACCTACACAAGACAAGAACACATTATATCCCACCCGAAGAGCTGTTGAAGAAGAAGGAAAAAGATTAAGAGGCTGGACCAAGCTCAGGTCCAGAGCCACAGAAGCCAGATGCTCCAACACAATCAGACTCTGAGGAGGAAGAGGAGATGGAGCAGTTGGAGAGGAAGAAAATATTGACCATCCATCAGCTGCCATCCAATGTAGTGTTATCTAGTGTGGATGTTAACCATATTCTAGGCACTATGTTCAGTACCGAACCATTGGTGAAGAGGCCCAGAACCGGGGTCTTGCCGAACAAAACCATGAACCCACAACCCCTTGCATCAGCCCCTCCCTACACCTGCTTGATGCAGGAGCATCACCAACTCATCAAGCGAGCCAACACATCAAGCAGAGATCAGCCGGATAAACAAACCCAAATTTTTGAAGTACTTTGGGATTGTAGCGCAAGTCTTTAATGAAGCCATTTATGAAGGCGCATTTTTATATTGTAGTGGACCTTGAGCCTTTAAGCTCTCGTCCTTTGGTAGATAGTCGACATTTAATAGATTTAATGCTGGTAGATAGGATTTTAAGTCTAGATTTGATAGTTTAGAGTCCGAGAGGGAAAACGGATATAGACACCCTCATTGTACCATTCTAAGATAGTAGTGAAGAATAGAGGAAGCATTCAGGAGAAGAGAAGAGAAAACAAAGAATATTGTATGAAGAACACCCATGTACATGCATTTTAATTAATAGAAGGAAGCTTTGATTCAAGCTCATGGGTTTGTGTTGTTTTCTCTGTGTATTGATGTTATGCTCATGGATGTTTGCTTTCTTATCATGCATTTGTTTTTATATTCTATGCATGTGATTTCATGGTTCAACCTGAAGTCTAAAAGGGAGAGAGAGTGAGGTCCAATTGTTTCTCTATCTGAGCCAGGAGATTCCTGCAAGGTGTGCAGTCGAAATCATCTGCAAGGAGTGCGTTGATGAAGGCTCAGGTAGTTTAACTTTTGTTCTCATTCACCCAGAAGTGAGAGTGGGTTGTTGAATCCGTGCAAGGAGTGCGCAGGCTGAAGAGGAAGTCTCAGTTGTGAACCTGAGCAAGGAAGTCAAGGATTGTTGTTGCAGGAGTGCGCAGAGTCGGAAGGATCCAACACTTGGGAAGTGTTGTATGTTTTCCACAAGGAGTGCGTGCAAGTCCCTCTGAAGGAATTAGAGTGGGAAAGCTCAGGAGGTATAGAACCTTCGAGATATCATCGAAGGAGAGCACAGGAATCTCTTGCCGTGGAACGTTCAAGCAAGAGTTGCAAGTTCAGGTGTTGGAAGGCAAGTGTTGAGAAGGGATACTTAGCCATTCTCAAGAAATCTTCAAGGAGGAGAAATCGACGGTCAGGATTTGCAGAGGAAATTTGCAGAATCCCATTAGCCGTCAGATCTCGAGAAGTTGTGTCGGGGTTAAGCCCAGGGGTATAGAGGAGAAGTCCCAGACAAGTCATCGGGATATCGGAGACCTTGCGGGTTTCGAAAACCCGAGAGAAAATCCTAGCCGTTGATCTTGGCAGGACACGCATCAGACATCAGGATAGGAGTCGAGATTTAACCCATCGGGGTTTTCGGAAGAAAGAAACTCTTGCAACTTGTAGTCGTGATCCACGATATCCCGACGAGGGAGTCATGTGGGCCACAGAGGAAGATAGTGGAGGACAAGTGTCACCCCGGATCAGGGATCGGGACTTGAAGAGTTCCGTGAATTAGTGCAACGGGAATCGCGATATCCCGATACGTGATTTCTCGATCACCACAGGAGTGTGGGCCATAGGCGCCAGAGAAAAGGACCGGTGTTGGAAGGTCAACCCTCACAGGGAGCCAACGCCAAGTGGCATCGACATATCGTGACTCGGGATTTGGAGAACCGAGTGCTGGAGGTCGCGAGTAGCGAAGTCGCGAGAGAGCCAAAGTCCCGATAAATTGGGATAAGGTCAACATTCACTGACAGGTCATCAGGAATCGGGGATCCGTGAGGTGAGTGATTCATGACCTCGTAAGTACCGATTTCCTGATGGGGAAATTTCTGACAGGAGCAGGAAAGCTTTGAGATTACTCATTAGGGTTCAGGGATTTGTGAGACCCGATCTGGTGGCTACAAGACTCGCGATCACGCGAGGTTCGATTTCCCGATAGAACAAAGGGAGATCATAAGGAGAGTCCTGTGGGTGTAGAAAAGTCTCGATAAGGGATTTGAAGAGCCTTCCAGCTCTTTGGGCCGAAGGAAAAAGAAGGTCCCGTGGGAGCGTACGTGCCAGTGAGGGCGTGGCTGCGTTAGAGTGGTATCAGAGAAGATTTCTTGTCTGTATATTTCAGGCAAGAGGAGCGAGGAAGGAAAGAAGTACTCTAATACACGTCAGAGTGGTATCAGAGCGAGAAAATCTCTTTGCTTTCTGTAGTAGAGAAGAAGAGAAAATTTCACCATGCTGTCGAGGAGAGAAAGAAAATCACCCGATCCAGAGGATAGGGGGAACCAGAGAGGAAGAGGGGGACAAGCACAGAATCCAGAAATGGAAAGGAAGATACGTGATCTCCGAGCGAGACTAGAAGATATGGAGGTAGCACAGAGATGCACAACTAGTGCTGGAGATCTGAGCGACTCCAAAGGTGAAGTTGAAGTCGAACAACAAGGAGAAGTTGCAGCCAAAGATGCAGCCAATGAGCATTTAATTAAGGCTATCGCCCGGATGAGTTCCAAAAAAAAGATGGACATTCCAACTTATGAAGGGAATCTGGATGCAGAAGAGATTTTAGACTAGATTAGAGCTCTAGACACCTACTTCGATTATGAGGACATCAAAGAAGATAAGAAGGTCAGGCATGTTGTCACAAAATTGAAGGGACACGCAACATTATGGTGGGACGAGCTTCAAGAAGATAGACGTTCCAAAGGCAAGCAAAAAATCAAAATCTGGGATCGAATGATTGCGAAGATGAAGGCAAAGTTCATCCCAAGGGATTATCAAATCACACTGTTCAGAAAAATGCAGAACCTGAGACAGAAGCTGATGACAGTGAAGGAGTATACTGAGGAATTCTATAAGCTAAATATCAGAGCAGGCCATCGGGAAAACGATGATGAAAAAGTTGCCAGGTATATGAATGGCTTGAGATACGATATCCAAGATGAGATGAGTATGACAACCATCAGAACGGTGGAGGATGCGTATCAAATGACGTTGAAAGATAAAGAGAAGTTGAGCCGTAAGCCAGGACAGCGAGGCCAAGAAAGGAGCCAGCCAAAAGGTAAATTAGTTGCCCAAGATAGGTTCCAGAAATCCAAGGATGACTGGAAGAATCCTCAGACTAGAACAGAGAGAGGTGGAAGTTCACAGCGAGGCCAGCACGCTGAACAATGAAGGCAACATACGGAACAGAGCGGAGGATATGCTAATAATAACACATTTCCTCGTACCAGAGGTAGAGGAGGAGGCAGAGGTGGAGTCATCACATGCTTCACATGTGGAAAGGATGGACACAAGGCAGTTGACTGTCCAGATAGGAAGAAGGATGGAGGAGAAGCTCACATCGCCGAGGCACAGAGGCGAGATGCTGAAGCAAAAGACACAGAAGACGGAAGGTCATAGATGATGCGTAAGGTTCTCTTAACGCCCGAGAAGGAGGTGGAGGACACAGCCCAAAGAAATAGGCTTTTTAGGACTGCATGCAAAACCAAAGACAGGAAATGCAAGGTTATCATGGATAGTGGTAGCACAGATAATCTCGTTTCAACCGAGATGGTGGAGAAACTAGAGTTGGAGACAACTAATCACTCGAGTCCATACAAAGTTTCATGGCTACAGAAGGGACATCAGGTAAGTGTCACCAAACAGTGCTTAGTTGACATCAAGATAGGAGGATATAATGATAAAATACTCTGTGATGTTATTCCTATGGATGTATGTCATTTATTGCTGGGAAGACCATGGCAATATGACAGGAACGTAATTCATGATGGGAAGATGAATACATATACTTTGGAGAAGAATGGAAGAACACATATGCTACTTCCAATTAAGGATAAAGAAGTAAAATCAGAACCGAGAAATATTGTACTTCTCATGAGTGGGAAGGAACTTCTGGTGGAAGTAAAGAAGAAGGAAGATCCACAATTCTTTGTGGTCAGGAAACCAAAAATCGTTTTGACCAGCACAAGAGTGGATGACTGTCGGAAGAAATTCAGGAACTGCTTGAAGAGTTCACTGACATTGTGGTAGACGAATTACCTCATTCGTTGCCGCTGATGAGGAGTGTGAGTCATCATATAGACCTCATACCAGGAGCCAGTTTGCCAAACAAAGTTGCGTACAGGTTGACTCCGCAGGAAAATGAAGAAGTCAAAAGGCAGGTGCAGGAACTGTTGGATAAAGGAATGATCAGAGAAAGTTTAAGCCCGTGTGTCATTCCAACGGTATTGAGTCCAAAGAAAGATGGAGGTTGGAGAATATGCACCGATTCTAGAGCGATTAATAAGATAACCATCAGGTACAGGTTTCCACTGCCGATAATGGATGATCTGATGGATTTCCTAAGTGGGGCAAAGTTTTTTTCAAAGATTGATTTGAAGAGAAGATATCATCAGATTCGCATGAGGGAAGGCGACGAATGGAAAATAGCCTTCAAGACAAATGAAGGGCTGTATGAATGGCTAGTCATGCCGTTTAGCTTGACGAATGCGCCGAGTACATTTATGAGGTTGATGAAGGAAGTCCTGAGGGAATTCATCGGGAAATTTGTCGTCGTATATCTCGATGATATACTGATCTTCAGCAAGACCAAGGCTGAACATTTGAAGAATTTAGCCATTGTGATGAGGAAGCTACATCAGGAGAAGTTGTTGATCAACCTGAAGAAGTGCTCATTCATGAAGACAGAGCTCATTTATTTGGGTTTTGTTATTTCAGTGAATGAGTTGAGGATGGATCCGGATAAGGTAGAAGTGATCAAGAATTGGCCATCACCGAGAAATATTTTCGAGGTGAGAAGTTTTCATGGTTTGGCTAGTTTCTACCAAAAATTCATTAGGAATTTCAGTGGGATTAGCACAACGATGATGGACACAGTCAAGAAGCAGCATAAGTCTTTTCATTGGACAACAGAGGCGGAGGAGAGATTCAATCTGTTGAAGCGGAAGATCACGGAACAACCGGTGTTGGTGTTACCGGATTTTATGAAAGTGTTCCAGGTGAAATGTGATGCAAGTGGCTTTGCCATAGGAGCGGTCTTGAGCCAGGAGGAAAGACCAATTGAATATTTCAGCGAGAAGTTGGATGAATCAAAAGTAAAGTACTCCACGTATGACAAAGAATTTTATGTTATCATACAGGCATTGAAGAAATGGAGGCATTACTTGATCCCGAAAGAATTTGTTTTATATAGTGATAATCATGCATTGCAGTTTGTGACTCAACAGGAGAAGTTGAATCAGAAACATGCTAAATGGGTAGAGTATATGCAGAATTTTACATTTGTAATTAAGCACATTTCAGGTACTGCTAACAAAGTGGTTGATGCTTTAAGCAGGAAGTGTTTTTTGCTGCAGGAGTTCCGAGTCAAAACATTGGGTTTTGAAAATCTTAGGGACATGTACACAGGTGATGAAGATTTTGCAGAGGCATATGAAGCAGCTGAGAATCCAATTCTCAGAGAGAGAATCCCATGGATAGATTATATGATCCAGGAGGGATTGTTGTTCAGAGGCAATCAACTGTGTATTCCGAATTGCTCCATGAGGGATAATATGCTAAAAGAAAAACACAGCGGAGGCTTGGCAGGGCATTTTGGCCACGACAAGACATTTGCAAGGCTAAGCGAAGCATACTTTTGGCCAGGGATGCGGTCGGAAGTCAAAATATTTGTCGACAGATGTAGAATTTTCCAGCATTCAAAGGGCAGGAAGCAGAATGCAGGATTCTATCAACCATTACCCATACCCGAGAGGCCGTGGGATGAAATCAACATGGATTTTGTATTGGGATTGCCTAGTACGCAAAGAGGACATGATTCGATCTTTGTGGTGGTTGACAGGTTTTCAAAAATGGCACATTTTATCCCATGTCAGAAGACCAGCGATGCGACTCATATATCAATTTTTTTTTTCAAGGAGGTCGTTAGACTTCACGGGTTACTTAGAAGTATAGTATCAGATAGGGATACGAAATTCATTGGACATTTTTGGAGGACACTCTGGAAGAAGATGGGAACTAAATTGATGTTTAGTTCTGCTTATCATCCTTATATGGATGGACAAACATAAGTCATCAATAGAAGTCTGGGAGACTTATTAAGAAGCTTGGTGACAGAGCACCACAACATTTGGGACAATGTGTTGCCACAAGCAGAGTTTGCATACAACAACTCAGTGAACAGGAGCACAGGGAAAAATCCATTTCAGGTTGTATATGGGATACATCTGAGAGGAGTTTCTGAACTCAGGGAGTTAGAACCAACTGCTACTAGCAGCGCAAGTGTAGAAGAGTTCACCGAGGCGATGAAAGAACTTCACAGCAAGGTGAAGCAACGACTGCAAGATTCAAATCAGGAATATAAGCGCAGAGCCAATCAGCGAAGGAGACAACTTCAGTTTGAAGTTGGTGATCTGGTTCTGGCACACTTGAGGAAGGAAAGGTTCCCAAGGGGAACATACAACAAGATGGAAATGAAGAAAATCGGGCCATGCAAGGTCCTGAGGAAATTAGGAGAAAATGCTTATGAAATTGAGTTGTCGGATGAGATCGGAATATCTTTGGCATTCAATGTCTCAGACTTATATCCATATAAGGCTGAGGAAGCAGGAGATGGAAGTGATGAACAACCAGAGGTCTAGTGGCAGAAGAATATGCCGATTGCAGAGAAGTCGTAGATGGAGCGTATACTCGACAAGCGAGTGAGCAAAAAGACCAGGCGGAAGTAATACTTCGAGTATCTGGTCAAATGGAAGAACCACCCAGTGGAAGATGCCAGCTGGGAAAGAGAAGCAGAGATTCAGAAGCATGGAAAGACCGTGCAGGAGCTCGTGGACAGGATCCCATGAAAGTTTTCAAGCCGAGGAGTATGATGCAGGAGCATCGCCAACTCATCAAGTGAGCCAGCACATCAAGCGGAGATCAACTGGATAAACAAACCCAAATTTTTGAAGTGCTTTGGGATTGTAGCGCAAGTCTTTAATGAAGCCATTTATGAAGGCGCATTTGTATATTGTAGTGGACCTTGAGCCTTTAAGCTCTCGTCCTTTGGTAGATAGTCGGCATTTAATAGATTTAATGTTGGTAGATAGGATTTTAAGTCTAGATTTGATAGTTTAGAGTCCGAGAGGGAAAACGGATATAGACACCCTCATTGTACCATTGTAAGATAGTAGTGAAGAATAGAGGAAGCATTCAGGAGAAGAGAAGAGAAAACAGAGAATATTGTATGAAGAACACCCGTGTACATGCATTTGAATTAATAGAAGGAAGATTTGATTCAAGCTCATGGGTTTGTGTTGTTTTCTCTGTGTATTGATGTTATGCTCATGGATGTTTGCTTTCTTGTCATGCATTTGTTTTTATATGTTGTGCATGTGATTTCATGGTTCAACCTAAAGTCTGAAAGGGAGAGAGAGTGAGGTCCAATTGTTTCTCTATCTGAGGCAGAAGATTCCTGCAAGGTGTGTAGTCAAAATCATCCGTAAGGAGTGCGTTGATGAAGGCTCAGGTAGTTTAACTTTTGTTCTCGTTCACCCAGAAGTGAGAGTGGGTTGCTAAATCCGTGCAAGGAGTGCGCAGGCTGAAGAGGAATTCTCAGTTGTGAACCTGAGCAAGGAAGTCAAGGACTGCTGCTGCAGGAGTGCGCAGAGTCAGAAGGATCCAACACTTGGGAAGTGTTGTATGTTTTCCACAAGGAGTGCGTGCAAGTCCCTCTGAAGGAATTAGAGTGGGAAAGCTCAGGAGGTATGGAACCTTCGAGATATCATCGAAGGAGAGCACAGGAATATCGTGCCATGGAACGTTCAAGCAAGAGTTGCAAGTGTAGGTGTTGGAAGGCAAGTGCTGAGAAGGGAACTTAGCCATTCTCAAGAAATATTCAAGGAGGAGAAATCGACGGTCAGGATTCGCAGAGGAAAGTTGCGGAATCCCTTCAGCTGTCATATCTCGAGAAGTTGTGTCGGGGTTGAGCCCAGGGGTATTGGAGACCTTGCGGGTTTCGAAAACCCGAGAGAAAATCCTAGCCGTTGATCTTGGTAGGACACGCGTCAGACATCAGGACAGGAGTCGGGATTTAACCCATTGAGGTTTCCGGAAGCAAGAAAATCTTACAACTTGTAGTCGCGATCCATGATATCCCAACAAGGGAGTCGTGTGGGCCACAGAGGAAGATAGTGGAGGATAAGTGTCACCCCGTATCGGGGATTGGGACTTGAAGAGTTTCGTGAATTAGTGCAACAAGAATCGTGATATCCCGGTACGCGATTTCCCGATCACCACAGGAGTGTGGGCCATAGGTGCCAGAGCAAAGGACCGGTGTTGGAAGGTCAACCCTCGTAGGGAGTGAACTCCAAGTGGCATCTTCATATCGTGACTCGAGAGTTGGAGAACCGAGTGCTGGAGGTCGCGAGTAGCGAAGTCGCGAGAGAGCCAAAGTCCCGATAAATTGGGATAAGGTCAACGTTGACTGACAGGTCATCGGGAATCGGGGATCCGTGATGTGAGTGATTCACGACCTCGTAAGTACCAATTTCCCGATGGGAAAATTTCCGACAGGAGAAGGAAATCTTGGAGAATACTCATCAGGGTTCCGGGATTTGTGAGACCCAATCCGGTGGCTTCAAGACTCGTGATCACGCGAGGTCCAATTTCCCGATAGAACAAAGGGAGATCATAAGGAGAGTCCTGTGGGTGTAGAAAAGTCCTGATAAGGGATTTGAAGATCCTTCCAGCTCTTTGGGCCAAAGGAAAAAGAAGGTCCTGTGGGAGCGGACGTACCAGTGAGGGCGCGGTTGTGTCACCGCTCAATGGCCAAATCCAGCACTATCATTCACATTCATGATGACCCAGAGCCTGAAACATTTCCGTCCACATTCATCATTGAGCACCCTCCATCACCACTACCCCAATCACCAAACCCCGTCACCACCATCCCACCCCATAAAACAACCCCAAAGCTGATGCAACTTAATCAACCAAAGATATTTGAGCAAGGACTCCCAGAAATAACCCAAGCGTCACCCAAGCCAAGATCAAAAGTTTCTATTACAAACCCCAAAGCACCAGAGCAAAGTATGAAGTTGAATGGTCTAAACCTAGACATCCAGGAACAACAAAATGAGCCTTCGGTGCAAGGGAAAGCCGCCCAAACACAAGAGGAGTTTCACATCCAAAGAAAACAACAAATCCCCCCATCGGCCAAGGGAAAGGTGGCACAAAAACCCAAAATGGAGGAAGTAGAAGTAACAAAAGAGAAGGAGCTACCATAGCCTCATAAAGAACCAGAATCAACACCTAGGCACAGCGTGACATCCATGCATGAATAAATGCATCAATTTCTCCATGACCCTCAACAATGCGCAAAACTAATTAATCTTTGCATAGCCAGAATAGAGGTTTCGACTCTTTTTCCCGCAACTCTAAGGTCAAATATTGTGACAGGACCACTAACAGACAAGGAGGTAGAGACCTGTTCAAACCACTCAATGGCCAGTGAACTTCCACTGTAGACACGAGCACCCATAGATGCATCTCCTTCATCCGTTGATCTCATGCAGTGGCCAGTGAAGCAATTATTTGGACTGATCAGAGCATCAACTGATCAATTAGAGAAAAGGCTCCAGGAGGCTGAGAGATATGCCAAGGTTGCAAGGAAGGAAGAGTTTGTCACGCAAACATGTAGGATGTAGGAAGCACATGAAAAAATCCAAGTTTAGCGCAAGATGGAAAGAGTGGAAGAAAGACTTGTTGAAGCCTGGCCAGAGATTCAAAAGATTGTGCCCGAACTACCCGAAGTCAATGTTGTAGGCGAGCCGGAACACCATATTGAGTTGCTACAAGGAGCATGGAAACAACTCATCACTCAAGCTGAGCAGCTGAAAACAAAGTTACAACAGGCACAACAAGAAGAAGCGCAACAACCCCAGAAGTGGCAAGAGCAGATGTAGAATATAGTACTGCAAGGTAACAATGTCCGAGCAACATTACACAAGCACACAGAGGAATGAAAAATATTTTCATGGAAGTCAGCGACTGGATGGGCATCAACATTCGACACAACCAAGTCTTGGATGAGGTGCTCACAAATATCCAGGTGTTGAATGAAGAAGTTTCAGCTACAATGGATCCTATTGAGCAACAACAAAAGTTTGATCAAATCTAACAAGCGGATAATGAGTTGAACGCCCTCTCTGAGGCTCAGTTCGTAGAAAAGAAAGAGTTGCATGACTTCCGACCTTTTATTCAGGTAGTATACATGAAAATGAATCAAGTTGATGCAACATCAGACTCTGAGTGGAACTTGTTGGTTGTGTCCAAGACAAAGGCGGATAGCGAGGAGACAACTCAAGAATTTGTTGCAGAGGCATCACTCCTTACTAGGAAATGGCAGGATAAAGTGGGAAACTTTCAAGTAGTGAAACAACAAGCCTTAGAATTGATACCAGAGTTGGGCTCTTCATTTGAAGAGGTAAAAGAAGAGAAATCACAAACAGAAGAGCCCAAGGAAGAATAAAAGGAGGAAAAGGGAAAACAACATATGCTCCTAGGAGATGCGAAAGAACCAAGTACTTGACTTGAGGGCGAGTCAAGGATTGTGGTCGGAGCCTCTTGGGCCCTTCATTTTTGGTTAAGGAATTGTGAAATTTTTTACTAAGCATGAGTTGCGCAAGCTTCAACAAAGGCTGGACATCATAATGAGAAAGAGTAACAAAAAGAAGTTATGAAATTCAGTGCAACGCCAGCTACACAACAAACAACTACAACAGAACAAGAAAGCGTGCAAGCCGAGAAGGAAGACACAAACCATCTTTTACATAGTGATGAACATAATTGTAAAGGGGTTTATTAATTGTCATGGTTGTCATTGTTGTTGTTAGTCAGTTAAGTCATGAGTCTGTAATGAATTTGATCTATCAGTTCGAGAGTTGCAGATCTGTGACATGAGTTTAGAGTCAAGGTTCTGTACACTACACTATGGTGTAATTCTGAGTCTGTAATCACAGAAAGATTCCAAAGATAATATGAATAAGGACCTAAATTTTCAAGTATGATTTATCTCTGTGTGTTTTCTTATGCATTGCAACATTTCCTTATGGTATGTAAGTTCTATCTGATGGTTCTACATTTAAAATTCTTGTTCGCAACGTAAGTAGGTTCTATTCTTGCACATGTAGGTTCTCATGACCAATTTGTGAAAAGGGAGAGCATGCACAACGCTTGGGTTTCTAAGGGAACTACGAAACCAAATTTTGTTTCTGGGTACATGAATTGTTGGGAAATGTTTTTCCTAATCAATTTGATAAAGAGATCTGTAGAAATATGGAGTGATTGAGTGATAAATGAGGACATCCTCCCTTTCTTGGTGGATAGGAAACTAATATTCTACAATTCCTGTGGGAGGAGGAGACTGACCTCCATCCTGGACTGTTGCTTAATAGAAGGAAGAATTCTACGTGTAATGGTTAATACTAATTATGATCTAAAGACACTATGGATTTCTGAACTAGAATACTTAGCAAGTAACATACTTTGAAAGTGTATTTGGGCTTTAAGGAAATATTTTGAATGTTATTAGACATTAAAATTTATTATAAATGAGGTAAAATGGTTAATTAAATGTCGATCCTAAATGTGGTAAAGCAAGTGTTGGGGCACTTCTAGATTCCCAATGGCTCAGATTGATAGCTAGTGGTGGATGGTAGCCATATAGATATTGTTGGCGCAAGTTTGATTAGACCAAGTTCCTTCTCAGGTTCCCAACAAAATGTACCGTGTAGTCTAGAGAGCTGGCATTTTCATGTCCTCCAAAGAGAAGAAGCCTCACCCGAAGCACTGCGGAGATAAATAGATAGGGAAGGGTCATACATGAGACTCATTCCTCTTTCATAGACACACCCTTATGTTAATAAAGATACATAATCCCCTAGCACAACCATGAGATTTTGAACTTTCTCTTTGTCACTTCACCTCTACCTTCATGAAGGTTGTTCTCAATCTAGAGGGTTCCTTTTTACTAGCTTACTAGGCTATTCCAACAACAATTTTCATTCATTATAGGTAAATTAAATTGACCTTACCACTTCCATAAATCCTCTAATCATGAGGGATCATACACATATACACGTTTTAATCCTTCATTAAAGAAGCGATTATTACTTTTATGGATCCTTTCAATCCATTCACATCCAAGTCTTTCTATTAGTTCTCATCAACATAATTACACTCCTATAGGATTGAATATCATTTCTCAAAAGAAATGATAGGCTTCCTCTACTGCAGACTAGCATGATTTAATATCGTTGGGTAAAATCCCAACTGAATTTTAATCTACCTCCCTCTCCTCAATGAACTTATGTAGATAATTTTCATACGACAATGATAGTCTTAGCAAGCTCATTTTATCCTCGGTACACTAGTCTCATGATTTTTATTTGTCCCATAAATACCTTGTTTGAATCAGACTCAATGAGATAAGGTAGGGTAGTATGCCCCCCCCCCTTAAGTTTTCTAAGAACATAAAATCACTTGATTCTTTTGTGAGCCCAAGCAGGCCAAGTGTTGTTTCCATGCTCTGATACCACTTTGTAACACACCCAACCCCTTAAGTACCTTTTTAAGGAATGGGACATCTAAATTTTTCTTCCCTTAAACATCTCCAATCCTCTATCCAAGGTATGCATCCTCTTCTACTCACTCATAGCATTCTAACGACTGCTACCAAGCTTAAATCCGAGCTCTGGGTTGCAATTTATGGCCTCCCAAATTTCTTCAGGAAGTTATCAGACATGGGCCACATGGTTCCCACGTGGCTCCACCTCATTCACACCATCCCCAAGTTCCTACATCCATGGGGAGGTTCGTCCACCATTCAATCCAACAACGATATTTGATCTTCATTGGACACATACGTTGCACAAGAATTCGACGTTCAACACTGATCTGGATTTTATGAGAAGAATGAAATGAATACAGATTATTAACAAGTGCTTAACACAAAATAATAGAGATACAATAAAACTGGTTTTCTATTCGATAACAAAATAAGCTGAAACTGTAAAATGCACGGGAAACAAGCTTGGTGGAATGGTGGCGGCTTATCTCTGAGAAGAGATGTGACGGAAGCATGCATTCGCAAGAAGAAGGTTAAAATGAGGATATGAAGGCATTTTTACAATAAGAAAAAGTTCCAAAAACCCTAGACATCCAAAAATCTAACCCTAGGAGATGAAGCGCCAAAAGTCATGTGGGCCCTGTTTGCGTAAGTTAGTACATCAACTTCCCGGGGTTGTAAATTTTGCATACGATCTTCGTTTTAAGCGCGTGATAGCCTGTTGGAAAGGTATCGTCGTGGAGATTCATTTTGGGGGCTCAATCATGATTTTGGATATAATTGAGGAGCTCGATCTTGAAAAACCTTCATTTAGGCCCTCAAAATGGCTCCGGAAGTTAAAACTGCTAAAAATAGTAAATTGCCAAAATTGTCAGAAAACTGTTTTGAGCTAGTTGGAAAAGGTGGGTGGCCACCAATATCCATATGGATCAATCCTCCATCCTTAGGAAGCAATGGTCTCCATTGCGTTGAGGTCCCCCAACAAATGAGGAAATTTCTACGGAATTTGGCCTCGAGTGAGCCACTTGCCTTGGTGCAGGAGTTGCCCTCCTTTGACGACTCAATAAAGCTAGATCCTTTGTTGTCGAGTGCCCTTGATCTATCTGTCCACAATATTATCATTGGATTCCTATTGTATGCAGTCGAGTTTGAGCTCTGTTGGTGTTATCTGTTCTTCTACTTCTGAGGTGTCCAATAATGGTGGGAAATAGGGTGAAGGAGATCCACGTTGAACATTGGGTGCAGGCCAAGGAAAGGAGGAATGTTGAGTTCAAAAGAATTATCCCCCAAGGCCTTGGTGATAGTGTACGGCCCATAAAGGAGTGGGAGAAGCTTCCGATGGGGTCCTGTAAGGCGTTGTTTTACAAGTGCAACCAAACTTTTTCTCCCACCTGAAACTTATGTGGCACCTGATGTTGATCATGGTGTTGTTTGTACTTGTCATTGGACTTCTGTAGGATATCCTGAACCTATTGGCAGATGTGTTGGATCCACTTAATGAACCGGGTGGCTTTGTCAGCTTTAGTTGGAGCAGGAGATGAGTCGGTTGAGGTGACCGCAAGGGGAAGTGCAACATCTATGGGACGCAATGGCTGGAATCCCAACCCCACTTGAAAGGGGTTGTGGTCGGTTGAGCTATGCAGGGCTTGGTTGTAGCTATGATGGACATAGGGAAGGATATCATCCCATGTGTGAGGGTGCTTTGAATTATACATGCGAAGGATATGCACAATCATTTGATTTCCAACCTCAGTTTGGCCATCTGCTTAGGGGTGGAAGGTGGTGGATTTGGTGAGCTTGGTGTCCAGCAGTGACCAGAGGCTCAACTAGAATGTGCTGAGAAATTGACTATCCTGATATGAGACAATGGTTTGTGGGATTCTAAAATGTACCCAAACTCTTTCAAATAAGATCTTGGCAGTGGCCTCTACTGTGATGCTCTTCTTCCAAGAAACCAGAATCGCCATCTTAGAAAAGAGATCAACAACCACAAAAACACAGTCATTTCCCCACTTGGTGGATGGGAGGCCCAACATGTAGTCCATTGAGATGAATTCCCATGGCCTGTTAGGAGTAGGAAGGGGGGTGTACAATCCCTATTTCTTAGTGGTCGGTTTGGCAATAACGCAGGCAGTGTAGAACCTGATATACTTGTTGACCTCCTATCGAAGTTTCATCCAGTAGAAATGTTTCTGTAGCATCACCACTGTCTTTTCGGCACCGAAGTGTCTTTCCACTCGACTGTAGTGGGCTTCCCAGATCATATTCGCTTGCTCACTTGATGGAGCACAGATATTTTAATGTCCCCAAGGCCAAGCCGAGTTGTAAATCTGATGTATGAAATGAATTGTAAATATGTGTTATAGGCTGGTGAGCCAAGTTTGTATAAGCTGGTGGGCTTATGTGATTGTTAGGCCAAAGAGACTAAGGGTTGGAGGCCAAGGGCCTGATTTTGTACTTGTATATATGCGAAAACATTTAATAAAATTGTAAACAACGCCAGGTGCAAACCGACCACGATGAATGAGTGAAGGGGGACTAAGTTTCCACAGAGAAGGCAAGGGGTTAGGGGATGGAAGGTGGGAAAAGGGGCTAAGTGTTTAGCCTATGGGGGGGCTTAAGCCTGGGAATAATATTTTATTATTATTCCAAAAGAACATGTGCCATTTGTATTTTTTTATCCTAAGTTCCTGACAAGGGGAAGGTGATTCATGCTAGTGGAACGCATGCAGTCTCCAGGGCAACAAGTGTCGACCCTGGTGCATGCGAATAAAACATTTTGGGTGGACCATGTGGGGGGTTCACTCTCTCATTCGAGTGGACTGCCTAAGGGTGTACGGGCTCTGAGAAGTACGACTGAACTGAGCTCTATAGAAAAAAAAAAAAAAAAAAACCTCATACACCTTCTAAACTGAAAAACCCGTGTATACCTCCATACTGAACCAGAAGCCTATGATGAATTCTGAAAGAGATGGTTTCACCTCTGTTTGAAGGGAAAAATCTTGTGTTGTCTTTGGAGAATCCATGTTCATCCACCGCCGAGGATCGAGCCTGTGCATGAGATCTCTGTCCCGAAGTCGTCACCCTGAGCCATTTTGCCATTCCTGAGCCTATGGAAAAAGCCATGTCTATTTTCCATTGGTTGTGTGGCCACGCAGTGATGGACTGTGTGGGAGGTTTGCTAACCTGTGAGCGATTCTCTCCAGGTGAGATAGTGCGTATAGGAAGGAGAGAACTCCTAGAAGGAACCCTGTAGTTACCACAAAGCCCAGAGACTTTCGGTTCGGCCTGTTGCTGTAACCCAAGGCAAGAGAGGTTAGCAGCCGAAGGACTGTCTAGGTGACAGAGAAGGTGTATCCTCCTGGGGTGGAACATGCATGTGGGGAATGAGGGACTGTGGGTAGTGAGTCTGGGTGGTTCCTAGGAGAGAATTCCTTCATGTGGTTGTGTGTTTCTTTCCCTGTAACCTCAGCCTAACCTAGGATTCCTTGTCTCGGGTGGAGCTTAGTCCCAGTTCGGGGGTGACTCACTGCTGAGCTGATGAATAATGTGGTCTAAGGTTGGGAGGTTCGTGGAAGGCTTACACTTGGTTGGTGGATTCTACCACTGTTAAAAGATAAGTATCTAATTATGTTTTAATCATGTTTTTGCATGACTCTACTATTTATGTTATCATGATTTCCGATGTGTATATGAATTAGTATGAAACGCTATTGATTGTTAATTATGGCAGTAACTCATATGAATACTCTGTGTAGAATGTATTTATTTGTTTAAATGCATGTGGATTATATAATACCTGTATGAGTTATGTACTATGTGGTGTTAAAGTTTCCGTTTAAGAGCGATTAAGCCATGGTAGCTGAAAGGGTGCATTATAGTTTGGTATCAGAGCCAAGATTTCGACACTGAGCCTAGATGGGCCAGTGGAGTGGTCTTTGGACTGAGAATGTGAAGGAAATTGGGTCTAGAAGGCCAATTTCAGACCTTGGTTTGCTCCAAAGTGTCAAGGAGTTACTTGACGAGTTTTCAAGCTCAGGAGATATATCGACATTATGAAACCGCAGCCAGTGTGGTATAAGTACACAGGAAAGAGGACTCCACAACAGAAGTGTTGGAGCTTTAGGATCTGTTCAGGAGGGAAGGTGAACCCAAGTGACCGTCATATATGGAAAGTGTGCACGGGGTTTAAAGCCCTTTGGAATTGCACAGGAGTGTGGAAATCGCGATATGCGAAATCCCGAATTAGTCAGGACCATCCATCAGAAAGAACCCATGGGAAGCGATCAACCTTTCGCTAACTTGTAACTTGAAATGGTCAAAGGGTGAGTTCATGAGAATTCACAAAATGTGAATTCATGATTGGATCATAACTGTTGATCTAAGAGATATCTGGACCGTTAATTGTCCAGGAAGAAATCGACATTTTGGGAGATGGGAAGTGAGGAGAGGTGAACAGCTCCGAAACCCAAAACCCCGAAATCTCAAAACAACCTACACCGTAGATCRTGGGGAGAAGAACTTGACCGTTGGATCAAGTAGTTAAATAGACAATGATTTTGGGATTTCGGCAAATGGAAGTTCAAGATGTGTGGATGCACGAACTTCCGATGCCCGAAACCCCGAAACGCCAAAAGGATTTGCGTCGTAGATCTGACTGTTGGATTTTACTAGGAATGGACATGGACACATGGAGATGTACCATGTGCCAGTGGGTCGAGAAGAAAAGCGAGAGTGGTGGGACCCGATGACGTCGTTAAAAGTGACGTGGACCCTCATGAACGTGCCACGTGCCACCGTGCTTGTGGGTGACCATTGTGCTATGTGGGCCCGGAGGGTAAAGCAAATCGAAATTTCGGAAGTCGGGGGTTGGAAAGGAAAGCAAGTCTGACAGCCTCGTGGACCGAAAACATGAAGTCCTGAAGTCCCGAAATCTCCGAAGACAGAAGAATCGTGGCGGATTTTAAGGACAACAACTATGTTGTGGGCCCGGAGAATAAGGAAACTCATTTTTCAGAATTCGGGAATTGAAATGATAAAAGGTTGGAAGTCATTGCAAAATGAACTCTCAGGTGCCGAAAACCCAAAGTCCCACGTACCGAAAACCCGAAGGCCCGAAAATCCCGAAATGCCGAAAACAAAAGTTTTGAAGACCCAAAAATTGCAGAGCTGAATGAGAGCTCAGAAAACTTATTTGAATCGAAATGTATTTTGTTCTTGTTCGTATTGGTGTATAAATGTTGTGGATTGTTCATGAAGTTTAATTGGCTGAAAAAATTTGAATTGAATTGCAAAGTGAGTGTGCAGAGTTCAACGAGGGTTAGGACTCCAGTTAACCAACGCCGAGTATGGAATGGGAAAAGGTGTAGATTTCCTCCGAAACAGGAGACGAACGGGAAGCAAAGGATGTCAATGTGGAAGTGGAAGGATCGAACTCCAATGGGCATAGAAAAGAAAAGGATAAGGAAGGACACATAACGAAAATCATTGAAGGATTGCAAAGAGAGGCCCAGGCTCGCTGATCTGATAGCCAAAATCTCATGAAATTCAGGGATCGACAAGGTGTATTAAACTTAAAAAATTTTAAGAGCCTGGAAAGAATAGAGAGGAAACTCGAGAAGGGAAGAGACTCAAGTAAGACGGAGAGTCGCAGAACCCCTGGGAGAAGAAGGAGATCAAGAAGAGTCAGGACTCCTGAGAGGAAAAGGAGGTTGAGGAGTGGTAGCCGACATCTTAGTCGCACCCAAAGACATTCCAGTAGGGGAACACGCAGTAGTTCGATCTTGTCTCCTACCAGAAAGCACCGAAAATATGGAAGGGATGAATTGAAAGGGGAAATCAACAAGATTAAACTGCCTACATTCGATGGTGAACATAAGAATGAAGAAGATGCCGAAATATGGTTGCTGGGTATAAAGAAGTACTTCCAACTGCAGAATTATTTTGCCCATGCTGAAGGAAGAATTCAATGTACCAACTGAAAGGAAAAGAATCCATGTGGTGGGATCAGTTGGTGTAGGTGCAACACATCAAAGAAAAAGAGGTCACGTGGAAGGAGTTTAAGAGGTATTTTGAGAAGAAATACCTTACCAAAGGATACTATGACATAAATATGAAGGAGTTCTTCGAACTCAAGTTGGGTAGTATGACCATTGATGAGTACGAACAAAGTTTTCTAGAACTACTGAAGTATGTTCCATTCATCAAAGACGAGGCTGTTAAAATTCAGAGGTATCTGAGTGGACTGCCACCTTCCATTGGTGGAAATATTCAATATGATGATCCTAAGACTATGGAAGAAACAATAAGAAGGGAGAAATTCTTATACGAACAACAAAGAGAAAATCTTACCTTTCAGAAGGCTTGGGATGACCAGAAGAGGTTTAAAAAAGAACAGAGGCAGAAGGGAAATAGGCCACCCTTTTTCAAGAACAACCCTTGGGGACAGTCATCTTTTAGAGACCCCGGGAAAGTTGAAGGGAGTGAGAAGATTCCAAGGTCTCCACCTATGGAGTGTTGGGGCTATAAAGGGAATCATAGGTACAGAGATTGCCCCCACATAAAAGATAAAGCAAGAACTGTTCATACTATTCAACAAGATGAAACAGTGGAGGATATGGGCATCAAAATGTCAATGATCTACGTAGCCTTGGACAACAAACAAGCATAATTTCAATAGCATATGATTGAAGTGGAAGGTACGATCAACAACCGACCACTTGTTATTTTAATTGATTCAGGGGCTAGCCATAGTTATATAGATCCTAGAGTGGTGGAAAGTTTGCATTTAACAAGAAGAAAACATGAAAAGTCTTGGTTAGTGAAGTTGGCCACAGGGACCAAGAGGAAGGTCACTGAATTGGTTAAGTCCTGTTCAGTGGACATAAAAGGAATGAGCACTAAGGATGAATTGAACATTTTTCCTTTAGGCTCATACGATTGCTTAATTGGGATGGACTGGTTGGACCATCACCATGCCCTTCTGGATTTCCGTAACAAGAGGTTTACCTGCCTGAACGAAGAGGGGAAATTGGTAATAGTCCAAGGAATTCCCAGAGTCATGGCTGTTAGGGAAATCTCAGCCATGCAGCTGAAGAAATGTTACCAGAAAGGCTGTCAATTATATGCAACTCGGGTGGAATAAGCATCCCGAGATGTAGTCTCGAATCTGGAAGATCACAAGGTACTCAAAGAATTCAAGGATGTATTTCAGGAGGTAACTAAACTACCTCTAAAGAGGGACATCAATTTTTTTATAAATTTGATGCCTGGAGGAACTCCAGTTTCGAAGGCTCCTTATAGAATGAGTATGCCAGAGCTGAAAGAGTTGCAATTGCAGCTCGAAGAGATACTAAAGAAGGGATACATTCACCCCAACATGTCACCTTGGGGAGCCCCAATCCTATTTTTGAAGAAGAAAGATGGGACGTTGAGACTATGGATTGATTTCCGACAGTTGAATAAGGTCACTGTCAAGAACAAGTATCCTCTGCCAAGGATTGATGATCTTTTTGATCAGTTGAAGGATGGGAAAATATTTTCAAAAATAGATCTCATATCTGGATATCACCAAGTGAGAATAAATGATGAGGACATTAGCAAGACCTCATTTAGAACAAGGTACGGTCATTATGAATTCACAGTGGTGTCGTTTGGACTGAAAAATGCACCTTTTGTTTTCATGTGCTTAATGAATGGAGTGTTCAGAGATTATTTGGACAAGTTTGTCATAGTCTTCCTAGACGATATCTTGGTGTATTCCAAGATAGAGGAAGAACATGAACAACACCTGAGAATGGTGTTGCAAGTGTTGAGAGAACACCAGTTGTACGCAAAACTGAGCAAGTGCTCATTTTACCAAAGGCAGATTCATTACTTGGGGCACATTATATCAAAGGAAGGGATCGCTATGGATCCTGAAAAGGTTGAGGCCATTCGAGAATGGTCAGCGCCAAGGAATGTGGTGGAAGTTAGATCTTTTATGGGTTTGATAGGATACTACAAAAGGTTTATAGCCAGATTCTCAAAGGTAGCTCACCCTATCACTTCCTTGCAAAGGAAGGAGAAGAAGTTCCAGTGGACTGAAGAATGTGAGAGCAACTTCTAGTGATTGAAGTAGCTACTAACCAGTGCTCCAATCCTAAAGATTGCAGATCCAAATAAGGATTATGTAGTGTGCACATATGTGTGTAAGGAGGGGCTGGGAGGAGTTCTCAACCAAGAGGGATTTGTAATTTGTTATGAGTCCCGAAAGATGAAAGAGCATGAAAGGAATTATGCCACTCATGATTTAGAGCTAGCAGCAATCGTCCACGCCTTGAGGAAATGGAGACATTACCTCATGGGAAGGAGATTCGAATTAAGAACAGACCACAATGGTCTGAAGTATTTATTTGATCAGCTGACATTAAATGCGAGGAAAACCATATGGCTAGAGTTTCTGTGCGAATATGACTTTGATATCAAGCATATCAAAGAGAAATAAAATAAGGTGGCTGATGCACTCAGCAGAAAAGTGCACGAATTACATGCTACAACCATTAGCATGTACAGGACTAAGATGAAAGACAAAATTTTGTAAGCTGCAAATACTGATTTGCAGTACAGAAGTCTTGTAGCAAAGCTACAATAGCGTGAAAGACCATAGACCAAGGTTTACTTCTATATAAAAACAGAGTGTATGTACCCAATGTCCGAGAATTGAAGATAGAAATTCTAAAGGAGATGCATAACGTGGCTTATGCTGGACATCCTGGATATCAGAAGACTGTGGCAGTAGTCAAAAGCCATTATTTTTGGCCGGGTATGAAGAAAGAAATTGTTGAATACATCGCCAGATGTATGGAGTGCCAGAAAGTTAAGGCTGAGCATAGACACCCAGTAGGGTTGCTGCAGCCTTTACCCATTCCTGAGTGGAAATGGACCGTGCTAACAATGGATTTTATCACCGGACTACCTAGAACCAACAAGCAGAATGATTCAATCATGGTGGTGGTGGACAAGCTTACTAAAGCCGCCCATTTTATTCCACTGAAAACCACCCACAGGGCAGCTGATGTTACAGATATCTTTTTAAAAGAAGTTGCACGCTTGCAAGGAATTCCTCAACTAATTGTGTCTGATAGGGACCCGAAATTCACCTCGAATTTCTGGAAAGGTCTGTTCAAGGGATTCAGAACGAATCTGAACTTTAGTACAACGTATCATCCTGAGTCCGATGGTCAGACAGAGAGGGTGAATAGGTTAATAGAATACATACTGAGAATGTATGTGATGGACAAACCATCAAGGTGGGAAGACTACCTATATTTGGCAGAATTCGCCTACAATAATGGGTATCATGCATCATTGAAGATGAGCCCATTCGAATCACTTTATGGAAGAAAGTGCAACACTCTAGTGAGCTAGGATAATCCAGCTGATAGAGCAGTAGTTGGGCCTGAGTTGCTCAAAGAGATGGAAGATCAAATGATAAAAATTAAACAGAATCTAAAAGCTGCCCAATATAGGCAGAAAAGTTACACTGACAGTAACAGAACCCATAGAGAATTCAAAGTGGGTCACCATGTTTTCCTGAAAATGAAGACTAACAGGAGTTCCCTGAAGTTGGGAAGTTGTGCCAAATTGGCAGCAAGATTTTTTGGGCCATTTGAGATACTGGAAAGGATTGAGCCAGTTGCATACATGCTTGCACTACCTGCATCTATGACTGTACATAATGTGTTTCATGTTTCACTGCATAAGAAATATGTACCTGATGCTAATCATATTATCGATTGGAATGTGATTCAGATGGAGCCAGAAGGTGTCGTGCAAGTGCATCATGTGCGCATATTGGACAGGAAAAGAAAATAGCTCTGGAATCGAGCCATAGAGATTATAAAGGTTCAGTGGACCTGGTACGGTCCTGAGGACGCGACATGGGAGCATGAAGAAGTTATGCGAGCAGAGTACCCGCATCTTTTGGAAAATTTTGAAAGGCTTGCAGAGACAATGTAAGTTTCACTGAGGAAAGTGCAAAAATAAGGGAGGGGGATTGTAATGTCCCCAAGGCCGAGCCCAGTTGTAAATCTGATGTATGAAATGAATTGTAAATATGTGTTATAGGCTGGTGAGCCAAGTTTGTATAAGTCGGTGGGCTTATGTCATTGTTAGGCCAGAGAGCCTAAGGGTTGAAGGCCAAGGGCCTGATTTTGTACTTGTATATATGCAAAAGAATTTAATAAAATTGTAAACACCGCCAGGTGCAGACCAACCATGATGAATGAGTGAAGGGGGATTGAGTTTCCACAAAGAAGGCAAGGGATTAGGGGATGGAAGGTGGGAAAAGGGGCTAAGTGTTTAGCCTAGGGGGTTTCTTAAGCCTAGGAATAATATTTTATTATTATTCCAAAAGAACATGTGTCATTTATATTTTTTTATCCTAAGTTCCTGACCAAGGGAAGGTGATGCGTGCTGGTGGAACACATGTAGTCTCCAGGGTGACAAGTGTCGAACCTGGTGCATGCGAATAAATTATTTTGGGTGGACCGTGAGGGGGGTTCACTCTCTCATTCTAGCGGACTACCTGAGGGTGTATGGGCTCTGAGCAGTATGACTGACCCGAGCTCTGTAGAAAAAAAAGAAAAAAAAACCTCGTACACCTTCTGAACTGAAAAACCCGTGTATACCTCCATACTAAACCAGAAGCTTGTGATCGATTCTAGAAGAGCCAGTTTCACCTCTGTTTGAAGGGAAAAAGCCTGTTTTGTGTCTAGAGAATCTGTGTGCATCCACCGCCTGAGATCGAGCTTGTGCGTGAGATCTCTGTCTCGAAGCCATGACCCTGAGCCATTTTGCCATTGCTAAGCCTATGGAAAAATCCATGTCTTTTTTCCGTTGGTTGTGTGGCCACACAGTGCTAGACTGTGTGGGAGGTTTGCTGACCTGTGAGCTATTCTCTCCAGGCGAGAGAGTGCGCAGAGGAAGGAGAGAACTCCTGGAAGGAACCCTGTAGTTACCACAGAGCCCGGAGACCTTCGGTCCGGCCTGTTGTTGTAACCCAAGGCAAGGGAGGTTAGCAGCCGAAGGACTGTCCAGGTGACATAGAAGATGTATCCTCCTGGGGTGGAACAGGCATGTGGGGAATGAGGGACTATGGGTAGTGAGTGTGGGTGGTTCCTGGGAGAGAATTCCTTCCTATGGTTGTGTGTTTTTTTCCTTGTAACCTCAGCCTAACCTAGGATTCCTTGTCTTGGGTGGAGCTTAGTCCCAGCTCGGGGGTGACTCACTGTTGAGCTGATGAGAATTGTGGTCTAAGGCTGGGAGGTTCGTGGAAGGCTTGCACTTGGTTGGTGGATTCTACCACTGTTAAAAGATAAGTATCTGATTATGTTTTAATCATGTTTTTGCATGACTCTACTGTTTATGTTATCATGATTTTCGCTGTGTATATGAATTAGTATGAAACGCTATTGATTGTTAATTATGGAAGTAAATCATATGAATACTTTGTGTAGAATGTGTTTATTTGTTTAAATGCATGTGGATCATATAATACCTGTATGAGTTATGTACCATGTGGTGTTAAAGTTTCCTTTTAAGAGCGATCAAGCCATGGTAGCTGAAAGGGTGCACTACAGTTTGGTATCAGAGCCAAGGTTTTGACACTGAGCCTAGATGGGCCAGTGGAGCGGTATTTGGACCGAGAATGCAAGGGAAATTGGGTCTGGAAGGCCAATTTCGGACCCTGGTTTTCTCCAAAGTGTCAAGGAGTTACTTGACAAGTTTTCAAGCTCAAGAGATATAGCGACATTATGAAACCGCAGCCAGTGTGGTATAAGTACACAGGAAAGAGGACTCCACACCAGAAGTGTTGGAGCTTTAGGATCTATTCGGGAGGGAAGGTGAACCCTCATGACCATTAGATTTGGAAAGTGTGCATGGGGTTTAAAGCCCTTTGGAATTGTACAGGAGTGTGGAAATTGCGATACGTGAAATCCTGAATTAGTTAGGACCATCCATCAGAAAGAACGCGTGGGGAGCGATCAACCTTTCACTGACTCGTAACTTGAAATGGTCAAAGGGTGAGTTCATGAGAATTCACGAAACACAAGTTAATGATTGGATCATACTCGTCGATCTAAGAGAGATATGGACCATTAATTGTCCAGGAAGAAATCGACATTTTGGGAGATGGGAAGTGAGGAGAGGTGAACAACTCCGAAACCCAAAACCCTGAAATCTCGAAACAACCTACAACATAGATCGTGGGGAGAAGAACTTGACCATTGGATCAAGTATTTAAATAGACAGTGATTTCAGGATTTCGGAAAATGGAAGTTCAAGATGTGTGGATGCATGAACTTCTGATGCCCGAAACCCCGAAACGCCGAAAGGATTTGCATCGTAGATCTGAGAAAGATTTGATTGTTGGATTTTACTAGGAATGCACGTGGACACATGGAGATGTACCACGTGCCAGTGGGTCGAGAAGAAAAGCGAGATTGGTGGGACCCAATGACATCCTTAAAACCGACATGGACCCTCATGAACGTTCCACGTGCCACCATGGTTGTGGGTGACCACTGTGCTATGTGGGCCCGGAGGCTAAAGAAAATCGGAATTTCGAAAGTCGGGGGTTGGAAAGGAAAGCAAGTCTGACAACCTCATGGACCGAAAAACCAAAGTCTCGAAGTCCTGAAATCTCCTAAGATAGAAGAATCGTAGCGGATTTTAAGGACAACAACTATGTTGTGGGCCCAGAGAATAAGGAAACCGATTTTTCGAAATTCGGGAATTGAAATGATAAAAGGTTGGGAGTCACTGCAAAATGAACTCCCGGGTGCCGAAAACCCGAAGTCCCAAGTACAAAAAACCCGAAGGCCCAAAAATCCCGAAATGTCGAAAACGAAAGTTTCGAAGACCCGAAAATTGCAGAGCCGAATGAGAGCTCAGAAAACTTATTTGAATTGAAATGTCTTTTGTTCTTGTTTGTATTGGCGTATAAATGTTGTGGATTGTTCATGAAGTTTTAATGGACTGACAAACTTCGAATTCAATTTCACAGTGCGTGTGCAGAGTTCAACGAAGGTCAGGACTCTAGTTAACCAACACCGAGTATGGAATGGAAAAAGGTGCAAATTGCCTCCGAAACAGGAGATGAACGGGAAGGAAAGGATTTCAATGTGGAAGTGGAAGGATCGAACTCCAATGGGCATGGAAAAGAAAAGGATAAGGAAAGACACATAACGAAAATCATTGAAGGATTGCAAAGAGAGGCCCAGGCTCACCGAGCTGATAGCCGAAATCTCATGAAAGTCAGGGATCGTCAGGGTGCATTAAACTTAAAATTTTATAAGAGCTTGGAAATAATAGAGAGGAAAATCGAGAAGGGAAGAGACTCAAGTAAGACAGAGAGTCACAAAACCCCTGGGAGAAGAAGGAGATCAAGAAGCATCAAGACTCCCGAGAGGAAAAGGAAGTTGAGGAGTGGTAGCCGACATCTTAGTCACTCCCAAAGACATTCCAGTAGGGGAACACGCAGTAGTTCGAGCTCATATCCTACCAGAAAGCACAGAAAATCTGGAAGGGATGAACTGAAAGGGGAAATCAAAAATATTAAACCACCTACGTTCGATGGTGAACATAAGAAGGAATAAGATGATGAAATATGGTTGTTGGGTATAAAGAAATACTTCCAACTACAGAATTATTCTGCCCATGCAGAAGGAAGAATTGCAATGTACCAGCTGAAAGGAAAAGCATCCATGTGGTGGGATCAGTTGGTGCAGGTGAAACACATTAGAGAAAAAGAGGTCATTTGGAAGGAGTTTAAGAGGTATTTTGAGAAGAAATACCTGACCAAAATATACTATGATAGAAATATGAAGGAGTTATTTGAACTCAAGTTGGGAAGTATGACCATTGATGAGTACGGACGAAGTTTTCTGGAACTACTGAAGTATGTTCCATTCATCAAAGACGAGGCTGTTAAAATTCAGAGGTATCTGAGTGGCCTGCCACCTTCCATTGGTGACAAGATTCAATATGATGATCCTAAGACTATGGAAGAAACAATAAGAAGGGAGAAATTCTTATACGAAAAAAAAAGAGAAAAGCCTAGCTTTCAGAAGGCTTGGGATGACCAGAAGAGGTTTAAGAAAGAACAGAGGCAGAAGGGAAACAGGCCACCCTTTTTCAAGAATAGCCCTTGGGGACAGTCATCTTTTAGAGACCCCAGGAAAGTTGAAGGGAGTGAGAAGATGCCAAGGTATCCACCTATGGAGTGTTGGGGTTGTAAATGGAATCATAGGTACAGAGACTGCCCCCACAGAAAAGACAAAGCAAGAACTTTTCATACTATTCAACAAGCTGGAACAGTGGAAGATATGGGAAGTAGAATATCGAGGATCTACGCAGCCCTGGGCAATAAACAAGCAGAATTTCAGTCGCACATGATTGAAGTGGAAGGTACGATCAACAACCGACCACTTGTTATTTTAATTGATTCAAGGGCTAGCCATAGTTATATAGATCCTAGAGTGGTGGAAAGTTTTCATTTAACAAGAAGCAAACATGAAAAGTCTTGGTTAGTGAAGTTGCCCACAAGGACCAAGAGGAAGATCACTGAATTAGTTAAGTCTTGTTCAGTGGACATGAAAGGAATGAGCACTAAGGCTGAATTGAACATTTTGCCTTTAGGCTCATACGAATTCTTAATTGGGATGGACTGGTTGGACCATCACCATGCCCTTCTGGATTTCCGTAACAAGAGGTTTACCTGCCTGAACGAAGAGGGAAATCTGGTAATAGTCCAAGGAATTCCTAGAGTCGTGGCTGTTAGGGAAATCTCAGCCATGCAGCTGAAGAAATGTTACCAGAAAGGCTGTCAATTATATCCATCTCAGGTGGAAGAAGCATATCGATATGTAGTCTCGAATCTAGAAGATCACGAGGTACTCAAATAATTCAAGGATGTATTTCAGGAGGTACCTGGACTACCTCCGAAGAGGGAGATCGATTTTTCTATAAATTGGATGCCTGAAGCAGCTCCAATTCCGAAGGCTCCTTATAGAATGAGTATGCTCGAGCTGAAAGAGTTGCAATTGCAGCTCGAAGAGCTACTAAAGAAGGGAGACATTCACCCCAATGTGTCACCTTGGGGAGCCCCAGTCCTATTCGTGAAGAAGAAAGATGGGACGTTGAGACTGTGCATTGATTTCCAACAGTTGAATAAGGTCACTGTCAAGAACAAGTATCCTCTGCCAATGATTGATGATCCTTTTGATCAGTTGAAGGATGCGAAAATATTTTCAAAAATAGATCTCAGATCTGGATATCACCAAGTGAGAATAAATGATGAGGACATTAGCAAGACCGCCTTTAGAACAAGGTATGGTCATTATGAATTCACAGTGGTGCCATTTGGACTGACAAATGCACCTGTTGTTTTCATGTGCTTAATGAATGGAGTGTTCAGAGATTATTTGGACAAGTTTGTCATAGTCTTCTTGGACGATATCTTGGTGTATTCCAAGACTGAGGAAGAACATGAACAACACTTGAGAATGGTGCTGCAGATGTTGAGAGAACACCAGCTGTATGAAAAACTGAGCAAGTGCTCATTTTACCAAAGGCAGATTCATTACTTGGGGCACATTATATCAAAGGAAGGGATCGTTGTGGATCCTGAAAAGGTTGAGGCCATTCGAGAATGGTCAGCGAAAAGGAATGTGGTGGAAGTTAGATATTTTATGGGTCTGGCAGGCTACGACATAAGGTTTATAGCCAGATTCTCAAAGGTAGCTCACCCTATCACTTCCTTGCAAAGGAAGGATAAAAAGTTCCAGTAGATTGAAAAATGTGAGAGCAACTTCCAGCGATTGAAGAAACTACTAACCAGTGCTCCAATCCTGAAGATTGCAGATCCAAACAAGGATTACGTAGTGTGCATAGATGCGTTTAAGAAGGGGTTGGGAGGAGTTCTCAACCAAGAGGGATTTGTAATTTGCTATGAGTCTCGAAAGTTGAAAGAGCATGAAAGGAATTATGCCACTCATGATTTAGAGCTAGCAGCAATCGTCCATGCCTTGAGGAAATGGAGACATTACCTCATGGGAAGGAGATTCAAATTAAGAATAGACCACAATGGTCTGAAGTATTTATTTGATCAGCCGACGTTAAATGTGAGGAAAACCATATGGCTAGAGTTTCTGTGCGAATATGACTTTGATATCAAGCATATCAAAGGGAAAGAAAATAAGGTGGTTGATGCACTCAGCAGAAAAGTGCATGAATTACATGCTACAACCATTAGCATGTACATGACTGAGATGAAAGACTGAATTTTGGAAGCTGCAAATACTGATTTGTAGTACATAAGTCTTGTAGCAAAGCTACAACAGTGCGAAAGACCACAGACCAAGGAAAGTTACACCTTGGGAACTAATGTTTTACTTCTATATAAAAACAGAGTGTATGTACCCAATGTCCGAGAATTGAAGCTAGCAATTCTAAAGGAGATGCATAACGTGGCTTATGCTGGACATCCTGGATATCATAAGACTATGGAAGCAGTCAAAACCCATTATTTTTGGCCGGGTATGAAGAAAGAAATTGCTGAATACATCGCCAGATGTATGGAGTGCCAGAAGGTTAAGGCTGAGCATAGACACCCAACAGGGTTGTTGCAGCCTTTACCCATTCCTGAGTGGAAATGGAACGTGGTAACAATGGATTTTATCACCGGACTACCTAGAACCAACAAGCAGCATGATTCAATCATGGTGGTGGTGGAAAATCTTACTAAATCCACCCATTTTATTCCACTGAAAACCACCCACAGGGCAGTTGATGTTGCTGATATATTTTTAAAAGAAGTTGCATGCTTGCACGAAATTCCTAAGACAATTGTGTCTGATAGGGACCCAAAATTCACCTCGAATTTCTAGAAAGGGCTGTTCAAGGGATTCAGAACGAATCTCTACTTTAGTACAACATATCATCCTGAGTCAGATGGTCAGATGGAGAGGGTGAACAAGGTAATAGAAGACATACTGAGAATGTATGTGATGGACAAACCATCAAGGTGGGAAGACTACCTATATTTGGTAGAATTCGCCTACAATAATGGGTATCATGCATCATTGAAGATGAGCCCATTCGAAGCACTTTATGGAAGAAAGTGAAACACTCCAGTGAGCTGGGATAATCCAGATGACAGTTTTGTAGTTGGGCCCGAGCTGCTCAAAGAGATGGAAAATCAAATGATAAAAATTAAACAGAATCTAAAAGCTTCCCAGGATAGGTAGAAAAGTTACACTGACAGTAATAGAACCCATAGATAATTCAAAGTGGGTGACCATGTTTTCCTGAAAGTAAAGACTAACAGGAGTTCCCTGAAGTTGGGAAGTTGCGCCAAATTGGCAGCAAGATTTTGTGGGCCATTTGAGATCCTAGAAAGGATTGGGCCAGTTGCATACATGCTTGCACTACCTTCATCTATGACTGTACATAATGTGTTTCATGTTTCACTGCTTAAGAAATATGTACCTAATGTTAATCATATTATCAATTGGAATGCGATTCAGGTGGAGCCAGAAAGTCTCCTGCAAGTGCATCCTATGCGCATATTGGACAGGAAAAACAAACAGCTCTGGAATTGAGCCATAGAGCTTATAAAGGTTCAGTGGACCTGGTATAGTCCTGAGGACGCGACATGGGAGCATCAAGAAGTTATGCGGGTAGAGTACCCGCATCTTTTTGAAAATTTTGAAAGGCTTGCAGAGACAGTGTAAGTTGCACTGAGGACAGTGCAAAAATAAAGGAGGGGGATTGTAATGTCCCCAAGGCCGAGTCCAGTTGTAAATCTGATGTATGAAATGAATTGTAAATATGTGTTATAGGCTGGTGAGCCAAGTTTGTATAAGCCGGTGGGCTTATGTGATTGTTAGGTCAGAGAGCCTAAGGGTTGGAGGCTAAGGGCTTGATTTTGTACTTGTATATATGCAAAAACATTTAATAAAATTGTAAACATCGCCAGGTGCAGACCGACCATGATGAATGAGTGAAGGGGGACTGAGTGTCCACAGAGAAGGCAAGGGATTAGGGGCTGGAAGGTGGGAAAAGGGGCTAAGTGTTTAGCCTAGGGGGGGTCTTAAGCCTAGGAATACTATTTTATTATTATTCCAAAAGAACATGTGCCATTTATATTTTTTTATCCTATGTTCCTGACCAAGGGAAGGTGATGCGTGCTGGTGGAACGCATGCAGTCTCCAGGGCGACAAGTGTCGACCCTGGTGCATGCGAATAAAATAGTTTGGGTGGACCATGAGGGGGGTTCACTCTCTCATTCGAGCAGAATTCCTAAGGGTGTACGAGCTCTGAGCAGTACGACTGACCCGAGCTCTGCAGGAATTAAAAAAAAAAAAAAAAACCTCCTACACCTTCTGAACTGAAAAACCCATGTATACCTCCGTACTGAACCAGAAGCCTATGATCGATTCTGAAAGAGCCGGTTTCACCTCTGTTTGAAGGGAAAAATCCTGTGTTGTGTCTGGAGAATCCGTGTGCATCCACTGCCCGAGATCGAGCCTGTGCGTGAAATCTCTGTCCCGAAGCCGTGACCCTAAGCCATTTTTCCATTGTTGAGCCTGTGGAAAAAGCCGTGTCTGTTTTCCATTGGTTGTGTGGCCATGCAGTGTTGGACTGCGAGGGAGGTTTGCTAACCTGTGAGCGATTCTCTCTAGGTGAGAGAGTGTGCAGAGGAAGGAGAGAACTCCTGGAAGGAACCCTGTAGTTACCACAGAGCCCAAAGACTTTCGGTCCGGCCTGTTGCTATAACCCAAGGCAAGGGAGGTTAGCAGCCGAAGGACTGTCCAAGTGACAGAGAAGGTGTATCCTCCTAGGGTGGAACATGCATGTGGGGAATGAGGGACTGTGGGAAGTGAGTGTGGGTGGTTCCTCGGAGAGAATTCCTTCTTGTGGTTGTTTGTTGTTTTCCTTGTAACCTCAGCCTAACCTAGGATTCCTTGTCTCGGGTGGAGCTTAGTCCCAGTTTGGGGGTGACTCACTGTTGAGCTGATGAGCAGTGTGGTCTGAGGATGGGAGGTTCATGGAAGGCCTACACTTGGTTGGTGGATTCTACCACTGTTAAAATATAAGTATATGATTATGTTTTAATCATGTTTTTGCATGACTCTACTGTTTATGTTGTCATGATTTCTGTTGTGTATATGAATTAGTATGAAATGCTATTGATTGTTAATTATGGCAGTAACTCATATGAATATTCTGTGTAGAATGTGTTTATTTGTTTAAATGCATGTGGATTATATAATACCTGTATGATTTATGTACCATGTGGTGTTAAAGTTTCCTTTTAAGAGCGATTAAGCCATGGTAGTTGAAAGGGTGCACTACATATATGGCCCAGACAACACAACAACCCATCCTAAAGATGGAAATTATCGACAAATGCATTTTCACCCAACATTTGGTAGGTGGTGGAATAGTCAGGGTCTGTCTCATAGAGTTGGGGCCATCCAGATGTCTCATGGCCACAAGAGTCTAGCACTGTGGTGAGTGCAGTGACTAGCGGTCTACTGAGGAAATCAACGACGTGATTGGTGCTTCCTGTTTTATACTTGATGTTGAGGTGGAATTGCTGCAAGTATGTGGACCACTTCCTATGGCGGTCATTCTGTAAATTTTCCCTGTGTCTGCATGAAATGCAGTGGCTTATGATTAGGGTGGATCATTGTCTCCTTCCCAAGAATGTAATGTCTCCACTGGAGGAATTCTTTCACAATGGAGTACAGTTCTTTGTCGTAAGTAGGGTAATTATGGACAATATATGACAGTGTCTCACTATGATAGGCCATCGGGTGGCTGTGTTGAGTGAGAACGACACCCACGACATAGTCTAAAGCATTTGTCTCGATCTCAAAGGGATGTTGTAGGTCTGGTAGTTAAAGTACTAGGGCTGAGCATAAGCGCTGCTTCAAATCATCGAACGCTTGTTGTTGGGAGCATCCCCACACAAATTTTTCCTTACCACCACCCCTGTTTATTTGGCTCAGGGCCCATGCAATATGGGAGAATCCCAACATGAACCTGCGGTAGAAATTGGCAAGGCCCAAGAAGCTCCAAAGCTCAGTGAGTGTTGTTGGGGATGGCTAGTCATGGATGACTTGGATCTTGGATGGATCCACATGTATGCCATGTTGATCAATGATGTAGCTAGGGTAATGGACCCTGTCCATGCCGAAGGAGCATTTTTCCAAATTGGTGTATAGCTTGTGCTTCCGCAGGGTGTGCATAACCTATTGAATATGTTGCAAGTGTTCGGCCCAAGTCTTGCTGTAAATTAGAATTTCATACAGATACACCACTACAAAAGTATTGGTGAATGGTCATAGGATACCATCCATCATCCTCATGAAAGTGGTTGGAGAATTTGTCAAACCAAAGGGCATGACCAACCATTCAAAAATGCCTTCCTTTGACTTGAAGGTGGTCTTCCATACATCTGTTTGTTCTATCGGGACCTGGTGGTAGCCAGACTTCAGATCAATCTTACTGAAGTATTTTTCCCCCATGAGTTGATCAAGGAGGTCATCAATTCAGGGAATCGGGTACCAGTTTCTAACTGTGATTTTATTCAGAGCCCGGTAATCAATACAGATTCGCAAGGTTCCATATTTCTTCTGTACTAGCACGATTGGGCTCCCGCAAGGTGATGAGCTAGGGCTGATGTGCCCCTTGTGGAGAAGTTCTTGGATATGTAGCTTGATCTCCTTATTCTCTAACAAAGAGCAACAATAGACTGGCCCATTGGGCAGCAGTGCATTGGGGGTCATATCGATGGGGTGATTGACTTGGTAGTACAGAGGTACCCTTGTAGGTGAAGAGAAGATATATGAGTATTCTTCCATGACCTTATCTACTTACTTCTTCTATGTGGAGAGGTCAGCTGCAAAGACCCTGGATGTCAATGTTATCTTTCTCTTATTCTGAGAGAGAACCATGAAGAAGACAAACTTCCCCATCTAAGAGATCAAGTAAATAACACTAGGTGGGATTGCCTCGGGTATCCTATACAATTTCTTGTTCAAAGTAATAATAACACTGTGAGGCCTAGACTCATATACAACATGATGTTTCCATAAATAAGGTTGGCCCAAAAGAACATCACAAACTTCGAGAGGAGCAACATCACATAATACCTTGTCTTTGAAGGGCTTGATGTCGTACAACAGTTGACACTATTGGCTAACGCGGAGATCGCTTCCTTGGCGGAGCTATCCAATGGTGTAGGGTTGTGGGTGTGGCATTTTAGGTAAGGCTAGCCTCTTGATGACCTCTGCTATGATGAGGTTCTTCTGGCTACCGCTATCAACGATGAAGTGCAGTGGGGTGACTTTTAACCACATCTGTGAATGGAAGAGGCCCTCTCCTTCTTCTGGCTCGTCTAGTTCACCAGGCTGGAGCTTGGTGGTAGAAACGGTGGCACTGGGTTCCGTGTCAATGATCCATCTTCCCCTTTCTGGTTCTGTCTCAGAGTCATAATCCACATCTGATTCAGAGTCTTTCACTTCAGCCACTAGTGACTATTTTGAGCGGAAGTCAGCAGTGTTATGTCAAGGGCTCTTATGGAAGTTGCACCACTTCTCGGTATCTTTCTTTGTCTTTTCGGTGTCCTTCTTTGCTTGCATCTTGGACTGGCTGTCTTGATACTATCCATATTTTCTCTGTCCTTTGTTCGATGGGTTGGGGATGTCGTTTCTTGGATTTTTTTGTGATGGGTTCCCATGTCGAAATTGCCACATCTTTTGTTTGAGCTTCTTCTCGATTTTGACAACATATCGGTAGGTTGCACCCAAGGATGAGATGTCTAGAAATTCCATTTCATTCTGGATGCATCTATGCAGAGAACCACGATACTTGAGCACTAGATGTTGCTCTGAATCTTTGATACCCAACTTGGTGCGCAAGGTATGGAAGATGTTTGTGAAATCTGATACTGCTTGGTCTCTTTCTTTCCACAATGTGGTCCATTTGGTATACAAGTCGTCATAACTTCCAACAGGGTAGTATTGTTCCTTAATAGCATCCCTGAAGGATTCCTAGGTGGCCGTGACTTAAAATAATGAGGTTTCCTCTATTTTCTTTTGCTCACAGAAATTTTCCCACCAATCTTTGACATGGGTAATGGCTTTGAGGAGCACAAAAGTAATCTTTTCTCTATTCGAAAAGTTATGGACAGAAAAATACCCTTCTAGTAGATTGAACCACTTGTCTACAACATCTTCATATATATGATCTTCAAATATATGAATATCTAAGTTTCTTTGTACCTTGAAGGGGGCAGCGCCTCCATTCGAAGAAGATGCGTCACCTGTTGGTAGTCGCCAAAGGATTTGTGCGAAACTATCCATCATCTCGTTCCTCTGTTGCGTGAGGGATTCCTCAATCAACAGTTTGAAAGGATCTCATGTCCCATAATATTTATTTTATCCTACCATGGGAGGTCGCTTGGGCGTGTGAGAGCTTCTATCCTCAAGAGAAACAATCTTGAGACCCAACTCTTTGTACTCTGACCTCGTTGCGGACATGCATTAAGATGACAAGGAGCAGAGCGCTCTGATACCACTGATCCAAATTTTATGAGAAGAACGAAATGAATATAGATTATTAATAGGTTCTTAACACAAAATAACATAGATACAGTAAAAATGGTTTTCTATTCAATAACGAATAAGCTGAAACTGTAAAATGCAGTGGAAACAAGCTTGCTGGAATGGTGGCGGCTTATCTCTGAGAAGAGATGTGACGGCAGCATGCCTTCACAAGAAGAAGGTTACAATGAGGCTATGAAGGAATTTTTACAATAATAAAGAATTCCAAAAACCCTAGACATCCAAAAACCTAACCCTAGGAGATGAAGCGCCAAAAGTCATGTGGGCCCCGTTTNCCAAAAACCTAACCCTAGGAGATGAAGCGCCAAAAGTCATGTGGGCCCCGTTTGGGTAAGTTAGTACATCAACTTCCCGGGGTCGTAACTTTTGCATACGATCTTTGTTTTAGGCATGTGATAGCCCGTTGGAAAGGTATCATTGAGGAGATTAATTTTTGGGGCTAAATAATGCTTTAGGATATCATTGAGGATCTTGATTCAAATAAAACTTCATTTAGGCCCTCAAAATGGCCCCGAAAGTTAAAACTGCTAAAAATAGTAAATTGCCAAAATTGTCAGAAAACTGTTTTGAGCCAGTTGGAAAAGGTGGGTGGCCACCGATATCCATATAGATCAGGCACTTCAACGCTGAAAATCCCCTTTCTCTTCTGTGCACATGTCCTCTAGAGTCCAAAATTCCCAAACTCCCAAGGCACTACCACGTAGCTCCAACATTCGCCCCTTTGGGAGCATATGTTCTAACATCCCAATTTTCCTAGAGTTTCAAACCCCCAAATTTCCGAACTCTTGAAGTTTAGAAGGAACCCAGAACCTCTCCACATAGATCCTTCATTGGGTGACACGTCTCACGTGTTAATGGGCTTATCGGGTCTGTTAAACATACAAATCCAGGTGACATATGGCACATCATTCTTAGGTCCATGTAATCCCTAGATCTACGGCCTCCGTTTCTTCATAATTTCAGCATTCGGGGAGTTCGTGGTATGACTTCTTCCTTTCTCTTGGAGTGGTCAACGTCGGGATGACCGTGGTCTAGATCTAATGGTCAGGAGAGATCATAAAGGGTCTCTATATCTACGGTTCATGTTTATTTGCAGCTCCAACATTCAGGGAGTTTAGTGTCATGGCATCACTGAACTCCCAAAGTAAGACTTTGTTGAAGTGCTGACTACAGTCTGGATCCAATGGAAAGGAGGGATCCCAATGCATTCTCAAATCGAAGGTTCAAGTCACTTCATAACTTCAGTGTTTGGAGGTTTCCTCACCTCTAACCACACTTCCTTCCGGAGTTTCGAACTCTAAACATGTGGAGAACTCTGATCAACGGTCCACGTGTAATCTATGATGGGCGGTCAAGATCTACTTTGGCCTTCAGGCCTTCGGGAGTTCTCGACCCAAATCACAACACACCTCAGATATTTTGGAGTGTTGAACACTGAACCACACTTGATCTATCGCCATGCGAACCTAATTCCAACGGCCAGTATCTCCTCCAGCCTTCAGAGCTTCATGAAACTTGCATGCGCTTGTGATTGTATTTCAATTCCGCCAAAGAACCAGGCTTCCAAATAACATTTTATCTGAGGACCACGTGTCCCTCTACTACCAATGACCCAAATTAACTTCAGGCTTTGGGAATTCAGAGAATTAGTCTCCTTTACAAAGAACACACAACATCTTTTGAACTCATTAAGTTCGAAAGACTCAAGGGGTTAACACTCATGCTTCTTCTCCAAACCCAACGATCATGAAATACTTTGGTTCCTCCCGAACAGATCTTGTCTGCTTATCCTCGAAATACAAGAATCCTCTCTTTCGAAACCTAAATATCGCTATCTTTCCTAAGCTTGAGACTTAGGAATGTCTCCCACGCATTCCTTGTGCTCGCTCACCATGAGAACCTTTCAATGCTTCACTAAGTGTTGGCCTTGCACACTGTGCATGGATCTCTCCTTCAAGCTCATATACTCAGATGGGCATATTTGTATTCCTTGCACCAATATTACAGAAGAGAAACAATTTGAAACTTATATAATATCAAAGGTTTGTTCCTTCAACTATAAAATGCACGAACATGCATATAACTCCGAAAGTAGATAACATAACATTACCCAATTAACTCAGATATAATTAAACTCATAAATTCAAAACAAGCATTTCAATCTAAGTGCACAGGGTAAACGCAACAATTATCTATTATAGTTGATAGCCGACCAACTAAATGTGGGTGTTAGCCTCTCCACCCAACCGTAGTCTCAGAGGCATTCATTCTTAGTTATCTGGCCACCCTTGTGCCAAGCCCTGATATCACTAGGGAAACTTTGCAGTTTATCAGAGGTTCTTTCTCTATCATAGTCTCTGTGAGGTTTATCAGATGCTCCCTCAACATCAAGCTCACAACCGTTTTCTCAGGTCCTGTTTTCTGTAAATTATCATAGATCCTTTCTCTTGTTCTCTTCAGTAACCATATCAGCTTAATCTTCCCATTCTTCTTCTCAGTTGGAGAGCCTCACGTATTCTTCCTCTTTTCTTATGCATATCTGGGTCATGCCTTCCCTCTCCTGGTGTGTCTCCTTCTTGTCTGTCTTTGTGTGTATTCTTTGTATGTCTTTTCTCCCTTTCAGGAAGGTTATCAACCTGTCTTATTCCTTCTGTCAAAAGCAAACTCGGGTCAATCTAGGCCTGCAGGAAAAATTGCCCTTTGTGGTACTTCGGGCTGATATTTTTTTGTCTCCTCATCTAGACCCTCCATGCTTCCATTCATGGGGGTATTTCATTGTTCAACCACTGGTCCTTCTTTCCTTAACTGCTTCCTCCTTGGAATCTGGATGAGGCTTATTATTTCAAGAAGGAGAGTTTGGGTCATTTGAACTAATGAGCCCTCTCTACAGTTTCCTCACTCTTTCCTCTAGTGATATCATGGCTAGTACTTTGAGGCTTCACCCCCACATTCAGTCATTGACAATCTACACAATAATACATTTACATTGTTCCCATGCCATAACATGGTGGTCATAATTAATGATTAGTTACAAGATGGGGGAAATAGGGGTGTTACAAAATTGATCCCACAAAACCTTATTTCTCATCTATTATTCTCTAAAATCCCATTCCTATATTTTCTACTTAAATATGGAACAAGTAAATGCTAAAGAATGGAATCCTTTCTCCTCCTAGCATTTCATTATTTAACATAGCTTGGTAGCCATTTAGGGTTAGGATGTTCTCATGTATCAACCCTCAACTAGGGTTGGGTTTTGGACCTTCTAGAATATTCTTGAAATTCCACATGTGGTTAGCCCCACATGTGTGAGTAAGGAGGGTTGGCATAGCATCCACTTGGTACCATGATGATCAACAAGGTAGGTCGACTTGTAGGAGGTATAACTTCCACATATGAGCTCTGATTTAGGTGATTTTCACACTGTTGGAAAGGTATTAGTGTGGAGAACAACATTAAGGGGTTGATATCTATGCCCATAATGTTTTGACCCAAAAACATGTTGTTTGATGCCTCAAAATAGATCTAGAAGGTTTTGGACCCCAAATATCCAAACTATAACTTGCCACTAAAATGGGAACTGCAAGACAATTCTTCTAATTCCTCCCCAAGAAAGTACCAAGATAGATGAAAAATTATATAATGATCTAATCCACAGAAACAATGGAAGTTTACTTGTGAGTTGAGTAGAATAGGATCAACTCGTGCACATACATTGATTACCAAGATAGGATATTGACTAGATTACATGAGCAACATTGATTCTAAGGATTGGCATGAAGCCCTCTCAATTGTAGGATGCTAGTTAGATGGGTGTTATTAGGGAAGGGACGTCTTTGTGGCATTCAATGACCAAGAGTTTCTCAACTGGATAGTTAACATCAATTACAAAAGAGGGAGTCAAACTATTTGATAATTAAAGGAATCATAACCATTATGAATCATTATAACCAACTCTTGGAGATAGCCCTTAAAAAATAGGATTATAGGATGAAGAATAGGTTAGAGAGTTTTATATTGGACAATTGGTTATGAAAATCGATTAAGGGATCACAACCAACCTTGAAGTTTTCTTTTAACAAAAAAAAAATTACTTTAGGAAAAGAAAAGCCTCATATTTATTATTATGAGTATTAAGCATCATAATCATTTTCCTTATTACTATGAGTATTAGGCATCATAATCATTTTCCTATTGATGTGAAATCCCATAGGTAGTGCAAATACTCATTGGAACATTTCTTTAATATTGATAATAAATTGGAGTTTCTTCTCATTGAGAGTTTTCCAGAAAAATATTCATTATACTATATGATGAATATTGAGAGACCTATTATTTTGCTTCTTTTCATGTTAAATATTTAAAAAGTTATAAATTATCATATTTATTATTAATTGTAATTGTTTTACTTTAATAAAACACATAATGTAGATTCATGGAACACTTTATTATTAGTATTTATTAGTAATTTTTTACTAATAATAAAGTTAAATTTATTAATTATTATTAATAATAAAAGTTAAATTTATTTACCTATTCTATTTTTTTTTTCAAAATTTTAAATAAATATTATTATAAACTTAGAGAAAAACATAATTCCATAAACACTACAATCCACATGATTAGATACAAATTAAATTTTAAATAAATACGATTATAAATCTATGAAAAAACATAATTCCATAAACACTACAATCGATCCACGTGATTAGATACAAAGTTACAATCATCATTCTATATAACCTTAAGTTTTCATAAAAGTTACTATGGAAATAGTTACGCTAAAGCTACACGTTTTTACATTGCAGTTACTAAAGTTTTTAATGCAATAATAATTATGGTATGTTATATTGTTTTGATTTATATTTTTTCTTAAGACTATTGTTGATAAATAAGTAGGGGATTACGATAGCATATCCAATATCATAATTTTTTTTGTTTTTAGTATTTAATTTATTTGTAAAATATGTATTAAATCATAAAAATTAATTTAATCACATATAATAATTAATTTAAAAATATAGATTTTTATTTAAAAATTTCAAAAATAAATTGAATTTTAAAAATATTATGTTTAATTTATAATTTTTTCATAATTTTTTTATTTTAGTGAATTTTAAAAAATAATTTCATTTAAAGAATAATACAAAATCAGATTTTGTAAAAATAATTTATGTTTAATCACATATAATAATTAATTTAAAAATATAGCTTTTTATTTAAAAATTTCAAAAATAAATTGAATTTTCAAAATATTTTATTTAACTTATAATTTTTTCATAAATTTATAATTTTTAATGAATTTAAAAAAAAAAATTCATCTAAAGAATTATACAAAATCAGATTTTGTAAAAATAATCTATGTTTCATAAAAAATTAATTACAATATATAATGAACTTTATAAAAATAATTTTATTTAAAAAATAATATTAAATTTGTAAAAATAATCTAAAATCAAATTTGTTTGAACTAAAATTAATTATAATACATATTTATTATATATAAATATATAATACATACTTCTCTTCTGTTTTGAACTAGAATAATATTTCTCTGTCTTTTTGAAATTATATCTCTGTAGTTTTGAACGAGAATAATACTTCTCTGCAGTTTTGAAATTATATCTCTGTGGTTTTGAACGAGAATAATACTTTTCTGCAGTTTTGAAATTATATCTATGCAATTTTGAACGAGAATAATACTTCTCTGTTGTTTTGAAGGAGATATTTTATTTCTAACATTATATATCTGAGATGATTTTTTGAAATTATTTTTGGCTTCTTCAAGCGCTTGAACAATTGGACATGTGAAATGAGGCGAGTCACTTTTTTCTTTGATTCAATTTTAATTTAAAATAAATTTATAATCTATTAAGTAAAGAGATTTAAATATTTTTTATTTTTTATTTATTTTAAGTTTGATAAGTAAAAGTTGATTTGTGAGAGAAAAATTAATATCATCATTATCAATGAAAATAAAAAACAATTTTTAAAGTCAATCCAAAATAGTAATTGTTACAATTTTTATTTTATTTTTCTCTTTTTTTCAATATGAGCACTCCACCACCTATTCCAAAAACTTGGCCTAATAGGGGGAGGCCCCTAAAAATCACCCTAGAGATCCTTTATGATTATATAGAATCAATAGAAAAAAGGAGAGAAGAGAGAGATGCAAAAATCCAAATAGAGTTAGAATCGTTAGAACAAATGACTGAAGAAAGTGATGTAAAACTCCAAATAGAGCTAGAGGCAATGATTGATAAAAATATTAAAGATACCATTCAAACTCAAATATAGGATAGATTCTTAGGGTTCAAGAGTGAATTGCAGAAAATGAGGGGTAGGATTCAAGAAATGGAAAAACATAAACAATCAACCTAAGAAGGAGGGGTTGAAGAAAATCACAACTTGAGAGATAGGATTAAAGAGCTAGAAGAAAAACTAACAACCAACAATTCGACCCTCAATAATATGGAAAACAAATTGGATATCAAACTCATTAAAGGGGAAATGAATAAGCTAAACGAAGTGGACCATGACTGTAACAAAAGAGCCTTGAACCTCATAATTTTTGGTATAAAAGAACAACAAGAGGAGGATATACTAGCTATAGTAAAAGAAGAATTAAATAATAAATCACAAATTGATACAACTTACCTCATAGAAGCAAAGAGGCTAGCAAAAATAATTGATGACAAAGATAGGTTGATTTGTGTTAAAGTAAGTTGTAATGACCATAAATATAACATACTTAGTAAATCTTCGAGATTAAAAGGATCAGGAATATTTATAAATGAAGACCTCATTCCCAAAGAGCAATATGAATTAAGGAAATTGAAAAGGTAAAAGAAGCCAGGAAAGAAGGAAAATGAACAATAACTAGAAATCGAAAAGCTATTGTTAGGGATAGAGACCAGAAAGATAATAATAAATAGGAATTTGGGATACTCAGGATCCTTTTTTGGAACTGTTGTGGCTTTCCATGGCATAAAGGTCCTATGATAAGTTGGATCCCGAGTGATATTGATATTATCTGTCTGGTTGAAACTTGGGAGCATGAGGAGTCTAAGGTTCCTAAGATAGAAGGATTTGTCTTGTGGTCGGCATGGAAGAAAAAATCCCACCATAGAGGGATAGGAGGCATAGCTTGTTATATTAGAAAGAGTATTTCTCCTTGCATTCAACTTCATAAGAATGACCCTCTCAATCAATACATTTGGATAGAAATTTTAGACACCAATGATAAGAAGATGTATATAGCAATTTCCTATTTTGCGCCTATTAATTCTACTTTTTATAAGAAAAACAATCTAGATAACAATTGTCCCTATAATAATTTAGAACAAGATATTTATAGTTTGAAAAATCAAGGTAATATCCTCCTGCTAGGAGACTTTAATGCTAGGACTACAGCTAAACAAGCTAGTCTTTTAAGTATTGATTCCAACCATAATCCTTTATGGCTAGATGATGATCTTGTTTTATCTAATAGCTACAAAATAAGCTATGAAGACCTAATTGAGAATTTGTTTGGTACTGAGTTGGTCAAACTCTGCATCTCTCAAAACCTTATAATTTCCAATGGAGTAATGAAGTGGTCAAACTCCAACCAGATGACTTGTATTCATGGGCTAGGTAGTAGTGTTGTAGATTATGTGATATCTAATATCCTTGTTTCCGACCAAATATAAACTTTTGACCTTTTAAATGACCATGACCCTGACTCTAATCATAAACCTTTAACCCTAACTCTAAAATTTTCCATGCATAGGAGCGCCATTGAAGAGAATTCTAATAATCAAAGGAATCTGCGCTTTGAAAAAAATAAAGTTGACATTTTATTAAAGGATTTAAATAGTAAATTAAATCTCCTAACTTATAAGGAAAACATTGAAGAACTCTATCATAATTCTACAACTACCCTTTCCACTTCTATTAAAAAATTCTCTTTTGAGGTGTCCTATAAAAATAATAATAGAACGACCAACCCTTGGTATGATAAAGAATGTAAAATTGCTAGGAAATCCATTAGGGATGCTTCTAATAAGTCTTTAAAACTCAATAAGATCAATACGTACAAAGCCCTATTTAAAAGGAAAAAAGGCACTATATCAATAAAATGAAAGATAAACTTTCACAACTATATAAGTTGGATCCTAAGAAGTTCTAGAGCCAAATTCTAAACCGCAATACTAAAGAAAATAATAGGATTCCCTTAAGGGATTGGAATTCCTACCTTAAATGTCTTTACGAGTTCCCTAATTCCATGGACACCATTCCTATTGTTCCTACAAAGGAAGAAGTTTTTTCTTTATATGACATAGAGTTTGGGGTTAAGTGACTTGCAAATGGGAAAGCGAAGGACATTGAAGGCTACCAAGCTGAAATTTTTAAAATCAGAGGGTTAATCCTTATCCAACGCATACACAAGCTCTTCAATTTAGTAGTCAAGAAAGGGGTTCCCTAAACCCTAAATGCAAAGCCTCATTGTTCCTATTTTTAAAAATGGGGATATAAGCATTCCTTCTAATTATAGGACCATTATGATTAGCCCGATTTTATCGAAGCTTTATGGAATTATTTTGGAAAAAAAAGATTAGCCTTTGGCTAGAAAGTCATGATAAAAGAGATAAAGGACAGGCTGGGTTTAGGAGATATCATTCAATTGTGGACCATCTTGTTACATTTAGGATCATTTCATAGGAGTTCCGCAATACTAAAACCAATCTTTTTTGTTGTTTTGTTGACTTTAGAAAAACTTTTGACATGGTTCCTAGGAAAAACCTTTCGAATAGGTTGGAAGAGATAAAAGGGCCTCTTGAGTTGAGTATTGCTACAATAAGGATGTATGAGAACTTTATTTCTAAGTATAAAAACACTGAAGGCTAGTCAAAAGAGATTAACTGCAATATCGGAGTCAAACAAGGTTGTCCCTTGTCCCCTACCCTTTTTGGCATATACATTGACAAGTTAGAAGATTGCTTGGAAAAAAACGGTTGTGTCATACCTACTCTCACTGGTATAGTCATCAATATTCTTGTTTATAACGATGATATCATTCTTATGGAAACTATTCTCCATGATCTTGAAAACCAACCAAGAATCCTCAAAGATTTTTTCTTCAATATGGGTATGATTATTAATATTGATAAGACTAAGGTCATGATGGTTAAATCCAATAAGATCCCTTACGATACATTTGTATATGACAACAACAACTTGGAGGAAGTGACTTCATACAAATATCTTGGAATTGATATTCACCACAAGCTCAGTTGGAATTATAGCATTGAGAAAAAGGATTATTGGGGGATGGAAATCTTATTATCGGCTTGAAAACAATTGTAAATCAGTTGATCTTTGGAGTTGGGATAAGAAGAAACTCCTCTTTGAGACACTTGCTACACCTGTTATTCTTTATGGATGTGAAGTCTAAGGTTGTAGTATCTCTCGTGAATCCTGGAGAAATATAGAACAAATAGAAAAGAATTTTATATCCTATAATCTCAAAATTAAAGAAAATACAGCCTATCCCATCCTCCTCTTAGAAATAAGCCTCTCCCTAATTGAGCGCATGGCTATGACTAGATACATAATGTATAAGAATAAGTTAAAAAACATGGAAGACAAGAGGCTTCCTAAAATTGCTTCAAAATCGAGTCATAACCACCATCGACTCAAGTGAGGATGGCATAAAGATGCCTGGTTTTGGATAAACTATTGGGGAATCATAGAAGACACCATTTTACAAAATAAAGATACTATTAAAAAAAACGTGAAATGAAAATTTAAGGAGAAAATGTGGTGCCATAAAGAGTTAGAGGAAAAAATAAAATTAAGGTATTATAAGGATGTAATCAACCCTAATCTAGAAGATCAAAATTATCTATATGTTTTTCCAAGTGTAAAGAAAAAAATAAACATTGCTAAGATAAGAACAAATCCTCACGAGCTCCATAGTGAAATTGAGCATTGGTCAATTCCTAAAATGCCATGGTATGAAAGAGTGTATCACCTTGTGACACTAAGAAGGTTGAATATGAAAAGTACTTTCTCTTAGATTTTCCAACCTATACCCATATTAGATCTCATTTTCCAAATATTTGACACACTAGCAACCTTCCTAACCTCTTAACTCAACAAAAGTATGGTAATGTTGGAAAGTTTCTCTTAATGATTTTCGAGCATAGAAACAAAATTCTAAAGAATCACAGGTAATGATTTACCCTATTAAAGTGTGATAGACTAATTCGGTCATAGTGGATATTAATCATCATCATCGTCATCAAGATAAAATCAAGTATAATAATGAAATTAATTTTATGTTCCCAATCTATCATTTTCTTATTAATTTTAAATAAATACAATTACAATATCACTTACAGACAAAAAAATCCTAGAGACAATAACATTATTATTGTTGGAGAAATTTATATTTTCGACACACTAGTTCAGTGGGAGTTAACTGACTAGTTCTATTTTAGAATTTCTATTTTTACCATCACTATTATGCATGCATGCATTCCTAAGGAAAGCTAACTTCTTGATTTCTTTTCTTAATTATGGAATGTTTTGCCCCATATATGAGTGTATTCCACTCATTCATTGTATCATATTGATCGTGATCTATGTATCAATCATCATCTCATTGGAGTAGTGTGAATATATTTTCTCATTCTTCCATATTGAATCTTTCTTCCTTTCTTGATAAGATTTTTTTGTACTTTCTTTATCTAGATCTCTTGTGTAGGTTTCCATGAAACACTGACATAGTATCAGAGCTATGTTGCTTGGAGCAAGCCAGACAAGACAAATATTAAGTAAAATTGGAGTTTGGGCGAGCTAAATCCATGGTCGTACCTTTCAACAATTATTTCTCCCAAAATATTACGTTTTTGAGAAACGACTCGCCTGGAAAGTAAATCGACCAATTTTGGAAGTGGGTTTCAACCATTTGGCAAGATTCTTCACCGTTTGCTTGGAAAGTAAGCCGCAAGATAGCCTTATGAAACTGATATGAATCTGTGGCCATACCTTTCAACAGTGATTGCTCCCAAATATTAAGTTTTTGAGGAAACGACCCATGCAAGAAATAAACCGTCTCATTCTACAAGTGGGTTTTCAACCGTTTGGCGAGATTCCTCACTGTTTGATCAGAAAGTAAGTTGGAATATCGTCTCTTGAAACTAATACGAATTTTCACTTAAAGTGCCCTTTTTGACGTGATTTCTTAATTTTTCACTTGCAGATTGAGAGTAAATTTTTAGGGGTTCGTAGAAACAATGGGAGATATGGATACAACAACTATTATACAACCAAACTTGGTGGTAATCGTCACACCATAAAATTATTTTGATTGAAAGCCCAAGACAAAATTCCAACTCAAAAGGAAATGACTGTATAATTTGACGATGATGAAAGAAACATAACCTACATCAATAATTGAGAAGATGAGATGGGCGAACCGTAAGGATGAGGCCACATGACTACTTCTTGAGTTAATCTCCACTGATTTATGGTTTCATGTTGCTGCATGCAAGACTCCAAATGAGATCTGTACCACCCTGGAAGAACTCTTTGGAAATAAGGATGAGATGCGAGGTCATATGCTTGAGCTAGAGTTGAATACCTTAGACCCTAAAAGTTTTGATAATATACAAGATTTCTTTACTAAAATTAAATCTTTGATTTTGAGCTTGGGTGAATGTGGTATTGGCAATTCTACACAAGAGAAACAACTTATTCTAATAATATTGGCCAAGCTGGGACCATAATACATTGTATATGTCTCCAATTTCCAGTATGGCAGATGTAATTTTGGAACAAATTGGAAAATGCTTACGTTGGCTCAGCTCATTGAGTCTCTTACACAAGAGAAGACAAAACTCATACAGATGGGCCTCAAGAAATATCCCAAAGCACATGCACTCACCATGAATGATGGAAAAGGGTCATCCAAACAGAACAAGGAGGGATATTCCAAACCCTTTAATGATTCTTCAGTTTCCAAAGACTCTTCAGATTCCAAGAAGAAGAAAAAGGGAAAGCATTGCACTTACTGCAATAAACCGAATCATGAAGAATCCACATGCATGAAGAAACAAATCAATCTTATAGAACATGCAATTCAGCAGAACAACCTTGAAAACTTCATTCCAAAGGGAGTCAAGAAGAAGAAGGAAGAAGATCCTTCTCCTAAGAAAGATAATCATCATGCTTTGGTTGCAATTGATTCCTCATCTGATTCATGGATTATAGATTTTGGTGCATCGCATCATATGGCAGAGAAAGAGGAAGTTTTCTCTTCTTTAAGTCCATGCACAAGACCCCCTATTCTCATGGGGGATGATACTCCAGTAGCAGTAGTAGGAGAAGGGAGAGTGGAACTCCACAATGGAAGTTTTGAGAATGTTTTACGAGTTCCAAAGCTTTTTATGAATTTTCTCCTAGTTTATCAGATCACTCAAAAAGGTAAACATGTTGAATTTACATCAGATTCAGTTTCAGTAATTGACATGCATGAAAATTCCATCATTGCAATTGGTGAGGTGGATCACAAGTCAAGGTTGTACAAATTCACTAAGTTTTGTGACGATGACTCCTCTATTATACTTACACATAAGGAGAGTACTTTGCATGCACCTCCAGTGCAACATGCATATACTCTTGTTCTTCCATCAGTTTCAGACATCAGAGATGATTCCATACATTCATATTCTTCACATAGAAATAAACAGGTAGTACAACCAGATAAGAAACCAACACCAAAGCTTCAACATATGCCCAATAAGGCATAGACCACACGTCAGGCAGCAGGAAACCTTGCAAGGAATCCATTGGATTCAAGGATGAATCGTTCTTAGCATGATGAGCCTTCTCATGTACTTTCAGCTTCAGAACCTATGATGCCCATGCATTTATATATGGTTCAATCTACTGATCCACAGACCTACAATACAGTTGTGGGAAATCCATTATGGAAAGAAACCATGTAGGAGGAGCATGACTCTCTCCTAAAGAATCAGACTTGGCATCTGGTTCCACGTCCACCATAAAGGAATATTTTTAGGTGTCGATGGGTCCACAGGATCAAGAGGTACAAGGCTCGATAGGTTTCCAAAGGACTTCATCAGATCCATAAATATTTCTACATATTCACGAAGACTTACAGTGAGTAGAAGTTTCAGACTTTGTAGGATTGTCTTGCAGATACAGTTGCCTAGCAGCTGCTATTTTCTTCTTTT